>OY829519.1:12217363-12559632 GCA_963691665.1 Clepsis dumicolana
TCTTATACATATAATTAAATTATTTATTTATTTATTGGTGGCATAGTACATAAAATTAACTTAAGTTAATGTAGGTACTACCCTGTAAGGGCGTAGCAATATAACTGTGCATAAGTATTACCCTTATAGGTAATAATTAAAATCTAAACAAACTAACAAAGCCTAATTAGTAACACATCAGCTATTAATTATGTAATTATACTTTCACAATTTATGTAACAACATTTAAATTTAAAAATTAATTAAATATGAGATACCTCTATATTGTTGTGAGATCATACGCAAAATTATTACCACTTATCATAACATGCTAATTAATTAATTATTATTTTATTTGATAATTATTTCATTCTTTCCTCTATGACATCGATTAGAAGCGAACCACTACGCTGCAGCTAGCCGCAAGGGGCTCTAGGCTCAGGAATGACTCGCCATGTTAAAAAGATTCAAACGCCATCATCCCTGACGTTACCACCGCAAACTATTGTCTTTATTTGTTTAGGTATAATGCAACATACAATGACAATGAAAAGAAAAATCTGTTAAGCAGCTGGACTTGAACCAGCAACCTCGGTAATCAGTACCATGCTCCACCAATTAAGCCATACTTAACATTGGTGCACCTAACGAATTTTTCAATGCATTGTGTCATATTTTTATTTGGAAGATCTCTCCTCTCTTTTTTTTAGGTATTGACAAAACACGTGCGCTGATCTTTAGATTTTTATTTGTAATCCTTTTTTATGATTGTTTGTTTTCATCATCATCATCATCATCATCACCAGCCTTTTTTTTACGACCCACTGCTGGGCACAGGCCTCTCACAATGAGAGGGCTTGAACTTTTATTTATTTTATTGAATAAATTATTTTATAGTTGAGGATTAAACTCTAATATACATATACCTATAGTGTGTCATTCTATGGAACTTGATAACTATGTAAACAAACCGCCATACTGAAATTGTCTCCGTACTGGCGTCGGCGGTTTGTTTACATAGTTAGCAAGTTCCATAGAAACGTATAATATTAGACATAATGAAAACGGGATATTGACCGCGATTACCTTATAGGTTTGATGAGCTCATGTCCGTGATCATGATGCACGTAACTGCATCGAAATATCGGGAGCTCAAGAAACCTATAAAGATAATCGCGGTCTGTAGGTATCACGTTTTTAACCGACTTCAAAAAAGTCGGTGCTTCATTCAAAGAATATTCCGCTCGCACCGCACCGACTTCATATTTCTGCTACTTAGTGCTAGGCCATAGAACTTTAGGCTTTAGTTTCTGTTGTCCGAAATAAATGCATTTTATTTTATTTTATTTTTTTATTACTATTTTAGAGGATTATTTTACGTTTTTTTTTCTAAGGTTTTTTTTTTAAGGCATTTTTGCTTTTTTGTTAATCATTATGTCTAATGCAATTAACCGCGAATCATTTAAAACTGTTACATGTGTTGTATCATGCAATCGAAACTTCCAGCCACAGCATTATAAAAGCCGACACCCCGACGCGGTACCGTTCCCTCGATACCCTGACGGCCACCAAGGAGGCCGACCAGCCGCTGCCGGCGCCCGGCCTGCTGCAGAAGAAGTTCCAACTGGACAACTCAGACGACATCGCCCCGGACAAGCAGGCGAGTTGGAACTACCGTCTAACACTAGTGGCTCTGTGAGCTGTAGACTGTAGACCTCGCCAGCTCAATTTTGTACTTTTTTAGGGTTCCGTACCTCAAAAGGAAAAACCGGCCAAGCGCGAGTCGGATTCTCGCATGAGGGTTCCGTAGAGATTTTAACGCTTTTCCTCAGTGTTTTAAGAAGTCCAGTGTTAGCAGCCCCCCGACTGCTAAGTGCAAAATTCGAACTTCGTATCGTGCCGTCCCTCTCAAGCTAAAATTATTTAACACGAGAGTGAGCGGGACGATACGATTTTTATTATTTGATTACTTATGATTCTATTATTTATTTTATACGACAAGGAAGGCAAACGAGCAGGTGGGTCACCTGATGGTAAGTGATCACCACTGCCCATAGACACCCGCAACCTCGGGGGGTTTGCAGATGCGTTGCCAACCTAGAGAGCTAATATGAAATGCCCCTTGTGCCCGTAATTACACCGGCTGTCTTACTCTCCACACCGAAACACAACAGTGCAAGTACTGCTGCTTACCGGCAGGATTAGCGAGTAAGATGGTGGAGCGATCAGGACGGATTTCGCGCAAGGTCCTACCACACCTACTTAGTTAGTTTTCTTCTTAGGTTAGGATGATCAAAATAGTTTCATGTTTCATAGTAGGTATAGGTCCGAAGTGCGCGACGTTATGAAGATAATTAGGTATGTTGCGTGTGAAAATAACCATCTAACATACTATACTATACATTTATTGATAATTGTTGTTTATTACAGTCGCTGTGCCAAAGGCAGAGTACATACACACTCTCGTCTTCTCCTGACAGCGTGAGACGCCGCAACAAAACTTCTAGGTACAGAACGACACAATAGTGCTGAAAGAAAAAACTAATGGCGCTTGTGTTAGCCAGAGGTCTAAATGTCATACCAAATTAATGGTACAGAGATCTCTCAATAGTGAAACTAGCTACAGCAGGCTTATTATTTAAAAGGAACGCGACATCGTATAGACACTGTCAGCCCTCTTGGTTTTATCGTCCTTGCTCTAAGTTTACCACTGACAGATGGTTTGCTTTCATTTCATTTTCAAATTTAAATATCGTACGAATAAAATACTTATTACAAAATCTATAAACAATATTCATAAATAGACGATCGAATAGCCTAGTGGTTAGAGACCCTGACTATGCAGCTTAAGGTCCCGGGTTCAATCCCCGGTCAATGAATACGAATGTTTGTTCTCGGGTCTTGGATGTATAATATGTATATAACTATGTATTTATCTATATAAGTATGTTTATCCGTTGTTTAGTACCCATAGTACAGGCTTTGCCTAGTTTGGGACTAGGTCAATTGGTGACAATTTGCCCCATGATATTTATTTATTTATTTATTTCCGTCCTCATCATCATTCATGCATTTTCTTTGTACCTTTTTTCTGTTTTGTTTATTATGTAGTGTTCAATAAAGAGTTCTTGTATTGTATTGTATCATCATCATCATCATCACCAGCCTATTTACGTCCACTGCTAGGCATAAACCACCTCGCAGAGCGAAAATTCACCGTCCCTCATCCTTTAGGCAAATTGTTCGAGGCGCTTTCCACCCCCTCTCACCTGCCGCCCAGGGCTTTACCCCCCCCCCCCCGCCCCTCCCCCTACTACTCTACCTACTTCAGCACTACCACTAAGCTACCTGTTGTCTCCGTACCACCTAATGACACTGATGTACCTACTTATTCTAAGCAAATAAATACCATGGGACAAATTGACACCAATTGACCTAGTCCCAAACTAGGCAAAGCCTGTACTATGGGTACTAGACAACGGATAAACATACTTATATAGATAAACACATGCTTATATGCATATTAAACATCCAAAACCCGAGAACAAATATTCGTATTCATCATACAAACATCTGCCCCAACCTCTCGAAATCTTCTATTCTACATACAATGACTAATGACGCAAAGAAAAATCCGTTAAGCAGCTGGACTTGAACCAGCAACCTCGGTAATCCGTACCACGCTCCACCAATTAAGCTATACTTAACGTTGGTGTACCTAACGAATTTTTCAATGCCTTGTGTCATATTTTTATTTGGAAGATCTCTCCTCAGCGCCATCTATGAGTAGCTTAATCAAGCGGCTCTTCTATTCTATTCTATTCACTTTAAATGACTTTCACAAGATAATTCCGCTTTAACAACCGTGCCTTAATTTTCCAGCCCACTGCAACAGCCCAAGACTGTCGTCTTGGAAAACTTGAAAGCAGCGGAGAGAGCGGCCGAAGAGTTGCGGCAGAAACTAGCTTCAATTATCAAACAGTACGGCGAGGATGGGAAGGACGACTCTTCCATGTCCTCCCTGGCCTTGGACGTATCGAAAATATCGGTTTTGAAGGTTTGTTTCGTTTTTTAGGGTTCCGTACCTCAATAGGAAAAAACGGAACCCTTATAGGATCACTTTGTTGTCCGTCTGTCTGTCTGTCAAGACCCTTTTTCTCTAGAACGCGTGGAGGTAGCATGCTGAAATTAATATCAAATACTCAAGCCTGCGGTCCCTTAAAGCCGTGAAAAAATCAACCTTCTAAGTCAACGCAATCAAAAGATACAGTCATTAAAAAATCTATTTCCATACAAATTGCCGACTACCAAAAACCTAAGGGTACTTTCAGCTGTCCTAGAAACTTGAAATTTGGTAGCTCTTATAGCACAACCACTCCAAAAAGTCTCAAAATCTTAAAATTTTATGTATGTCTGTAGATTTCAAATACCAATATAAGTTGACCAAACACTGCGTACATTTTGCTTAGGAGCAGGGCTCTGCTAACGCTGGACTTAAAACACTGGGGAAAAGCGTTAAAATCTTTCTACGGAACCCTTGTGCGCGAGTCCGACTCGCACTTGGCCGGTTTTTTGATACAATTGGAGTAATTTATTGAATCAGGCGTTACTTTGCGGAGGTCCATATTTATGAACTAAAAACAATTACTTTGCTCACCCTACCCGCGACCACAAGTGAAAAATAGTTATCTATATGCGGCAAATGTATGTTTCCACGCAACACCTCCGCTTCCACTGCTATACGAATCAACACATGCCATACCGACCCAACTATCACCACCACCACTAAACTAAACGCTGACGCATTTCAGCACTCTCCACGAGGCCATTATCGATGCACCACAACAACCGTTCAACATGCCACAATTTCCACTACTGACATATGGCATGTTGAACGATTTTTAATTTTTCACTTGTGGTCGCGGGTGAGCAAAGTAATTGTTTTTAGTTCACAATTGGAATATCTAAGTAAGATGCCATCACGAAGCCGTTTGTTATTAGATACATAAAGCTAAAATGCATTTATCATAAAGATGTTACACATCTAACTGGAAAGTTAGATGTGTAACATCTTTATGATAAATGAAATTCGCTCCCATCGTCTGTATTACCGGATAGATTCATTATAAGACTTCAAAGCTAGATAGGCTATTACTGAACGTTTGGCCTCATCTGCAATTTCCTTTCGTTGAGTAGACAGTTTATTGTATTAAATAGTTTTCTTTCAGGGCTGTGAACCAACGAAAACCCAGTTCGCATCAAGCCCCAACTTGTCCCCTAGCTTGGGTACAGTGTACGAAGACCAGAAGAAGAATATACTCAAGCGCATCGATAGCGCGTCTACGTCGAGCCTGATGCCAAGAAAAACGCCAAACGAAGACGGCGGGGTGGCTTCTAAACTACGCCGCATCTCGCCTAACTTCTTCAAATCAAAGACCCTTAGCGGTAAAAGTGAAAAATTGAAGCCACAGGACAGCAAAAACAGTAAATTAAATAGTAAGTTTATTTAAAACTAGCTGTTGGCCGCGACTTCGTCTGCCTAGATTTCGGTTATCGCTATCCCGCGAGAACTAAGTAGGTATACAATTTTCCTGAATAAAAAATGGTCTATATTATTTATCAATGTTCAAACTATCTTCTTGCCAAATTTCATCTAGATTGAGATAGAATAGAGAAGATGTAACAGACAGACAGAGAGACCGAGTCAATTTCGCATTTATAATATTAGTATAGATAAAGGCGAAAATATTAATGTTGCTGATATCAAAAAAATTAACCGCGCTATTATTTGCATGCGGGTTAGGACCTTGTGTGAGGTCTGTCCAGATCGCTATCACCATCTTACTCGCTAATCCTGCCGCTAAGCAGCAATGCTTGCACTGTTGTGTTCCGGTGTGAAGAGTAAGACAGCCGGTGTAATTACGGGCACAAGAGGCAATTTCATCTTAGCTCTCTAGGTTGACAACCAGTTGACAACGTATCCGAAACGGGGTTGCGGGTGTCTATGGGCAGTGGTGATCACTTACCGTCAGGTGACCCACTTGCTCGTATGCCTTCCTTTTTGTATAAAAAAAAAGTTTTTATATGTTACAGGTATCTTCAAACCGAAACCTGTGACTCCTAAATTCAAAACAGAATCCAGCCCTAACTTAAGTGCCTCGAAAAAGCGCTTCAGCCACATCAAATCTACCATACCAAGGCCAACACCTAAAAAGGACTAAAACTGCTGCTTCATTTATTCAAAAGATGAAATTTTATTAAACGTATTATTTAACAGAATCAGATGGTGTTTTTATTAAATATACTCTATGAACTACAATTATTCTCATTACTCCTATATTACCCATTAATTGTCTTGAATAACTAGACTAGGCATCAGAATCCGAGTTTGATCCATTTCTGAATAAATTTGCAATTTCTTTTTCTAATTTGTCACTGTTTTTGTCAGCCTTTTTGAGTTTACACTTCGAGGAATGCTTGCACAAGCTCTTGTCATTCGTGGTTGCCCTTGATTGGTTCTTGTCTTCTTTATGCATCAAGTGAAATGTGGCAGGGTACATTATACTTTCAACAAGTTCATCTCTTACAATTTTTTTAACATTGACTTCTCCTTTATTGCTATTTGCTGTTTTCTTCTTCTGATGGTGTCCACATTTCCTAGTGATGCAGCAATCGTCACTGTCCTCGCCAATATGAACGGATTTTTGCTCTGAAGGCGGAATATCAAGCAACCTTTTACTGATTTCTTTTTCTTGAGTCTTAGTGGTCAGGTCTCTAAGTGTAAACTTGTCAGTCTTACTAGCTTTTTGCTTTTCTTTATTTGCTAACTTCATGCAGATGGTTGCTTTTGGATATCCAGTGAATTGCTGGTAGCAGTCACCCTTATCCAGAGCTACAAAGCTGTTGAAGAACCTTCCGGGATGAATTTCATCAGGAGTGTCGTTTAGAAGTACATATGCTTTCTTAAGAAATGTTTTCTTGTCTATTGGGTTCTGCATGTGGAAGAAGTTCTCGAGTTGCTCATAAGTTTTAAGTTTCTTTATAGCGTTTTTCTGTACTATATTGTATGATACTGTTGCCATCAAGATGAATGCAGGTTCATTGCTCAGGATGTGATCCCATAATATTAACCATTCTGAGCATGTCAGCACTTCACTGAAAGCAGTCTCTAGAATCTTCAGGGCGTATGTTTGACTGGTGACACCCACGTCGCAATAATGTTGTAAGAGTTGCGGATCATGATCTCCCAAGACGTTTTCGATCATAGCCAAAATACTTATTGGGGGGAAGGGGGCATACTCAAACCATAGTTGGCAGTGGTTCAGTAAAACTGTTCCAACACATTCAAATAAGAGAAGGGGATCTTTTTGGAGGACTTTTACAAATGGAAACACAAAACCAGGGAGGAACTTCATCACTCCAAAGAGAGGGCACCAGTGGGCCAGACAGGACAATAACCTTTTCAAATTTTTCAATGTCACAGAACTGTGAATTGTAAATTGTTTTTCAATATCTTTGTAAACTGGATGGATGCCTTTGTCAATAAGGGTTGAATATGCAATTTTATTTCTTGGTGTGTCAAGCAGTGACCTCCATATGATTGCTCTAAATTTGTCTGGATATTCTCCGTACTGCATTAGTATTCGTCTGAGTCTAGCACTGTCCATACAAACACGCATCTTTTGTTCAACTTCAGCTTTTGAATTGTCTGGTGCAACACTCTTGTATGAAGACATACATGGAAATGACATAGTTTGTTGATTTTGCTTGTCCTCCCCATCTTGTGTTTTATCCATTATGTACGAAGAATTGTAAATGTTAACTTCACCCAATTTCAAAATACATAAAAAGTATTTACCAGTAGGACTCACAACAAACTTACGAATGCCTGATGACTCAGGACTGATGCTGTGCATTATTGTGAGGGATTCGAGATTTAATAATCTGAGAGTACAGTCACTGCCTAATATGGCCAGGATTTTGTTTGCACCTCCATCAAAGACTTGTGGAATAAAAGCTATCTGCTGGGCCCCTGATATATCATACTTCATCAGGTCTATTGACTTCAGGGCTTTCCATGTATCCATGCTAAAAAGGATCAGTGTGGGAGTGAGCCCAGCCATTGCCATGGCTCTCCCATTCATTGTAAATGCAATGTTCTTCATATGCTTCAAATCATTTGGAATGATCTGCTTCACTGATTTCATACTTTCATGTTTCCATATTTGGACTGTGTCATTTTGAAAGCAGGCGACCAAGTAGTCACCCCCTGGCGAAAACATTATCTGCTGAATCTGAGCACCCAAGTATGTGTTAAGAGTGAAATACTTGGTATAATTAGTGAGCTCCCAAAGGATAGCTTCGACGTGACTCGCGGTCAAAAGGTTGTTTAGCTTGTTATTCGAGAAAGAAATATGTTTTACGGGAGCGGTATGCCCCGTAAGAGATAAAAATATTTGTCCTGTCTCGGTATCCAGAAAATTTACGTCATATTTCTTAGAATTAGCTGCTACCAACGCTCCGGGTTTGTTGGGAGCGAAGTGGAGCGCAGTACAAGGGCCGACGCTAGCGAATTTCCAAAATTTGAGATCAGAAAAGTCTAATATAAATATGTTTCCTACGTTGTCGGCACATGCCAGTGTTTCGTGCGCGTCGTCGAATATGCCCGCGGAAAACCGTATCCGGCGGCTCTCCCCGTTCGAGCTCCGCACTGTGTGGTGAAGCTGCAAGATGATTCCATCCTTTGGTTTTGTTTTCAGTTTGATGTCGAACTTCTCCACGTTACTGGATCCATCACGCTGCTGTTCCATTTACGACTAATTGATTTTTTAGACTAGAAAAAATGCATTACATTGTAAGGGCTGTAATCGTTTATGCGACGAATTATTTTGTAATTTAGCTCGGCTAAGCAATCAAAACAATCAACAAACAATAAAATGACAATGTGTCAACGTCACGTCAAGTCAACGTCAATTTTGAAAGTGTCATCGCATGGTGTGAGTTCGAGAAGACAGAAAGAAAATTTCTCTATAAGTCTTTAAATATTTTTGATAAAAATCGATTGGAAAAAATTATAAACATTCCACATTAAGTATCAAGTACGTGTGTACAAGTAACAGTAAGTGGTAGTAGTTTTGATCATGCTGGAAAACACACTTTGGGCTGGTTGCTGGTTGAGCGCTTCCGTTGTGCGTTAATTTTCTGACAGAAAACTTAAGGTTTTACTATCAACTAAATAACCTTTGCTGTATCTGTCAACTGCATTGCTTTAATGTATATTGATAAGTATGAGAATGGAGATTGCACTCACAATGGCAACTTGAAATTTTTCTCAGTGTAGGATTTCCCGGAATCAGCTGTCGATAACGTGACAAAGTTTATTTTGCGTGTTAAGTGTCGCTAGCGTCTATACAAAACCTTGAGTTTACTACGAAGTTTGTTAGTTCCAAATTTCTCCGCATAACACTGGTCTATTGAAGCACTATCTCTATTCAAGATTCGAAAAGGTATGTATGTAGGTATAAGTACACATACACTGCATTTAATTTAACAATCAGATCAACAAGTGCCAGTGAGTGCAGAACGTTTATTTCGATATTTGGTTCATTTAAACTCTCGGAATCGTTATAAAAGTGGCTGATTAACATTTAAATACCTTAAATTTTGATCGATACTTAACAGCGACGGTAAAAGAAGAGAAAACAACGGACTTAAAAGGTTAGTTTTCTACGTTATCAAATTTCATACACGATTTTATTAAGAAGTCATGCAGGTAAGTAGGTAGGTACTGAATATACGTAAACTTGTAGTCTGGACATTTTGTGTTTCCTGATTAGTGAATTACTTAATCATTGTGGTTCAAGTTAATACCTACCTATATTATTATTCACAATCCTTGTCAACATGTTTTTACCTAGAACCTACCTAGTAAGTTTAGTAGTACTGTTTTGTGGTTTTCAATGAAGAATATTTGTATTGTATTGTATTGTAATACCTAACTAGATACCTAGGGTAAGGCAGAACCTACGTACTTAATCTTGATTTGTAAAAGAAACCGTGAAGTCTTGGCACTTTTGTTTGATACCTAACCTGCCTATTGGGATTTCTCAAGACCGCCGCCGTGTCACTTCACTGCCCTAAGTAAGTACTTAGGTACACTATCTTGTCATCTTTGGTGTGCTGAGCGCTGAGTGACGGTGAGCGAGGTAGACACGGTTGGTGAAAAGGCTGAGAATATAGGTACCTACCTACCTAATTAGGCGATAACACTGCGATAAGATCGAGAAGGAACAGGCTTTTGTTTTACCTTTTACCTACACACCTAGTTACCTACCTAGGTACCTACCTGAGTCACGCGAAGAAATCACTCGGTCAGCCTGTAGGTAGGTAAGTACCTATAGTATAAGTGGGTAGGTATACGTAAGGGGCTATTCAGTTATTACCTACGTAAGACTATTTTCGACAGTTTTTAACCCTCGCACCCCTATGTAAGAAAAAATAACAGTCTGCTGACCCCCTTCCCATGTTTAATATTTGTTATTACTGTGTACTTACCTACTATGTATTCTGTAGTGTTATTAGGTAATAAGTAGGTACCTAACCTACGTAAAATCTAAAGAAAAAATTGTATGGTGTACCGAACTATTTGATCACTTTGGATGTCACCATATATATGACGCTGACTGTGCCTAATTAATTTGTCCTATTAGTGAAGTGTAGGTAAAACCTATTAAATTACTCAATTACTAATGACGTCATACACAATTTTCAGTAATCAAATCGAAATGCGTCTTTTAGCTACTTTTTGTTAGGTAAATTAAAAATCGTTAATATGCAGTAATAATGTGAGGTCTCGGTTTTTAAGAGTATTTCTAACCCTTTCAATGCCAACGACGCATACAAAAGTTGTCATCCACACGTCAAGTTGGCATAACGTCAACGCGGACTTAAACCTTAACTATACGTTCTTTGCACTGTGCAGCCGGACGCCTATTAGCGTTGGTGGCGTCGTAGGCAAGTCGGCTCATGACGCTTTTAAGCGTCCTTGGCGTTGAAAAGGCTAGCCAACTTCAAAAAAGGAGGAGGTTATACGTTCCACTGTAGGTAGATATGTATTTTTCGATAGCTTGGTTAAATGATAGTGTAAAATTATATTATTTTGACTTGACTATAAAGTCATAATCATAAGTCATAAACCCAATTGCCAGTTGCTATAAATAATCAAGTAACAGCGCCAAAAAGGTAGGTAGGTACATTTAATAATGTTTTTTTTTATGAAACCCAGAGCGCTCGCTTTCTCACCCTTGTTTTCGTCTCACGCGCATTGCAAAAAAATATCAAAGAACGTTTTACGTAATAAAAAAAATTAGCTACGTTGTTGTGTATTGTATAAATTTGATACACATTTGATATCAGATAAATTCGATATCAACACGGGTACATAGGTACCTAACTTTGACAACTCACAAATGCTTCGGCAAATCGATTGAATCTTTATCGTAGTTATTGCAACATTTGCAAGCTGCTACTATGAAGTCTGCAGAAGTGCAGACCAATCTCGGTGGACTCGAGATTTTTTTTAAATCGTGCAGAAATATACGTCTAAGAAATCTCACAGTCGAGATACCTATACCATATTTTTACGTTGATTTCAGAATAAAGACTACCACAATGAAATACAAAGCCCTAAGATTCGTGATGAAGGTTAAGAACGTAAAGAAGGACCATATCTTGAAGGACTGCCCCCTCGTCATAGACGGAGACAGCTACTTTCGTGGCTCCTACACTGACGGCGGATGCAAGTTCCTCCTCGGAGGCGAATGCGATAGATACGCTGACCACTTGAAAAGAAAACTCAGTGTTTTTATCCAAAGCAACGTAACATGCTACGTGATTTTCAATGGAGCCATGAAAGCAGACCTTGAAAGGAGAAAACTATTACATCAGAAACTTATCGATGAAAAGATGAGTCTTGTGCCTGGTGATGACATTTATTATGAGCCAGTATTCACGAAAGACGTACAGAAACAGGTGCTAGAAGAACTAGGAATCAAGTACTATATATGTGAGTACGACGCCCGCGCAACGATGTTCGATGTATCCAAACACTATACTTGTGCTGTCCTCACTAACAACTTCGAGTACTGCCTGCTTGGCATGTCATGTATAACTCCCAATTCCATTGCATACGACAAATACAGAAAAGAAATATCCTGCAAAATACAGACTCCAGAAGCTCACAACGCTTATTTTGGACTAAATAATAACATGAAACCTATATATATGGCGGTACTCGATGAAGACGGCCTGCTTTATCGAAAGATTCCACAAATCATTGGCTTGCAGAAGAAAAACCCAATTGGAAACTTGATGTACTGGATTAACCACCAACGCCAAGAGGAAGCGATTGAGAAATTAGTGAAACTGTTGGATTCGGAAGCAGATCGACAGGCGTTCAGGGACACTGAAAGTGAGCTTAGAAAAATGATGTTCAGTACCAGAAAACAACATGCTGTCAAGTATTTTAATAAATCTGAGCAGAGTACTGTTGAACATACCAACAACGGCAACAATACTACGTTTAAAATGGGACTCTCGACCGGGCGAATAGCGATCCCTTACATTAATTTAAAGAACAACGGATGGTTCTCCGGGTCTTGGGTGATTTGCGACAAAAACAGAGACGACGCCATGCTACCTGCAATTGACATAGTTATGTACGCTTACAGCGTGTTGTCAAATGCGAAGAAGAGTGAAATTACTTTCATTGGCCGAAAGTCGGACAAAAGCTGCGTCACTCAAATATCAAGCGATGTTCAGTTCGATGCGTCTACGGCTGGAATCTTCCAGGAGCCGAATACAAACACTAAAAAGAAGAAACGCACACCAAAGCCAGAAGATCTGTTTAAAAAATTCATCGATACGGCCCTGCCAGGTTTTGACTGGTCTTTACTTAGGAAAGTGCCAGAGGATTGCTGGCTGCTGGTAATATCCCTCGTGTACTACGTATCTAAAGCCGATAGTGACTTCAACACACCCGCTTACAGCATCCTCGTATCCTACTTGCTTCTAGGACCCGTGTCTGAAAAAGTCGGACTTATAAGACATAGCAACTTGACGATGTGTCACAGTCAGGCATCGAATGAGAGAAGCACCGAAAATGTATGCACTTACAAAGATTGCCTGAAAGCAGCGCATGCTATGATAGATTATTTCTATGAGGAGAAAATTAAGAAGAATTTTGATCGAACTATTCTTCACGGGCTGGCGGAATTCCAACACAGCTTGCAGCAAATGAACTATTTGAACAAGATGTGTGGCGAGACAGTTAAATGTACGAATTATTCTAAGACCTACAACGGCACTTTGGTTGTTAATGTCTTGATCAGGATGAGGAAAAGCGAGGACCTGGTGGTTTTCCTTGAAAGCCATTTCAAAGGAAGCCCATCTGTGCTAAAGTTTTACAAACATGTCAAAGAGGTTTTTGATAACTGCCTCTCTGCTGTGCAGAAGGAAAACTGACTGTTTGGAGAAAATGCTTAATTTGATTTGGAATAGTTTTTTTTTTATAAATTTGATCAATATTAGACGTTAATCATTTTCTTTATAATTGTTTATCATGTCTTGCTATCGTTTCGTGCCGTACCGTTTGTACCTTACACGATAGATACTGCCCACGTAGTGTATAGTATGAAATTTTACGTAATCCAAATATTCCAAGAAGTGGAAATTTCAATTTCGACAAATTTCATAAATATGTAGGAAACTGACAATTGTCTTTAATGGTTAGTTAAGTAAATGTAAATTGTTTTTTTTTTTCGTTTTTGTGACGCTTTGATTTTTTTTCGTTAAATACCTACTAACATTGTGCGAGTAAGTAAGAGTAGCTATTATTCAGTATAATAAATGCTAATTAAGCATAATGATAATTATACATTGTATATTATTTAGTTTGGTTAAGTATGATTGCAAGCAAACTGCCACTGTGAGAAAACTTAAGAAAATTACGTATTATTTTGTTGTACCTGGAGTGTGATTAAATATTGATTAAGTATATAATATATGTTTTTGCTAAGATGTCCTGGTTTTATTTAGTTTTCTGCCATTAATACATTTTGTCGTTGATTTGGAAGATGCGTATAGTTTTCTCCAGTTGAAGATAGATCAATAGTAGAAATAGTTACCCGCTCTCGTGAAGGTTGAAGTAGAAAAATATATAGGTAGGTAAATTATATCACTAACTGACATTTAATTCTCTATCTAAGTACTTATAGTGATAAACTTTGTGGTTGTAAGCAAGGAATTTGTAATATACCTAATAAGTCTAACTCTATGTTTATTAGTTAATTTCACTAAAGAGGTCGAGCGCTTAATGTATGAAGAAATTACTGGCCGGTTAGACCTTGGCGCCAATCGGCGATGAAAAAAAATCTGTCATTGTGCATTCTTCTTTCTTTTAATTTGTTTCTTATTCTCATTAGTGATGAAAAATAACGCGTGTCAGTGGGGGCCAAAACGCTGCCAAAACGTTTAGTTCTCGGGCGGCGTATGTTGAATAACGCCCTCGAGAAACAAAATGTTACTTTGTCCCCTTGTAACACAAATAACTATTGTCCAAAGACTCAATGTGCATTCTTTATTATTTTAATTGTTTTTTTTTGTCATAGCTAGTGATGAAATAAGTCTTCTGTTAAAAAAAATAATTAATACAGTATATATAATTTTTGCCGACTGTACTTGTATTGCCAACCAACTACATATCGATACCAAATTTCAAGTCCATTGGGAGTGGGTCAAATTTAACTTACAAGACTTAACCCGAAAATACATTACAAAATGAAAAGAGCGGCATCAGCTTGAAATTTGGTACGAATATGTAAGTCAATTGACAATACAATTCGGCAAAAAAGCTTGTATTATAATTTTTTTTTTTCAGATCAAAACCACAATGAATAAATACTCAACTTTAAGAAGTTTTTTGAAGAGGTTCAAGAACTTGCGAGAAGACTACGTACTGAAAGATTGTCCGCTCGTCATAGATGGAGACAGCGTCTTTCGGCGCTCGTACAAATATAGCGGCTGCAAGTTCATCTTGGGTGGTGAATTCGACAGGTACGCCGACTATCTAAAAAAAATCCTAACACCTTTCATTGAAAGTAACGTCACATGCTATGTGGTTTTCAAAGGAGCCAAGAAGTTAGATATCGAAAGAAGAAAGAAAGTGCACCAAAAGCTGATAGATGACAAAATTTCTATTGTTCCGGGCGACGACAAATACTATGAGCCAGTGTTCGTCAAAGATGTCTACAAGCAGGTGCTTGAAGAACTGGGCATAAAGTACGCTGTATGTGAGTATGATGCATATAAAACTCTTCTGGACGTATCCAGGGCGTTCAAGTGCCCAGTCCTGTCGAAAAACATCGAAATCAGTCTAATGTTCATGTCCTGTATAACTCCAGATTCGCTGGTATACGAAGAGGAAAAAAAACAAATCTCATGCTTGATTCAAACTTCCGAAGCGTACTATAGGCAATTTAAAATCTACCATAAAAAGCAACCCATATTCATGGCTTTACTTGATGAAGCCGGCCCCCTTTTTAGAAAGATTCCACAAATCATTGACAAGATTCCAAAAAGAGGTCAGCCAGTAGGTTATCTTATGTCCTGGATCAAGCGACATGAGCCTGAAGAAGCCACCTTAATCTTGGATAATCTGTTAGCTACAGAAGCCGAGCGAGAAACGTTTCACGAGTTGATGGACGACCTTAGTCTGATATTTCTCTCTCCTAGGGACAACTTTGTCGTCAGACATTTCAGATCTCAGAAGAATTATGGCCTCAACAGAGACGACAAGCTCTTATTTAGAAATGCCCTGATGACTGGAAGAGTAGCGACCCCGTATATAAATTTGAAGAACGGGGTTTTTTCCGGCTCTTGGGTGATTTGTGACGAAAACAAGCGTGATGCCATGCAGCCTGCCATGGATATTATAAAGTGCGCTTACGGCTTTTTAACGAAATATCAAAAAGAAGAATTCATTTTTCTAAAGCGGATTGTAGATAAAACTGATTTGGAAGTAATCGAGCGAACGGAAGACTTTTTAGATTTCGTTGATACAGTTTTGAAGAATTTTGATTGGCTTAAGCTAGATGCAGTGCCGAGGGACTCTTTGATTCTGATAATAACTCTTGTGTACAGTATGTTACACATTGAAGATTTTATCACAGCTGCGTACAGTATTCTTCTTTCCTATGTGATGCTTGGCCCAGTGTCGGAGAAAGTTGGCTTGATTAAACGAAGTAATCTACGATTATTGTGCAACGGTTTGGACAGAAAAGAAAACGAAATCGACAAAGAATACACCTACGAAGATTGTCTCACTGCTTCTAAGGCTCTTGTGGATTATTTCTACGAGGGTGATCTAAAGAGGAATTTTGACCGAAGGATTCTACATGATTTGGCAGAGTTCCAGCATTGTTTGCAACAAATTAATTATTTGAACAAATTGTTCGGAGAAACGATGTGGGGCGGGGATATTAGATGTACGAATTATTATAAAACGTACAACGGCACTTTTGTGTTCAATGTACTCCTTCAGATGAAGAATAAGAACCCAATGGATTTTGTTGAAAAACATTTAAAGGCAAGTCCCTCTGTGTTAAAGGTTTATGCAAAACTCAAGGATGCTTTTGAAAGTTGTCTCAATAATTTGTGTGGAGAACATAAATGTAAGTAAAGAACAATTTCACTTATACCGTTAAGACGTTACAAGATTCACATTGTTATTAACGATGTAATTTATGTGAATATAGTAGTAAGGTTGATTTACTTAGTTAGATATTCACACCTTATTCAATACCTAACTGTATGGCATTTTAGGGACAGTATGGCATTCTAGACTTGTACTGTAGGATAGCTCTATCTTTTGATACACTTTCTCCGAATTTGCCTAATGATTATTAGTATTAGTAGGGTATTTTATAGCTTGCTCACATTTTCCATACGTATGGATTGTAATCGAATACTGCTTACGGTCCCAAAGACTCTTGATGTATATTTATGTAACGCGAATTGTCAGTTAAAACTGTCCTTAGTTTTTTTCTTGGTTAAGTTTTGATTATTAGTTAAGAAATTGATTACTATTTGCTTTGTTTTATTTTAAACGTCGTTCCTATGTACCACAATACGAGTATTACGTATAAACTATAGCAAGTTGAGACGTTTATCAATTTTCAAATAAGATGTAAAAAAACTGAACGGGTTTAGAATTAATTAACTACAATTGGTCGCTAAGTGCGACCGCAACAGCACACGTAAATAAAAAATGTTATGTATCTCTTAATTCAGTTGTAAATACAACAGCCATCGCTTACTATTCACCGAGACGACTTGACCCTAACCATCTTTCAGCGCGCATTTAATTTTCTTCGTAAACGCTCCGTTTTTTCACCTCACGGGGAAATGTGGGGTAATTTGACGTGAAGCGGTTATGGCGGTCGCGCCTGCGCAGTGCGGCCGCAGCCTCGACCGGCGCTCCCGCGCACCGACGCCCCATGTTTAACAAAACAACACTACAAAAATGTAAACAAACTAACGTAAAACTAAAAAAAGTCATCGTCAACTTTTACCGTGAAAGTTAACTGAATGATCCAAGCGAACGTTCCGTGTTTAAATGACAAGTTGGTAACGGATTTAATAGTGTAAGAGCGAGCATTTCTGCTTGTAATTTACGGAATAGCTCGTTAAAATCGCGATGTGTGTAGGCGACACTGCGAATTTTCTCTAGAATTCCGACGGCTCGGGCACATGAGGACGTACTGTCTGGTGGAGCAGTTAGGGTTCTTGGACCGTATCCTCGATTTTCTCAACATGTGTTTTCTGAACGTGCTCCGTCTCCACGTGTCGCAGAACCAGAGGCAGAAGCGTCTGTACAAGCAGTACATGGAACAGTTGGCGGGGGCTTACGTGGAGAGATGTACGGACTTGAATCCTGGGCACTGGGAGCGGAGGTACAACTGCGTGGGGACTCCTGAGTGGCAGTACTCTTTGCCGGGAGAAGAGGGGTGGTGTGAGAGCGAGGGTTCCCGCTCGTGCTGCGGGTCGGAGTGCGACAGCGGCCGCTGCTCATCTCCTTGCTGCTCCGAAGTCATCTTCAACGGCGGCCAGCACTTCAGCGGAAAGGGGCACGCCTGTTGCCCCTTCCCTGTATGCTATCCTGGGAATTTTGGGTGAGTGTTGCCCATTATTTTCTAGCCTGTTTACGTCCCACTGCTGGGCACAGGCGTCCTCTCATAACGAAAGGGCGCGGGTCCGGTGCGGTTTGGGAACTATACACACACCATTTAATTGCTTTGCAGGAGTGTGCACTTTTGGATTCCTTCACTGTAAATCTTATTACGAATGTAATTTCGCACATAAATTCAGAAACACTCAGAGGTGCGACTCCGGTTCGAACCTACGATCTTCAACTTCAGAGGAAATAGATGAGACCACTATAGGCTATCACGACTTTCTTTAAACTAAACTTACTTGCCTACAAAATAAATAATAAGTAGGAAATTTTAGGTATCAAATTTCTAACTTTATAGGCATCATCGTGGTTCGTGGTACCTACGAATGCGTTATAAAATAAAGTTCACGGGTGTAAGGTATGTTTGGAGTTTTGATTACAATTTACAGTAGCAAGTCCTCCTATCCAATTACTTTGACTGATACTATTAGTGCAAAATCAAAATAAATAAACTTCCAGGGGGAGGAAAGATATTCAGGTATTTATATCTTGTGAGTAAGTAGGTAGTATTTTGTTTTATTTTAATTTCTAAGAAAAGTTTAGAAGGCGGAGATTAAATAACTCCTTGACAGTGAAGTCAACAAAACCTCTCGATATTCATATTCATGGATAGAAGATATGTTAACCTGCTCTCTCACGCATCCGTCAGATGACACTCGTCATACGCTCTGATAATGATGAAGAATGCAAGAAAAGCAGCGTGTGCGCACGACGAACCGGCAACGTCCTAACAGTACAATCATTATGTCACTGAGAAGAGGAAGTTCCCGTGAATTTTCAATAGATAGGTTTGATGGTTTTAAAAATGCCTATAATAAAGTACATGGAAAAAATTCTACGTACGCATGACGATAGCACGCGACGCGGAATGTCGAGGATCTGGGTTCGATTCCCAGGGTTAGCATTTTCTGGTTTTTCTCTGTGTATTCATGTTTCAGTGAGTATTAAAAAAGTATGCTTTATTACAATAATGTAACCTAAACTTATGTTAAATGATAATAGGTACTAGATTTCCATATATCTTCTAAGGATGGGTTTCATTCAAGTAATAATGTGTAGAAATAGAAATAGAAAAATATTTATTCAACGTACACAAGAAACAAGTATAATAAAAAACAATTAAAGAAGTAAACAAAGACGTTGAACAGGATCCTTCTCAGCATTGGCCGCGGCGCCGTAAAAAAATCTTGTATTTTTTTGGGGCTTAAAACTTAAAAACTTTTTTTAATAAATAAGTATATAGGTAGGTCTACATTTCTTATATTTTGTGATATAAATCCACTAGCCTGTTACATTTATCCAATGGAATTCAGTAATTCAGAACCGAAGACAATATAAAGTGCAATTTTGTCAATGTAAGAAAACTATTAATAACTTGCTTTACCTGATTGATCAATATGCGAAGCGCTGCCAACCTATAACCACAGGTTATTCGCAACTTACATTTAATTTTCCCATGTCGAACCGACAAAAACAAACCATGTTGCAAAAAGAACGCTTGCCTATGGGAAACTGTTCGATGATTTCTTTATGGCCTGATACTATTTTGTTTTTTGCTGGCTGTATAGGTGATGTACCCTTTGTTTAAACCTGTACTTAAAAAAAAAAAACTGAACGGGTAAAAACGCGTTTGATGAACTTAACAAATTTCTACGCTTTGTGATATTTAGTTATTTACGGGTTCCCTAACTCTCAAATTTGAATATATCTTAATAATCTCGAAAATAATCACAAACAAAAGCATTATAAGTACAATAAGTAATGCGTCACTGGGTGACTTTAGCAGGTCAAATAGCCATTATTTTTCGACGCGATGTTGCAATTCTAGACAACCCTTCTTAGCTAGCCTTAGCTAACTTAGTATAAAATCTTAATTTTATACTTTTTGGATTTTTGTTTTTACTACCTAAGTAGGTAAGAAGTTATCGGGACTTTAAGTATTTGAATTCTAGCACGACTTTCGCAAGCTATAGCCAATCAATAATAGCTTGGTGTTGCCGTTATTAAAATATTAAAATAATTGATATTAATCGTGAGAGCACGCATGGCTGGTCGCAATGCACTGCTGAGATCGTTGCAAAAGGTTACTGTACTGTGGAGAAATGGGTGTAATAACTAATAACTTAGAAAAGGGGAAAACCCCCGGATCTCTCACATCAATTACCAAAAAAGTTCAAAATCCCGGTACCCCTGACAATGATTACTTAAAAAAGTTGAAAAATTTCAAACCCGCGACACCTAGGTATTAGGTACTCAAAAATGTTAATAAACCCCTTACCCCCGATATCATTAGTTACTCAAAAAGTCAAAAACCCCCGTACCCCAAATACCGTTAGTTACTCAAAAAGTTAATAACCCCCGTACCCCCGATACCATTAGTTACTCAAAAAGTCAAAAACCCCCGTACCCCAAATACCGTTAGTTACTCAAAAAGTTAATAACCCCCGTACCCCCGATACCATTAGTTACTCAAAAAGTTAATAACCCCCGTACCCCCGATACCATTAGTTACTCAAAAAGTTAAAAACCCCCGTACCCCCGACACCATTAGTTACTCAAAAAGTTAAAAATCCCCGTACCCCCGACATCATTAGTTACTCATAAAGTTAGTAACCCCCGAACCCCCGATACCATTAGTTACTCAAACGACCAACTTATAAAAATTACTTAGTCCGACTTGCACCGACCTGGTTTAGACACTAACCTGGGTTAGTTAAACTTGACTTTTTTATATCGTCTGACGTAACTTCAACTGGCCGGTTTGAGTCACAACCTATTTTACCTTAAAGGGCGAGTATAATTCGACGTTTCATATTAATTGGTAGTCCTTTCTCTGTGAGCAAACTACGCCGGTAGCGAAACGAACACACTGGCGGTGCTCCTGCTGTTGCGCTGCTGTGCTCCCAAAGGAAGGACTATGGATTAGTCCGAAACATGACGTGTCGGGCTAGTACTCGTCTGACAAACGTGAGTGATCCGTTTACATGTGTATATCACTCACACAAAAATAGAAACAATTTTTAACTGGGATCAAGAAATGTGTCAGTTTCACGTCAGTTCATTATACGAACAGAGAACGGTGTGGAATCCATTTAATCGCGTCAATGATCGATAAATGTACCACTTACATAATACCGCAGTCTACAGTCTGTGATCTGTGGTGGAAAAGGGAATTATTAGGTAAAAAAACGCAGATAAAAATCGAAGGAGTCCTACTACAATTAAGTGTTCCAGGGATAAATTGTTTAGTGCAGTGTTTTTCAAACTTTTTTGTGTCATGACCCTTTAATGAGCATCAAAATTCCTTCGCGACCTCCCAAAACCCCATTTGTGCGATTAACCTTAAAACCCAACTATTATTTATTAAGAATTCATATTTAGAACGCACACTTCTATCATCATGCGTTTTGGAACCCAACATATATTAACTAAACTTTAGTAGGTAGCATATATTGACTTACCAACACCATGGACTTCGGGATAGCGCTTTCTTGAAAACGTCCGAACCAAAAGACCACTAATTTGCAAAAAGACCACTAATCGAGCGTCAGTCAGTCTTAGTTTGGTCGAACGACAGCGCTATGACGTATAGCTGTCATCGAAAAATGCCGTGTTGTACTGGGCCACATTTTTGGTGAATTTCTACTAGACCCAAATTCCATGGTGTTAGTAAGTCAATGTTTAGTAGGTACCTACATCTTCTATCATTGTTTACTCAATGTTGGAAAAAGATGTAAAGAATTCTCTAACACGTTTTGTACAATGGCGGAAAACAATCACAATGTTATTAAAAAGCAACAACAAACAAACAGAATGCAAAGCTGATAAATGCGCTATTATTGTGTCTCACTTTTCAGTCGGTCTCCGTAGACGAACCGCCTACAGCCGTTCAATATTAACTCGTCTTAAGTTTAAACCTACAATTTGACTTTTTCGCTGAATACCTATTAACCCTTTATAAAACAATCTAAAGCAATTATTTAAGTATAATAGGCTCCATTTGCGGCTGAGTTTCAGCATCGAAGTGACAAATTATCTGTCAGTATAGTCGCAGGTTCGTCACTTTTCGACTCTATGTTAACGAGTTAAGATCGAAAAGTGACGAACCCTTTCATTCCGCGACTATACTCTACACTGCTAAAAAATGACTACCGCGTTTGATCTCGACATTATGAGCAGTGTACAGTCAGGAGCAAAAGTAACTAAGCAACTGACGCGGTCACAATGATCTGAGCACGGCTCTATTGTTACAGACATAAGAGCTTGTGCAGATCATTAGCTAGCTATTTCTGCTGCTGCTGTATCGAATTGTTAGTATCGAAAATTTTACTTTGATTCTGAAATAGCCGAGATGCGGTCAACTTAGGGAAATACCGCAGATATCAGTAAATTTCGTTTCACTAACAAGTGAAATATTTGTTTTGAATTTTGTTTATTACTTAAGATAATTTAATATGAATACTGTCTGTATACAAGTGTTTACGTTGACCAACGCGAGTGAAAATTCTATTCTTCTACGAGCGCCCGTCACTCAAAAAACGCCCCAGAACCTCAGCAGTTTAAGGTATTTGATTAAGTTAATAAGAAGTAACAAAACATTACCTACTTAATATTATATAAATATTGCGCAATTATTTTTTATTCTACGTATTTCGACATGCAAGCTTTTTGTAAGTAGAAAACTAAAAATGTGCGTGTTGCCGTTTTCGATTGCGCGTTATTAAATGAAAGTGTGTCCGCTATTTAAATAAGTACATTTAAGCCGTACTAAGTTAATGTTAGGTGTGGACTGTGTGTCCAGATAAACTTGATTATAGCTTACATTGCAAAGAGAACACTTGCACCGAGAAACGCTTCTCCCAGCTTGTGCAGCGTCTATACGATTATTTAAATTTAATATAGCTACGAAGTTGAAGTTTAAATGATTATTATGATAATTAAATGAGTCACTAAGATAAGCTGCCTTGCACGCGAAGACGCGGACAAGTGTGATATTGCAACTGCATTTAAAATAAAGCACTTTCTATAGGCAGAGTAAACAGATGTTGTCCGATTCACAATATTGGCTTGGATATTAAGAGTTAACATCACATGACAACCATTTGGTGACAACTAGGCAACTAGTACTTTACCCTATCCGTCAGTGATCCAGTTTTTTGTGATATTCGTGCAGGATTCCAATTGTCGGTCGATTCTCCATGTAATCTCTCGATAGGTAGATATCGATCTCAATCACACCGAGAATCGGGACCAAAGGCAATCTACTTACTGAAATAAAATACACAGAATACGTACCAATTTTTTTCAGCTTAGTCTGAGAATTGATTAATGCTTATGATTATGAGCGACATACGACAGGTGCAAAAGTGTCGTGCTTGCTGCTGTTCTGATGAATATTATGCGCAACGTAAAGGGGCTTCTAAACAGGCTATATTTTTACTGCAATATGTGGCCGGCAACTATAGGAGTCTTTGTCTAGCTGTCATAATAAGAGTCAGACAGCAATAGTTGCCGGCCACCTAAAAACATTGCCCTTTTAGAAGCCCCTTAATAGCAGCGGTTGAAACGATGGCAATGAGAGCATTTGCTGTCAAGCGTGATCTTCGTCCAGTATCTTCGCTGTTCTTATCTGTGGCACATCATAAATGGTAATGGGTGCCAACATCCGTAACGTTGCGTGTTACAATCTTGCTACAATCATTAACTCGTTTGCAAAACGGACCGGGCGACGCTGATAGGGTTCCGTACACTTAATAATCATTAGGTATACTTGGCCATGACTAGCTTGGGGTCTGTATTCGGAGCGCATGCGATCGCTTCGCGTCGCGAGCTAGATTTTGTCATAGGGACATGAGCAATGCAATACAACGAAATGCAAAATTAGGTAGGTAAGTATCTAATCAAGTTTTAAAACGTAACGTCAAGACGTTTATTGGTTAAATGGGTAAATAATACTCTAGATGTAGTATTTGAAATTAAGTAAGTATGTCACCATTAATTGCTTTCCATAATATAAATATTTTATATACTGCTTCAATTAATAAAAAAATTCAAACATAAAGTATCTTTCGATTGTCAATATCTGTGCAATTATAATTACCTATGTTAATGTATCAGCGGAATAATTAAAATTAGGCAAAGTTTCGTTAGCCGGAACTGTAAGGGCAAGTTCGGAGTTTTCTTTGTCCCATGAATAGATCTTACATACCTATACGGGGAAAATGTATGCCATTTTTATGGTACAAGTATCTAAAAATAGGCACGGCTTATTCCGATTTTCATCATCACCAGCCTTTTTTTACGTCCCACTGCTGGGCACAGGCCTCCTCTCAGAATGAGAGGGCTTGGGCGATAGTTCCCACGCGGGCCCAGTGCGGATTGGGAACTTCACACACATCATTGAATTGCTTCGCAGGTGTGTGCAGGTTTCCTCACGATGTTTTCCTTCACCGAAAAGCTCATGATAAATTACAAATGTATTCCGATTTTAAACAAGCATTTTTCGGCAAAAAATGTGCAGCGCGGGTGGAACGCATTATTAAATTAATATTTTGGCAAACCTACTCTTAATGAAAAATAATAAAAAAAACATCATGTCCTGAAATTACACCAAAGCTCTATAGTCAAACTAAGTACTTAGTGATTTTCTTACAATGGCATTTTATAGAAAACGGAGATGTTGATATTGCGAAATAATTGCGTAACCCACGAAACTCGATATCGAAATTCGGAACCAACTGGCCCACGACTGTGTATTATAAAACTTTTAATTAAGAATATCGAACTTTTTACGTCTTTATTGTTTACTGTCCTAGAACCTCATTACGCGCTGAAATGGCAATTTCGCGGTATTTTCCGCGCTTCGCCAAGACACTTTCTTTGCGGCATGTAAATTAAACACTAGTTGCAATCGATTCTAAGAAACTAACCCAGACAAGTAGAAATAAAGCGTCATAATGTGCATGGATCAAAATATAGTTTAGTTTTGGTAGCTACGCAACAAAATATGCGCCATTATCTTCTATCTCCTTTTATACTTATAAATAAAAATGAATTACTGTTCGTTTGTCTCGGTAAAACTCGAGAATGGCTGGACCGATTTGGCTATCTTGAAATATTTGTGGAAGTTCAGGGAAGGTTTAAACGATAAGAAAATATGGAAAATTTGCGAAGAAAATACTAAAAACGACAATTACATTTTCCCATACAAACTGTTTCGTCGTTTTGAAATTGAATTTTCTTTTAATTGGCAATTTTTTTTTAAAAGAACTTGGCGTTCGCACTGCCAAGCGGGCGTTAAAAATAAAAGATAGATGTTTATTCCATTCCGTGTGTTTTTCTGCTGGCAAAGTAAGAAGCCATGTTGGTGTCAGTGCCTTATCTCTCACACAATTACGTGTTACACACGCTCTGACTAAGTTTCTTGTATAGGGCTGCCTTCCGTCTGGGTTTCCCCTGATTTGTCCTAGTTTAGAGGGCGTCCGGATGAGGTTTTCACAAAGCGTTCGGGTAAAACCCGAACTCTTTTTGTGTCCGGGGAATCTCGATTAATTGAAAGATAAGCAATAAATTAAAACAAACCGTAGTTAAAAATTCATTCGCAATCGTAAACCGCATGATGTTGCATCCATGTTTTATTTTTAATGGAAAAATGTTTTGTACGAGTGTCCGGGAAAAAAACTCAATTTCACCCTAATGTCCTTGCTAATATAATAATAATATACATGCAATATACCTATTATGGAATTCACTCCATTGTTTGTATTTCCGAGCAGATATTCCCATCTGCTTTTAGGTCTCTTCAAAGCTAGAATAAATAGATTTTGTTAGATACTGAAACTTTGGCATCACGTGTGACAGGAGTCAATCGCTTCGCAGTTTTTAGTAAAAACATACGGTTCTCTGACTCTAGCAGCAAACTAATGCTTTACGAACATCAACCCTCTTGCAAGCGGTCCTAAGTACAGATTAAACACTTTTGCACGAGAACCGTGACACTACACGTTTGTAAAACAACAAACCAAACCCGTGAAACACGACGAAAGGCAAATTAAAAAAAGAAAAGTCGGCCGGAGCCGGGACGATTGATTTTGCGGTGATTATACAATCAGTCGCTTGATTGATTCGATGAGCGAGCACTGCGCTACTTACGGGCTGATCATTGTCATCATTGAGAGTTACCATTGGCATCTTTGAACACAAAGACACAATGTTTGCAATAGTACAAGATTTGAACTAAAATACTACGCTCTGTGTCGGCCTGACAGCGACAAATTGGTACCATAAGGATACTTTCCCAACAGCAACCTATCAACACACACATTAATCGTGCCAAAATGGTTCCAAAGAAAGATATGGGGTGACTTCCCTCTCTCCGGTAAGCAGTAAAGGCCGTCTGAGGCCAACTGCAAACGTCCATTCCAAAAAAAATAAAAAATATGGGGTGACTTGGTATAGGCACTCCCGTGGAGAGAAGACCGAATGCTTTATCTTGAAACTATACTGATTTTAGATTTTGAGTTATATTTGGCAACTTAATGAAAATCGGAATTTTCAATATCATAAAAATTTTACTGATGAAACAGTATATACGAGGGCTGTTTGATAAGTACCCGTTTTTGGAAAAAAAAACCATTTTTTTTTGTATATATGCATTTATTTTTCTACGTAGTCACCTTTTAACTCTATACATTTGTTCCACCTATACTCAAGCTTCAATAAACCATCCAAAAAGTATGATTTTGGAAAGTCATAAAAATAGGCCTCTGTGGCGGCAATGACTTCGTCATTTGATCCAAATCGCTTGCCACCGAGCCATTTTTTTAGGTTGGGAAACAAAAAGAAATCGCATGGGGCCAAATCTGGAGAATACGGGGGGTGAGACAATAGTTCGTAGCGTAACTGTGCTAATTTAGCCGTCACAACTCTGGACGAATGAGCCGGGGCGTTGTCGTGATGAAACAGTACTTTTTTCTTTTTTAAATGGGGTCGTTTGTCCTTCAACACGGCGTCAAATTCATCCAATAAATTGGCATAGTACTGCCCTGTTATTGTTTTTCCCTTTTCTAAATAGTCAATCCTTTTCTAAATAGTCAATCAAATAGCGAATCCCAAAAAACGGTCGCCATGACCTTTCCAGCCGATGGGACGGTTTTTGCTTTCTTTGGAGCAGGTTCACCCGGTAAAATCCACTGCTTCGTCTGCTCTTTCATTTCCGGGGTGTAGTGGTGGACCCACGTTTCGTCCACGATCACGAAACGACGCAGAAACTCCTTCGGGTTACGTTTGAACACGGCCAAACACTGCTCCAAAGTAGTCAGTCGGTTCCGTTTTTGCTCCTCCGTGAGTAAACGCGGCACCCACCTCGCCGATACTTTCTTCATACCCAATTTTTCTTCTAATATGTGTTGTACCCTCTCGATTGAAATGTTTACAGCATCAACGATTTCTCGAAGTTTAATTCGGCGGTCGGCTAAAACGATATTTTCAATTTTCTTAACTATATCGTCTGTAGTCACCTCAACTGGCCGGCCTGGGCCGATCCTCATCAAAGACGGTTGTTCTCCCCCGCTTAAACTCGTTATACCAATATCTGACGGTTGTCATAGAAGGAGCACATTCATGGTAAACCGCTTGCATTCTTACTTTTATTTCATCACATGTTTTTCCTTCCAAAAATAAGAATCTAATTACAGACCGATACTGTTCTTTCTCCATTTTAACAATTTTAAGTTCACGCGTTCACTGAATCGTTGTCAAATGAGAAAAAAAACAAAAGAATGCCATTTTTTTTTTAATTATCCCGCCTCTGAAAAATGGCTTAAAAAGGTGGTATACTTATTTGCGGCAAGTGATATTAATATATTTAGAAAACGGGTACTTATCAAACAGCCCTCGTAAAATCTAACAAACTTAGGAAAGTCGAAAAAACCCCGACATTGTCATTTCAAAGTTCAATATTTCAAAAACGGGTGAACCGATTTTAATGAAGCTAAGAACCATCTCGATTAAACTAGCTTTCGTTAAAAAAAACCGCATCGAAATCGGTCCACCCGCTTGCGAGCTACGATGCCATAGACAGATACACAGATACACAGGTCAAACTTATAACACCCTTCTTTTCGTCGGGGGTTAGAAACTTATTGTTGTCTACACCATACACGGAATGAAATATCCCCATGCTTCCTGCTACATCATACTTCATACATTCCATCAATCATTCATCATCATCATGTCAGCCGAAAGACGTCCACTGCTGGACGGCGGCCTTCCCAAGGCTCTCAACTCAGACCGGTCATTGCATCGCGCATTGAACCGCATGCACCGCGATCCCGCGATCTTCACAAACTCGTCGCTCCATCTTGTTGGAGCCCTACCGACAGCTCGTCTCCCGGTCCGCGGACGCCATTCGAATAATATTTAATTTCATTATTTTATTCTCACTGTTCGTGTGCTCGGTGAACAATAGATTAGCTGTGTATCAAGTCAGCAAGGTACCTAGTTATTAACTAAGGGGAATGACCAATGCTTAGGGCGGAGGAAAGTGGCAGTTAGCCCGCCCGTTAGAGCATGGCGGTATTACCACTTTTCACTTCGTTCAATTATCCTCCGTTGAGATAGAAAGCTATGGTTATTGCCTCAAATCAGAGGAACAGGAGACCTATGCCAGGGTAGAGTGACAGGGCTTCTTTTTATTAACCTCTGACCTGATCTGTGTATCTGTCTGTGGCATCATAGCTCCCAAACCGATGGACCCACTTCGATGCAGTGTTTTTAATCGAAAGCTAGTTTAATCGAGCTTTTAGCTAAGCTTCATTAAAATCGGCTCACCCGTTTTTGAAATATTGAACTTTGAAATGACAATGTCGGGGGTTTTTTAACTTTTCTAAGTTGGTTAGGTTATCCCATAGGTGGCTATTGGAAGTCATAGGTTTTGGAGGTTTTCTTGTTGCTAGATGGAGTGAGGCACCTTCATTCAAGAATCTTCATTTGCCATTACTAATAGATTAGGTCGGTATCAAATTCAGAGTGTAACGGCTGGCTTCGAGGTTAAAATCAATACGAAGAACGCCAATAAATTCCCTGTGCCCGACGCTGCCCCATCCATCCATACGTGTCGGAAATGTGTTGAAACGTCAAGTTTAGCGAGACTGGCTTGAATATTTCCGCCTTGCCGTGTCAACTACTATTTAATAATTATTTTAAAGCGCCATCTCGTGGTGAGTGGCTGAACTCTTTAATTAAGACCGTAACCGTGTGGCCAAGAAACTTGTTGTAATAGTTCGGCTACTCGTCGATAGATGGCGCATGGCTCTTCAATAATGTAACAAGGTAATGATAAATTGATTGGTTTGGTCGGGAGAAGACAGCTTTCGGTAGATTCATAGTTACTTCACAATCAGTTATTGCTGTAATTAATTGAGACATTTTCACTTCAATAACAACACACACAATACAAAAATACTAGTCTCTGCCTACCATAATGTCCGTAATACTTACCTACTGTAGATTTGTTTCCTGAATTTCAATACAATCATTTAGTCCTTTATAACATAAATTATGTTAGGTGTGTGTGTGTGTGTGTGTAGGAGTAGGAAAATAACCGATGTGACTATTTTTGGTGTGTATTTATTATTATTACGCCAAGAAGAAAGTTCGGCTAATTAATGACAATAAATTTAACAGCTAGGAATGTCCGACCAATAAAGTACCGAAGGTCGTTGATTTCCAGTTCCGCTCGATATGCAGAAGCCTCTGAGACAAGTTTCACTTTCGCATATATTACTGGACGTTATCGTATGTTGAGTAACACAGAAGTCGCACCCACATTCCGCACGGAGAGGCTAAAACAAGAGTTCTTAAACGTAAAAAATCTGCCAAGCGCGAGTTGGTCTAGCGCACTTCGTAAGTATGTAAAGCATACATAATAATAACATCCCTCCAGAAGCCCGAGTACGAATATTCGAAACCTGCGTAACGTAATCGAGTAGGTACTCGGTAGTAAACGTTAACGAGAAATTTGTATGACGTTAGGAACAATAGGTTTCTCGATTTCGATACGATAACGTAACGTTACGTAGGGTTCGTAAACTTCGTGCTCGGCCTACTGGCTTCCAACACATCTGTAATCCTTGTGGTATTGTGGGTGTATATGGGCAGCGTTTTACCATCAGGCTACCCAAGTTTTTTTTATACGATAGCGAAGGCAAACGAGCAAATGGGTCACCTGATGGTAAGTGATCACCACTGCCCATAGATACCCACAACCCCGGGGGGTTTGCAAATGTGTTGCCAACCGATAGGGCTAATATGAAATGCCTCTTTGTGCGGCCTTGTGCCTGTGTGTAATTTTCTCGGCTGTCTTCCTCTCCACACCGGAACACAGCAGTGCACGCACTGCTACTTAGCGGCAGGAGTAGGGAAGACCTCACACAAGGTCCTACCACCCGATTTAGCTTTCTTGCTCTATAAAACAATTCAACAAGTCATTAAACCATTTTAACCAAGCTACAACGTATTTTGTGGCCGGTACAGCAAAAAAGGCTGATTACCTATATCTGCTCTAAGTGAATGGATTTATACATGTTACGGGAAGTTTTTTGCTATCATTGAGCTCATTTAAAATTACAGGTGACCAAATTTAAAATTACAGGTGACCAAATTTAAAATTACAGGTGACCAAATTTAAAATTACAGGTGATCAAATTTAAAATTACGGGTGACCAAATTTAAAATTACAGGTGACCAAAGGGCTGGCGTCTGCCCCCGCCAACGTATAGGCATTGCTACACAAAGAGGCAACGCCGCCAGCCTGTTGGGCATCTTGCCCCGAGGTAGCGGCCTCGGGGACGTTTTCCATTTTAGGTTCTAGTCTTAGTTATTGTTATTATTCATTTTGTTTTTGTTTTGTTTGTTTTGTTGTGATAAATTAAATAAAATCCTAGAAAAAATTCAATTTTTTTAAAAGCTAGAAAATTGCTAAGACGCAGGCAAAAGCTACAGTTAATAGATTCATAAGCTGATGCGACGCCGGGCGGGGTCGGACCGGTACGACAAGGTCGCTTTCCATCTCTTCGTAAAACTGGTTTCAAAGTAAAATATGCTTCGGAAATAAGTCTAGACCAAATAGAATTATCAAGGACCATAAAACCAAGTGGACTGCCAATGTCTAATAGAGGCATTTTCAGAGAACTGTGTACCATTGTTGCCAAAAAAGTCCTTAATTTTTCCATAGAAATTTGTTTGTCAGTTTTGTGACGGTCCGTTTAGAATGTATGTAAAAACGCGTCACAAAGCTGACAAAAAATGCGAGACTTTTTTTATTATTTAAATAGATAGTCCTCTTGATTCTGAACAGAAATACACCTACCTAATCCAAAATTTGTTAAGTTATTAAAATATGTTTTCTGAAAATGCGTGATACATAGGTACAATCCTTTAAAATAAATAATAATAATAATAAATAATAAAAGACATTTTTATTTACCAACACACAGATTCACAGAAAGATATTATAGCAAAAGGTACAGTAGGTATGAGGCAAACAGGGAATGAGACTCAGCGAGCCCGCTGGTTTTCAGTCTCCAACCAGGACTATGACTAACTTAAATATCTAACTATTCTAAGGAAAGGTAAGTTCGCTGCCAGAGCGACAGAATATTAAGTTGATAGACTTTGAAGATACATTATATTACAATTTATGATTAGTATGTATATTATTATATTAGGCTGGTAGTTTAGGGGCAGATAGCAAAAAATATTTCATTAAATGTAGTTCCTTCAAGAAAGTAAATAAACGAGTGACAAATAGACTTGGACTAACTCAAGGCAACTACTTATGTACATCTAGGTATTTGTTTTTTGTTTAGACAGAAGCCATTGCTTACTTAATCTTTTAAAGCTGTACAAAGATCTAGCCTTCTTTATAGGAGGAGGCAGGTCGTTCCAGCATTTAGATGCTGCGAACCGAAAGCTGCCCCTAAACGCGACCAGTCTGCATATCCGTGGCATACCCACAGAACCAGTCCTACTATCATCATTGCGCCACAAAAGCTTATCAAATAAATATTTCGGGCAACCACTCCACTTAAGATTGAAAACAAGCGAACCCAACCTAAATTTGCGTCTATTTTTCATGTTAAGGACATCATATGTATTTAAGTAAGGCGTGATGTGGGAGTAACGGTGTATATTATAACAATATCGCAAGCACGAATTTTGTACTCTTTGAATTTTTTTCTCGGTTTTCTTATAAAGACAAGGACCATATACCACGTCACAGTAATCCAAACCCGATAAAACCAATGCCTCCGTTAACCATCTTACAGATGTGTTCAGAAATGGACGTATTTTATAAAGCGTTTTAAGAGCGCCATAACACTTCCCAGTCTTAGTTCTAATATGCTCTTCAAATTTCAACCTACCATCAAATAGCATGCCAAGGTTTTTCACTATTAATGACTCTTCTATCTGTTCGCCATTAATCATGATAGAAGGCGAAACCTGACGAACATTTACATTTCTGAGCATTCAAGACGAGTCCGTGTCTTTTCGACCATAATCCTATTGAAACTAAATCCTTGTTAAGATTTGTAACTGCACTCAAGATATCCATTTTATCGGGGTTAGCGCGAACGATCACTTGAGTATCATCGGCATACATGTGTGCCAGTCCGGAAGTCGTACATTCAAGAAGGTCTGCTGTATAAATTGAGTAAAGCGTAGGACCCAAGATTGATCCCTGAACCACTCCTCTACTGACCAACAATGACTTTTCACCCCATCAACACTCTGACATTCGACCAACTGCATCATATCCCGAAAATAACTACTAAACCAAGAGCAAACACCCACATCATATGCATAACATACAACATATTATATGCCTGCTGTAGCGAGTTCCACTATAGAGAGGTCACCTGTATCATTAATTTCGAATGATACTTGGACCTCTGCTTAACATCTATGAACTCAACGAAAACACTTGGAGTAACTCTTAGTTCTTCATCTAGGAGCGCACGGCTCGGCGGCAGCGAAAGATACATGAGTCGTGCGCTCCCAAAAGAAGTAGGTACTACGAATTAGTCTGAAACATGTTAGGCTAAACTCGAGTTATATGTGAGTTATCCCTTTATTCCACAATGATAGTTTCACGTTAAAAGTTACTCATTTTTCTAAAAATGCAGGTCTTTTTACCCACTTATGAAGGGCGTGAAAGCTTTTCTACTATTCGCCGTATAAGAACTCCATTCGGTATCTATCGGAATTGGAGATATATTAGAAAACATCCCGTCATCTCGCTTTCATAACGCAAAACGTAATAATTTGCATATTTATCGTCTCGTGTATGCGGAAATAAACGAAACGGCGACGTAACTTACCGTTTTAAATGAATAGAAAAAACACGTCTAAATACAGTTTGGCGATCGATCGAGGATTTCCGATGAGGGTGTCATTAAGCCGTGATAGCCTAGTGATTTGACCTATCGCCTCTCAAGCAGAGGGTCGCGTCCCAACTAACATTTGGCGATAAAAACAAGTTTTATAACCGCCGCTTATTAGTTCTATTAAAATCCTATAGCTGCAACATGACCTAAAAATAAGCGATAGAGCACGCTATAACTCTCTTATAGTCCGAATTAGGCAAAAACGTTACCGAGAGGCGTAGCTTTAGTAGCTCGAATTAACTCTAATACTCGTACACCAATAGTGCTACGGCAGTGACGCTTATTACCAAAGGAGATAATAAAGGATCACAAGAGCCGTATTTTTTGCCTAAAGTTCTATGAAACCTATAAGACGTTTTCTTATATCACTTAAAGCGTTATAAATACGTTGCAGTAGTGAAAAGAAACTCTTTGCGTGGTATAGTGAGTTCTTTTTGTACGCAATTTTATAGAATTATCTATAACAATCGGTAATTTACATACTTACATGAACCCTGAAAAGAATACACTCTTTTTCTTTGGGTAGGCGTGTTAAAAAATCGTCTCGATCGCGTTCGCGTTTACGTTAGAACCTCTAGTGTACTTAGCGGCCAAAATACGTCTCGATCTCGATCGCGTTTGCGTTACTTACGGGTGTCAAATAGTATGAGAGTTGATGATCTCAAATTTAATTACTTACTGCAAGTGATAAACGAGCTGAGATTTGAATAAATACGTTCAACGTGTCTTCCTATGCTAGCCGTAGTGTAGGGGTTATGGCACGCGACACGGAATTCTATTCCCGGGGTTAGCATTTTCCGTTTTTTTTCTGTGAATTCATGTTTCAGTGAGTATTTTAAAAGGTATAATTTATTGTACAGTCGAGGAAATTAATTCCTGACTTACCATAGAACGTTTTCATAGTAAACGTCAAAACGATTTTCCTCGTCAAGCTATGCGATGTCACTATGACGTTTACTGTGAAAAGGCTCCATTGTGGGTCAGGAATTAATTTCCTCGACCGTACTTAATATAATTGCTTGCAACACACAAAAATTAAATTATTGAGGTGTCCCAGTGTCCGGTACCAGGCATCGCAAAGCAGTAACGAGTGTCGGTCAAGGTGCAATCTGCATTGTCAGTGCTCCACTGCTCCGGTTGCATCCAACAATCGCCATTGTTCCAGACGTCGGGTTATCTCGATTCTTCGTACCGATTAAATCATAATACTCTTTAATAATCCGTGATATACAAGCCTCTTTGGGAAGGGGGGGGGGGGGGGGGACTGGACAATGGTCTGCTGGACTTGGTAACTGGTATTTCTAATATTTATTAGTTTTCTGCTATCGTCTATCAATCAATATCAAATATTTTTTATTGAACATTACAGATAAAACCTGGCAGGGTAGACAATAGGCGGTATTATTGACTAAAAGCGAGGGCTTCCAGACAATCTATATATATAAAAAGAAAAGTCCTGACTGACTGATCAACGCTCAGCCCAAACCCCTGGACCTAGAAAGCTGAAATTTGGCATGGAGGCTTTTATGATGTACGCCCGGGATAAGGCGGGATTTTTCGAAATTCCCACGGGATAGAGAGCTAGTCAATGTGAAAAATCAATGAAACTGTAACGTTATACTATTTCTGAGCATCAATTTCGACCATTTGATGCTGGCTGTAAACCTTCTATAAACAATATACAATGACAATGCAAAGAAAAATCCGTTAAGCAGCTGGACACAAATGAACATGCCGTTCTACCTTTCTATTTAATTTCACTAGGGAATCTCGCGCAACTAGAAGTATGGAGAAACTGTCACACGGTGACATGTAAGGAGCGACATCGTTATACCTCTAGTTTTTACCACATATAGAAATAGATGCGTTGGCGCCTTAATGACTGGCAGCTTGTATTGGCATACTGAGTTCGAAACTTTTTTTTTGAGCTTATGCCCTCCGAGAAAGGGTAAGGAAACTTAGTCCATACTGCCTCGTCTTTATCAATTTTTCCACAGCTTTTCATATTTTTTTGAACCCCTTCTTCCCTGATCAATGTTCCTGAACTACTTATAAGGTTTGACGGTAACGTAGTCGCATGATTGGTGCAGGTTATTGTTCAAATCCACTACATTAAAAACAGTAGAGATAAAAATTAAGGGAAAGTAAGAGAGAGAGAGAGAGAAACATTTATTCACATACATTCGACACATACTTACATAGAAAAAAAACAATGCATTTGAAAGAGAGAAAAATAAATACAACAGAACATAACATCTTATTTGACAACAACATTGTTGTACCGAAGATTACTCGATGACCAAATTTACGGTCTTATATTTCTCAGCTTCACCAACTGCAAATGCTATCAACAGCACACGCTACCATTTAACCTATTACCTAACCCAGCATTTATCCAAACCAGACTAGATTAGGTAAACCCGAAAGAAACCTAATCCGTGTTACCAAAACCAAACATTACGGTAATGGAATCACCCATACCGTACGTAACATACGTGAGGCGATCACACGCACTCACGCGGCGACCGACGACGCCCGCGCGCGCGGCACAACTAGGTCACGATGCACGCGAGATTCTAAATTCGAAATTTTAAAGTTTTTCTCCGATTGAAATTGTGAAGTGCCAGTACTTTCTGTGTTGTGCTTTGAGTTTAAGGATTGCTAGCGGTTTGAGATTGCTGGTGAGTATTTTTTTGTCATGTTCCCGTATGTTGTTGTACCTGAGAAAAAAAGTTAATTTACTTTATATTTTATTTGCTCAAGGGTGAATCTCGCAATAACGCTTCCTTGTGCTATTATAGTGTTAACATAAAAATAATATTAATCATTTTTAAATAATTATAATTATTTTTAAGTTGGTATACACTTTAAAGCTTTGATTTATGTTTGTCGGTTAACAAGGTAAGCACAGGTAATCAGAGCAAGGCGAGTACTTACTTACACTTGACGAGGAAAGCGGGCTCCAAACATGTAGGCTGAAATTATAATAAAGGAGATGCCTCTAGCACTGTATTGTATTAGCATGTGCGAGCTACAGGTACTCTACAGGTAGAATGAGAGTAATCTCTGAGGGTCGAGCACGACTTTACGAATGCTGCGTAACGTAAAATCGAATAGTAAACGTTGTCGAGTTTGTATGACGTTTGGAAAAGCGCCCGCCCGTGAGCGTATTTGTAACTAAAATTTAGTATGAGGTTTCTCGATCTCGATACGATAACTGTAACGTTACGCAGCATTCGTAAAGTCGTGCTCGACCCTCTGGCTTGTCTTTGCACTAAGTACATTTTTTTAGGAATGAGGTACACACCTACAGCACTAAGTCTAACGCTCATGTCAGTTACGATCGTACAAACTCATATAGTTGCTAAGCAACCGAAGCCGTCACAATGATCTGCACAAGCTCTTATGTCTATTACAACAGAGGCGTGCTTCGATCAATGTGAGCGCTTCGTTTGCCTAGCAACTATTGCTGCTGAATGTATCAAAACATAACTGTCACACAAATGCCTTGTGCAAAATGGTCATAATGTAAAAAAAACAAAGGGCAAACCGCGTGTTAACTCTTCTTTTGTCTAATGATCTGTGTAGTGTGTGTAAGGCCTGGCTACTTATAGTATGGAACCGTACACCTAGAGCCAGTTGAATTGTAAACCCAATACATATACTTCGATGGCGCTACTACTGTACCATACGAAATAAATGGTACAGAGACCTCTCTACATATAGTATAACTAGCGGCACCATGCTTATTATTTCAAAGAAACGCGACATTGTATACGCGTTGGCAGTCCTCTTGGTTTCATCGTCCTTGATATGAGCTTAGTTTCTTGTTGTAGGAGAGCCATACTGTACCTATTTGCTGTTGAACGAATGGGCCGGCTCGTCCGGAGAAGTGCCACCCTCTCGCAGAAAATTGACGTGAAGCAACAGCACCCCTGTTGCGATCCGTTCGGTCAGGGAGAGCGCCGGAGGCCCGCCCCTCTTTTCTCTATCCCTTGTCCTCCTTAAAGGACGGCAACAGACTAGTGACTCTCTTGAGGTTGCTGGTTCTTGTGGGTGGCGGTGATCGATTATCATCAGTGCCCTGAGCACGACTTGTCGAATCCTGCGTCACGTAAAATCGAATAGTAAACTATAACGAGTTTGTATGACGTTTGGAACAGCGCCCGCCCGTGAGCGTATTTGGAACTAAAATTTAGTATGAGATTTCTCGATCTCGATACGATAACCGTAACGTAACGCAGGATTCGACAAGTCGTGCTTAGGGCACAGATGACCCGCTTGCTAGTTTGCCTCCCTCTTCCAATAAAAAAAACATATCTGCTTAAAATCCCGTTTTGCACGTAACGAGTAAATGTAGACCAATCTCTTTAATTACTGTGACGTCACAGTGAAAAACTAAGCAACGGCAATTATCGCATGTGCCAATCATTTCCATACCTCGTAGGTTCGAAAGAAGTTAATGATGCTTTATGTAAGATGTTACACGTTTGCATTATTAATTGAATTAGTAAACAGGGACTTTTAACATGAAACTACCGTGATACTCAATCATAGTGAAATAAAACCGGGCAAGAGCGTGTCGGACACGCCCAGGATAGGGTTCCTAAGCCATTACGAAAAAGCATAGAGGCATAAATACCTAATTTAAAGGTATTTTCATCACACCTATTCGAATCCAGTGTAAGCAAAGCCCTACTCCTAAGCAAACTGTAAGCAGTGTGGGCTCAATTTATATCGGTTACCGACACAGACAAACAACAAGTTAATCAACTATTACTCCCGAACCTGTAAAGCCTACTTGTTTATCTCTCATAGTGTTCCTTTTAAATTCACTGTATGCTGTGCTTTTTTTCACATTTCCAAATACAACAGTTTCTCTGGTAGAGGGGGAGGGGGAGGGGGGGGGGGGGGACACTTAACTCCAACAAAAATGACCACTTTAAAAGCTAAATATTTCGCACACGAATAACTTTATCGAAAAATGATTAGTTAGTTATTCTAGCACTGACAGAACTGTCATGAAGATCTGATGAGAGACACAGCTAGTATTAAAATTACAAATATGAATGTATGTATTTATATCTCTTTATTGCACATAAAACGAAAAAATAACAGATAACGGAACAAAAGCAAATGTACAAAGGCGAACTTATATATTTTGTCCTCGTTTAAAAAAAACTGGCTCGCTTACTCGCTTTACGCAGTCATAAATAATACATCGTGGATTGTGTCTAGAAAAAACATGTTAACTACTTAATATGTTACGTAAGAGAAATGATTTTGGCTAACTGTCTCCCTAAATCAATATATCCAAATGTTAGAGAAAACTTGTATATACCGTGTGCACCTTTGACCTCCAGTGAAGCTAAATTATCTAATTATAGCTAATGTTGCTTGATTTTTTGAATAAAGTATGCATAGAGATCTAGAAACGGGTTTGCTATAAGTCTAGTTTGTATGAGACTAAAAGCACAATTTAATTAACAAAGTTTGTGAAGGCGATTTCGGGGCGCTTTCGGAAAAACATGATTACCAAAAAGAATTGCTTTTATAATACGTAACCAAAAATTAATTATGGGTATGTATGTGTAATGAAATTTCGTTCAATTATTACATAATGAAAATAATCATTTTTTTACAGTATTAAAGGAACAAGTGTTAGAAAATAAATTATTTTCATTTAATTTTTTCACACTTATAACAGCTATCATTACAGGATAACCCAATGCAATGGTGTCTTAATACATATGTTACAATTTAAATTCATAATTTGTTAGTAACAATAAAAATCTTATAGCTATGTTAATTGCAGCTCATTTGACATCATTAATAATAATAAAAAAAAATACAGCCGATTAAAATAAAATGAAAATGAAAATAATGAATATTTATCACAGCAAAATTAGAACACAATTACTTTAATGGCACGACAAGTTTTAGCTCAGCAGCACGTAGACTATGCTGAAAAATTATGCAAAAATTTGACCAGTTAAGTATAACAAAGTATTTTAACTATCCTCTTCAACTATAACAAGGATGTTTAATTTGTTTTCCATTTCAAACGCTTCATACCAGACTTAAACCTTGGAGTAAGGTTAATTTTTATTGCCTCTTTTAGAATGCAAAGTGACTGGTTTGAACAAAACCTCCTTTTCGGTCGGTTGGGTAAGTAGTAAATATAATTAGAACGCACGATAAAATCATATTAATTGAGCAGTTTTTGTTAATTGTGGTGTTGTTTTGATGACGTAAGTTTTAAGGCATTCTATGTAATAAACCCTTAGTTTTTCAACTAGGTACTCGACTTACGCGTAACAACTTATTATTTGTATGTCGCACCCATTCACGGGACAACAATGTCCCGGACCATTGGGAGGCGTGCGCGGAGCCGAAGCCAACGCGTAGAGGCCCTTTTGACAATTTAATGAAGAGTGAGGGATACAACTTAAAAAACGCCTCTAAAACGGTCCAAAAGCTACAATCCATGTTACTTATAAGTTTAATTAAGTATCATATTCTTCGATGTAGTGCTCTTTTTGGTTCCACTTACCACAGTTTCTGTCCAAAACTGCAATCAATTTTGGCTCGGGGACCCTAGTCCACGCGGAGACCCTAGGTTAGCCTATAGTCCCTAAAGGTTAGCCCGGCCCAGCTTGGCTCACGGACTGTCAGAGGGACTTAGACAAGCAGACAGATAGACAAAGTGCCGACTAAACTTATGAATTCACAAATATTTCCACTAGAGGATACAATATGTACAAGCAATTTTACAACACGTTTTTAAGTATACATATAATATAGTTACTCCAAAGGGAAGCAACACATTCAATTGATTTCAAATAGTCATAAAAACTTTCTACATGCACTTTCTTATACAACGATATATCACCCAATCAACGCAACGATCACTACAAATAAATCAACTTAATCTAGTGTACAGTTAACTACGTTGTGTACATTTCCATAACGAAGGCCCGAATGTAACTACAGAGTCAGTGGGGTAGTGGTGCACATAGCAGTGTTGCCAAATTCCGCTCTTGAAAATCTTTAATTAAAAAAATTGCACGAACTAAAAACAATTTGCTCACCTGCGACCAAGTGCGTACGATAGCTACGTCTATGCGACAAATGTATCTTTTAATGAAACCTTCTGCAACATCTTTTTCTTCTTATAGTGCCTCTTCATCACTGAAGGTTTGCAGCCAGCTCTTTAATTCTTCCTTGTCCTTAGCCAGTCTAAATAGCGTACCTCGGTCTCGATGGCCATACATCTTTTTATACCACACAAATCCACACATTTACGTATTATCTCCACCACCACTGCACTACATATACGCTGACTGGGCTTTGGAACTCTCTACGAGACCATTTTGAAAGCACCCGGAACCATACCTAAGCAAATTAACAATTTAAAATAAATTCCGTTGCGCAATTGAAGTAAATGACCCAGTCCCCGACATTGCCCCAATAGTTGGCACTTTCAATTCATAGCAATAGAGGTGACAAGCAGGGTGTCAATTATTGAATTTAAGGTGTCAAGCTCGAGCATCAGAGAAAATGCCGCTCGAAAATGATGAAAATATGAGTATTGCTACAAAATTAGTGGGTGTTAATTTTTTACTAGTTAAGAATAATCATTAAGTCCGATATATTTCTACTAGGTACTCTACAGGCATTTCAAATTCAAAGTATTTTTCTCTCTATATTTGCAAATTCCAATCATTACGCGTACCTAATGAGAACGGGATATTCAAATTCAAATTCAAATTCAAAATTCAATTCAAATTCAAAATTTTATTCAGCAAATAGGCAGTTGAATGCTCTTTTACACGTCATTTTTTTTTAGTCTACCAGCGCTTTCGGAAAGACCATGATTGCCAAGAAGAATGCGCCGCAAGAAACTTGGCACAAAGTCATTTTTTCTAAAAACAAGTTACATTAGCTCTTACAATACGCAACCACAGACAAACTACACAAAGAAACCTCACTCTGTCATTAAAAGATTAAGAGAGAAAAAAAAATACCGCATTTTAGAAACAAGTGTAAAAAGTAATTATTAAAACAGCAAAACCAGAACACTTTACTTTACTGGCACGTTTTAATTGAGCAGGAGATGTATAGGGTCTCCAGGACAAATATCTGTGAAAATTTAAATTACAAAGGGATGTATAGGGTCCCAGAATTAATACTATAATATAATACTTAATCTAAATGGCTTAGAGATGTATAGTCTCTAGGGTCAATTTAAACTAAATTTAAAATCAGCAGAGGTGTAAAACGCCTCCACGGTCAAATAATAAGTATAATAATACATATACATAAACTGGAGATGTATATGGTCTCCAAATGTCAAATAACAAAAATTGATGAAATATACATTTCATGTCATCATGTCAAATAAATAAAACATTATTTTTGTCAATTGTGAATATTGACCGCGATTACCTTATAAGTTTAATGAGCTCCCGATATTTCGACGCAATCACGAGATGAATTGCATCAATCTTAACGTCGAAAAAATCCCAAAATTACAGATTTTTCTGCTAACATGGCAACCCCATGTATAATCTGCGCAGGCGATACAATGTGATAGCATTAGATCCATTAGGGAATCAGAGCGTGCCGCGCGCGCAGGTTTTAGTTCCCATATAACTTTAGACAATAATTGTATATCAGCGTTAACATTATGTTGACACCGTATTTACATTATTGGTAACTTGGAATATGATAATGAACTATTAAAGCCTTCACCTTCGGCTTCGCTCCCTTGACAGAACTCCGTATATCTCGTGAGAATTTCGCAACACCCCTCCTTAACCCTATGTACGTCATAAAGGGGACCTCTATGCAAAATTTCAGCTAGAAAAACACTAGCAATCCTAGCGGATTTCTGACTTGTGATAGCTTATTATAACGCCACGCGTGTATCAAACGAAGGCCTAATTTATAGTAAAATAATAAAAAGAGACTATTTAATTGAATGCGATACAAAATGGCGGGATACCTAAATCACATGTCGTGCGTCGCCGGAACTTTCACCGTGTCACCGAGACGAGATCTACATTAATTAATAAAAGTTTGTAGTTTCTTACTTGACTAGTATAGAGCTGCGAGTAGGCTGATGATACCGTAGTCCGTAAGTACGGTCGAGGAAATTAATTCCTGACCCACCATAGAACCTTTACACAGTAAACGTCAATGACATCGCTAGCTTGACAAGCAAAATCGTTATGACGTTTACTTTGAAAATGTTCTATGGTGGGTCAGGAATTAATTTCCCCGGACTGTACATCAATTTAACGACTTTTTATAACAATGAAAACGTTCCAATGTCTGACTGCGAAAAAAGCAGTGAACGACATGTTAGGGAATTGTCGATGTAATTCCAATTTTGTCTCAGCTTATCTTGAAGATGGTTTCACTCTTCTAAGCTTTGTCCCTTTTTATCAGTGTTTCGGTTTAGTAAATCGACTTTGCAGGATTATAAATTTGATTTAAACTAATATTGGAAAGATATTTATTTATACAATAAAAGGAATTTACAATGACATTAAATCCAAGCTACAACTAATTAAAGTAAAACTTAAAACTAAATGAAATCTAAACAAGGCCCCCGTGGCATGGTGCCCAAAAGGCTGGCAGCGTCGTTGCCTCTTTTGAGAATGAAATCAGCCAGCACAAGTCACAAGTTGCATCGACAGAATAGTTTTTCTTTGTTTATTCTGTTACTTCTTGGATACTGCGTAACATACTAGTTGCAAACACAGATACCCTAACGTTATTATCATCTTTAGTCATTAGATAAAATTAACACAATATTTTAGGTCATTGACTAATTAAAATACCTACATCGATCATTCATAAGCACACTCATTGGTTCGTGATGTATTCACATTCACACCATGGGATTATACTTGTTCTTTCACTCATTCTGGTGTCAAATAAGATGATGTACGTGCTATTGTTCAGTAATCATGTAATCTTAGTAATTAACAGTTTATTAAGTTATAATCATGGTGTGTATTATCATTATGCTGTACTGCAACCAGCCTCGCACCTTTGCTAGTTTCTTAAAATTTCAGTAGCTACTGCGAGCGATTTCGATTCGTCTGAGTTTTCAAACAAGCAGGTTCACCAGATGGTAGAGTCACAGTTGCTATCCGGTTCACCAAGATATACTATCTGCTTTGCTCCTTATTTTTCCGTGTTTTTTACCCTCTACAACAGAACGTAACGGCAGGGTCAGCGGCAGGGTTGGCAGAGTCGGGAATGTTTGGTGATCTTCACGGATGTTGCATATCGTCCTATCGTCCGATCCATACCAAATTTCAAGTCGATGCCATTAACCATTGAAGAGTTCCCCCATGCCGAGACGACCCTGGACGGAGCACCAGGATTTCACTACCAGATTATTGTGTTGTCACTGGAGACCTCCGAATCGGGGGCTGGGTTTGTTTTGTTTTATCAAACACAACATTCTTGTAGAAAAATTTCACTAGCTCATTTAAATAATAACAAACAATACTAACTCATCTAAATAATTGCTGTTAAAAATTAAAATAAACCCAGCCCTGATTCCTTGGGGCTCGGGCGCGGACTGCACCTACATAAGTATGCCAAATATCATCTCAATCGGTTGAGGATAACTGCTTTAAAATTCAATTGCAAGATTTAACCCGAACATACATACAAACATTGCAACTTAAATAAAAGGTTGTAAAAATAAATTAATTCGGTTTTCCGTTACTTACCCCACATTTGAAATTCAAACAGAATCAAATTTATTTAATCGGTACAAATTCATCAAGTTTAGTGAATGTTCTTGATCTGTCAGTTTATGACTGCAGGCATTGCTATGTGAATGCAGTTTCGCAGTACAATTTTACTACATATTATAACGGTTCAGCGTAACGTATTCTCGAACCGTAAATATCTTGGCTTTAGATAGGAACCGGCGATAATCCTTCGAAAATTATTAATATTTTTACCGTTCAATTTAAACATGGCGTGGGAAAAGTTAAAGATCATCCCCAAAAAAAAAAATTTTTTTCCCGTCACTGCCTCGGAAAACCGTCTTTTATCCTTTAATGCAAGCGAGTAAAATCGCATTTTATCCACTAGTGGGGAAAGTAATTTGACCTTGGAGTGGAGCGTGTTTACGAGGGCTGTTTGATAAGTACCCGTTTATGGAAAAAAAAACTTTTTTTTTTATATATGCATTTATTTTTCTACGTAGTCACCTTTTAACTCTATACATTTTTTCCACCTATACTCAAGCTTCAATAAACCATCCAAAAAGTATGATTTTGTAAAGTCATTAAAATAGGTCTCTGTGGCGGCAATGACTTCGTCATTTGATCCAAATGGCTTGCCACCGAGCCATTTTTTTGGGTTGGGAAACAAAAAGAAATCGCATGGGGCCAAATCTGGAGAATACGGGGGGTGAGACAATAGTTCGTAGCGTAACTGTGCAAATTTAGCCGTCACAACTCTGGACGAATGAGCCGGGGCGTTCTCGTGATGAAACAGTACTTTTTTCTTTTTTAAATGGGGTCGTTTGTCCTTCAACACGGCGTCAAATTCATCCAATAAATTGGCATAGTACTGCCCTGTTATTGTTTTTCCCTTTTCTAAATAGTCAATATGTATAATACCCTGCGAATCCCAAAAAACGGTCGCCATGACCTTTCCAGCCGATGGGACGGTTTTTGCTTTCTTTGGAGCAGGTTCACCCGGTAAAATCCACTGCTTCGGCTGCTCTTTCATTTACGGGGTGTAGTGGTGGACCCACGTTTCGTCCACGGTCACGAAACGACGCAGAAACTCCTTCGGGTTACGTTTGAACACGGCCAAAAACTGCTCCGAAGTAGTCAGTCGGTTCCGTTTTTGCTCCTCCGTGAGTAAACGCGGCACCCACCTCGCCGATACTTTCTTCATACCCATTTTTTCTTCTAATATGTGATGTACCCTCTCGATTGAAACGTTTACAGCATCAACGATTTCTCGAAGTTTAAATCGGCGGTCGGCTAAAACGATATTTTCAATTTTCTTAACCATATCGTCTGTAGTCACCTCAACTGGCCGGCCTGGGCAATCCTCATCAAAGACGGTTGTTCTCCCCCGCTTAAACTCGTTATACCAATATCTGACGGTTGTCATAGAAGGAGCACATTCATGGTAAACCGCTTGCATTCTTACTTTTATTTCATCACATGTTTTTCCTTCCAAAAATAAGAATCTAATTACAGACCGATACTGTTCTTTCTCCATTTTAACAATTTTAAGTTCACGCCTTCACTGAATCGTTGTCAAATGAGAAAAAAACAAAAGAATACCATTTTTTTTTCCTGCCTCTGAAAAATGGCTTAAAAAGGTGGTATACTTATTTGCGGCCAGTGATATTAATATATTTAGAAAACGGGTACTTATCAAACAGCCCTCGTAAGTAGCTTTTGACAGATAACAAAATTTAAAACGCTCATAATAATGGTTCGTTCGATGTTAATTATCATTAAATAAATGGTTTGAGAATTTAATAAAAAACACCAAATTTAGCTTTATTCTCTTTATCTCAGAAATGTCAACATTGCTAACAAAAAAAATCGTAACAAAAAAATTACGTAAAAGTACACAACTTTCAGAGTTTTCTGTTATAATATCGTAAAAAAAATAGTGATTCCAGTGATGAAGATTTATTTTATGAGCTGTTTTTTTTGCGTGTTGCGCTTTCCTCGCTACAGTGAGGTGAAAAGTTTTGTGTTACACACGGGTGCAAATGTATTTTACTTCTCGTGTGTTGAAACACTCGCTACGCTTAGGATTCTATTTTAGAACCACTCGCTTCGCTCGTGGTTCAACTATAGAATTCCACACTCGCGGGTAAAATACAACTTTGTATAACAAATAACTATTACACTTATTGATTGTTCACTTAACTACCGCAGCTTCATCTTTTACACAAAACACACATATACTAAAGGTTCAAAGTAAGCTTGAAGGGCGCAACTGTATTTAGGTATGTGAAAATATTTTCGCGTTCTTATTCTGACATACTGATAGGTACAGAGGGTCGAGCACGACTTTACGAAAGTTGCGTAACGTTACGGTTATCGTATTGAGATCGAGAAACCTCATACTAAATTTTAGATCCAAATACGCTCACGGGCGGGCGCTGTTTCAAACGTCACACAAAGTCGACAACGTTTACTATTAGATTTTACGTTACGCAGCTTTCGTAAAGTCGTGCTCGACTCTCTGTTCATGTTATAGTATACAGAGGCCCAAGTACGAATATTCGAAACCTGCGTCACGTAAAATCGAATAGTAAACGTTATCGAGTTTGTATGACGTTTGGAACAGCGCCCGCCCGAGTATTTGGAACTAAAATTTAGTAAGAGGTTTCTCGATCTCGATACGATAACCGTAACGTTACGCAGGATTAGAAAAGTCGTGCTCGACCCTCAGTTCTAACATAGGTATGTCTCCATTTAAGCAGTGTTATTATCAACATTGTAAAGGCTAAACGGAAATCCTCGACAATTCCCCGTCGCAAGAGTGCCCCATTACCTGACCACTGACCACACGTCGCGAATCGGCATCTTCTGATCTTGCAATCAATATGGTATCACGTAGATACTTATATATAAACGACGTTTGATAGGAATGTATAGGATTATCCCAGGCTAGGCCAATGGGTAGACAATTAGACATTCCATTTTCTTTCCATACAAAAATATGATCTAATAATGCATTTGCCTCTTTTTCTGTAAAAATAGTTTTGAATTCAATACATAACAGACAAGCAAGCCTTAAAATCAATGGCGGCCGAGTTATCAAATGAAAGTATGTAGAATTCGTATAAATTTGCGCACTTGTGCATTTATATTACCATCTATGACTTTCATTATTCAAATTTTAGGGTTCCGTACATTAAAAGGAAAAAAAAACGGAACACTTAAAGTATCACTTCATTTAATCCCGAGCAAATCAAAACCTATAGAATCAGGAAACTTGCCAGGATGCAATATATTATAGCATCAGTAAGAAGAAAAATCCAAAACCCGTAAATTTTTGGGGATTATAAACTTATTTGCAGTTGGTAAACTGGCCGTGACTGGTCGGTTCATCAGGAAAGCCAGGTTTCCAACGGCAAAGCCAAGTTTACCCCTCAATCCAATTGGATAACTCATCATAATATCTACAATTTTCTACGGAACCCTTGGTACTCGCGTCCGACTCGCAGTTGGCCGGTTTATTATGCATCAGATTGAACGACATCTTCGGGCTACCGTTATTATGAATTATGGCCCATCAGACGTTCGACCGCGGTGTTCTGAATCACTTTACGATGCCCCGGGCCGTATGGTCACACTAACATTATAAGTAATATTACGGTAGCTTTCTCGTGCAACGTTACGAAATGTGTCAACTTTGAAGACGAAGAGCAACTGTATCAGTTAAGCTCAGAGCTAAGATTTGAATACATGGAAAAAAATCGGCTATTTCCTCTACACAGATATAACTATTTGTCATTAGTGGTCGCGGGTGAGCAAAGTAATTGTTTTTAGTTCATAAATATGGACCTCCGCAAAGTAACGCCTGATTCAATAAATTATTTCCTCTATGTCACAATCGTGGTGTAGGGGAAAAGCACAGGACCCGGAGTGTCGAGGATCCGGGTTCGATTCGCGGGGTGGCATTTTTCTGTTTTTTTTCTGTGTACATTCATGTTTCAGTGAGCTTATAAAAAATATAATTGATGTTCACGGGAAAACCGTAAAAAAAAAACTGTATCAGTTGTCTTGCATTGGTGACACTTTCTGCTTTTTCTGTAGCTGTATCCAGAAATATAGGTAGGTATAGTACTTTTAGATATAAGTGCGGAAGGTATGTCATTTTGCACGAGTCCCGAGGTGTCTAAGGTCCGAGTCGCCAGGCGAGGGTCGAGACTCGGGGCGGGGCGAGTGAAAATGACATACGACGTTTTTTAATACATTTGAAAAAACATGACAACGAGCAGCAGTCAGTCCCCCCTCCGCCCACAGGGTCTGTCGGCGTCCTCCCACCGGCTCCTTGGAAAAGTAAATAGCACTAGTACGAAAAATCCAACTATCCGCATGATACGTAGCTACAAAAAGTACCACTTTTCGGGCAACTATTAAAAAGTATGTATTTATGACTACTTTTTAAAACTAAGTTTATTAGACATAGGTATTTTTCTTGAATTTTGTACTAAGTAGGCCCCTATTTCACCAACTTTACAATTATCAATTTTCAATGACAATTCGGTGTCAACTGCTGAGTTGAAGAGCTTTTGTTTTAGCGCGCTTCATATTGTCAAAGAAATGTAGTTCGATTTGTCATATAAAACTGACAATTGTAAAGATTGTGAAATAGGGGCTTGCCTGATAGAGACGGTTGTCAATTATTTAATATTCTTGTACGTACTTTATTTTTTAATAACGTATATTCAAATAAGTAATAGTTAAAAATCGCAGCGAATGTGGAAAAACGACGTAAGTCCTAATGATGACATCCTTCCACAAATGGTGCGACTTTTAACTATCATTTTCGTCTCCGGGATTATTAAAAATACTTAGACTTTAGTCGACCACGCTACTAAGAGTCATGTCCCTGCACTGATGGTCTGTCGGGTGACTAGGCCGTCACCATTAAACAAGGGTCATAATGTCATAAACCAGTTGTATAACACGCAGGTACGCAGTTTCTCTAATTAACCATCATCATTATCAATCACGTTACGTGGCACGCGTGAACGCGTTACACGAGATTTTAAATCGCTATTGGTTACGTTAGTTGGGTAATTTCGTTTTTGATTACTATAAATAGGTTTATGAGTTCTTCTGATTCTCAATCTGGGGCATTTGATCTTGTTGGCTTAAATTATAACAAATGAGAAATGTTTCTCCCAATCCACTCGTATTTCAAATTCAACACATGTTTTCTCCAATTTCGAGTGGTATTTTCTTAGATGTTTTCTAAAGTCGGCTGCCTGGTTCGTCATCAAAAACTTCGATGAAATTACACAGCATCAGAAATGAGCACCAATTGCGTATTAGCGGATGTTAATAGTAAAAACTAAAAAACAATTACTTGAGCAAAGTAATTGTTTTTTAGTTCATAAATATGGACCTCCGCAAAGTAACGCCTGATTCAATAAATGATGTTAATAGTGTCTATCCGCAATAAAGTCCCCAAATACTTACTAGATAAAAAAGATGAAGAGCTGAAAATATTCCAACGTGTTGAGAACCTCCTTCTTTTTTTGAAATCTGTTAAAAATCTGTTAAGGGAGAGTGGATGGAAAAGTGGGAAAGGGAAGACCTCGGCGAACGTACTCCGATCAAATCGGTGATATTTTGGAAAAAGGACAGGTCAGCAGTACCCAAAACCGGAGAGCGTATATGAATAATGTTAGAGATTAAGGGACCTTTGCTTCCCTTAAACTCTAACATTATGTATGTCAGGATCGTAGCAAGTGGAAGTCCGAGGTCTCTGCCTACCCCTCCGGGAAACAGGCGTGACTGTATGTATGTATGTTAAAAATCAATTAACGAAGAAATGTTTAGTAGAATTTGTCGCCATTTGCTGCCAATTTTCGAGTGCAGATATGAATCAGGTATTGTACAGTACTGTAGGAATAGGTTGTATTTGAAGGGTACACGGAAAGAACATGTCTAGTCACTTTTTTAAAACGAGATTTTAATCTCAAAATATAGAGCAATCAATAGACTATAACCATTCAGTTACAAATACAATAGTACTTTTCGATATAAGTGCGGAAAGTATGTCATCATGCAATAGTCGTGGGCTGTTTAGGCCCGAGCCGTGAGGCGAGGGTCGAGACTCAGGACGAGTGAAAATTACACTTCCGCACGTGTATACCAAACGACGTTTTTTAATACATTTGCGAAAAAATTACAATGAAACCAAAGGCGGTGAGCCGGCGGGGGCTGCCCTGTCGGGGAGGTGTAGGCGGCCCGGTGCCGCCGCCGCTTTGGGAAAAGTAAAAAGCACTAGTACGAAAAATACAACTTTCCGCATGAAACGTAGCTACAAAAAATGCCACTTTTTGAGCAACTGTATGAAAAATATTTATGTAACTTGTCTTTTTATCACTTTAAAAAAAGATGTACTTATGCAAAAATTATATGGATAATTACATCGTTCCAAACTTTCAAATCGCGATAACTCAAAAGACATGTTCTTTCCGTGTACCCTTAATTTGATGCAGGTCCGGCAGCTAGATTGAACGGTCTCGTTTTAAATTTGGAATGGTTAAAAAAAAACTACAGTTTCTACTTTCGAAGACCGTCAGTTGGGCTGGGTCAGCCAAGGTGCAAACTGTGTTTTGATAATCTTAGGACCCTATTCCTTCATAAGAAATATAATATAAGGCCAGTCTTATCCATACAGGTGTTTCAGTTCCTAGAGTTTAATAGGGTATTTAGACAAACACTTATAACGTTAGATCACGTCCTCGTACCGTACAGTAAGCAGCAAAAGTAGCTAAGCAACCGACGCGTTCACAATGATCTAAACACGGCTCTATTGCTACAGACATAAGAGCTTATGCAGATAATTGTGACCGCTTCGGTTGCTTAGCTAAGCACGGCTCTATTGTTATAGACATAAGAGCTTGTGCGGATCATTGTGACCTCTTCGATTGCTACTTCTGCTGCTGACTGTACAATGCTCACTTCATGAGCTACGCTTCCACAGTAGGTACTACTATAAAAGGCCGGCTCCAGGATATAGTTGTATAAGAAAAAGGAACGAAATATTAAAAAGTAAACGTATTTGCGAAATGTACGTATTCAGGTGGGTAGGTTATTACCGAATAACTCTGTGGAATAACTGGTCTCAATGAATCCCTACCAGTCGTGAGCGGATAGCCGTATACGTTTAAATAATAATTAACGTTTTGTAATATCCTTAGCAGGTTGATCACAAAAATTAATTGCGTAAAATGAAAGTAAGCGGTGGGTTCCGAGAAAGGCTTACTGATGTAATTAGCCATATGCTTGTGCGCCTGCGCACATGACGAGTCTAGATCGATGCCTAAAGTAACCGTACTGAATACTGAAATACGCATTTTGTACTGATTATTGTTTTATCTAAAATGCATAACGATTAAATTAAGCTTGAGATTCAATCATAGTGAAATAAACGGATAATTTACGTATAACTGTCGAGTTTAGCCTGACATATTTCGCCCTCGTTTTTATCGTTATTTTTATTACATATTTTCAAAAGTAAGCTGGTAGAGTCAGTATTAGAAGTTGAACTAAATGTCATCTTCACGCGCTGTATTAATGCAGTTGACCATAGTTAGTTTGTGTTAATGGATTATTGGGCTTTTAATCTGTTTTTTTTTTTATCACAGATCTGTGAATATGTCGTACGTTTTCCCATTAGGTGTTGGTACTCTTCCTATTTAGGTCAGTGTCAAAACTTCGCTCCCGTATACATGAAAATATCTTCGGTAATTGTTCGGTATTCTGCACATTCGGCATAATTTGGCTAAATTATTTAGTTGGATAGCCGATTATTTAGCGAACAATTAATAAACCAGAAGTACAAGTAAAAAAAGCTGTTTAAAAAAGTAATAATACTTATTTATTATGGGAAGCTTTATTAACAATAATTCTGTAAAGAAATCAAACAAAATCAACCAGTATTAATTCTATTGAAAATTAATCTGTTTTGTAACGGATGATAAATGCATTGAGTTAACCGAATAGTTCGGCCGAATATTCGGTTCGGTAAGAGCAAACGTATTCGGTGGAATCTGTATTCGGCGCATCTCTGCATCATGTAGCTAAGCAAAGCAATATCAATCACATAGCAAACGGCCTCGCAAACGCGAAAGCACATCAATTACCAGTAGAAAGCTTTGACAATTACCGACGCTTGCTTTGTTCATGCTGGCCTACAACCACGCTGCACTCTGCCGATGCGGCGCAAGAGTTGCATCTACGCGTCGAAACTTTGGTTCCTGACCTACCGTAGAACGTTGTCGCAGTAAGTGTCATAAATATTTTCCTTGTCGGCGATGCGATGTCACCATGACATTTTCTACGGTATCTTGTTTTTAAAACGGTAGGATGTTGGAATGCGTAATGAGGTTTTCAGCCCTTCTTTTAGGCACGCGAGATACATACACTCTTTTCTTCTATCATGATGTAGTTCTGTGGTTTATCCCACGATATTTATTTATTTCTTGTTATTTATTGTAGTCTAAGTCTGATATAATCCCCTGCCAGACTGATCTGGCATTAGTTATAGTGCAATCTATGTGACTATAGATACTTAAAAACATATAGAGCTATACTAATTATATCAATTGCCTTTGATGGACTTACTCTAACAGTTATATGTTAAACACCACATTCATGTCAACAGGCAGTACGGTCGAGTTACGAAACGAGTGGTTTTAATGGTCACAATAACAATTAAAACGCTTGTAATTTTGAAATACTTCACACCTCAAATTCGTTTTATTAAACCTGGTAAGTATGTATAAACATAGCGCGAACTTTAGGGTGGGGTATCTGTCGATATCCATATCTAGGATTTTATTAGTTTGCAGAAACGTTTTTATTTACGGCATATCTCATACGAGCAGTACCTACGTCAATTTGATTTATTCGTTGTGGATCTAAAAAGATGGAAATACGAGTGCAATCAGTATAAAGTACAGTCGTCAAAAAAAGCTTGTATTATAAATTATTTTGTTAACAGAAAACTTTTCTGTATTATTCGATGCAGACACGATGCCAGTTTCTTTCTACACGCAAACAGCCTTGCCGAGTCCTGTAAGAATTACATCCGAAAACTACAATATTCTGTGTTAGTAAACTAGTGAAAACAGTTCGATATCTACGTATAAAAAAATTAACTTGCATCAACCCGCGCGTGCCACTATGCTCCAATTCCTACATAATTTAAGCCATTTTGATCATAAATTGTAGATTATCTACCAATTTAACGATTTATAACGTCTGAGCAACGAGCTAGTCGCTGATCTATTAAAATCAGGTTTACTATGACGGTAATCACAATTAAACGCACTCACTATAATCAACTGAGAGGAATGTAACACTGGCACACTTTTAACTTTTTTTTTTTAGGAATTAAAAGTTAACTAAGAAGTCTAGTTTACGTCGCGGATATAGGAATATGTATATTTTTATACTATAGGAAGGCAAACGAGCAAGTGGGTCACCTGATGGTAAGTGATTTCCTCGGCTGTCTTGCTCTCTACACCGCGCGGAACACAACATTGCAAACACTGCTGCTTAGTGGCAGCACAGTCTATACAGTCGTCCGAGGTAATACAGGTCAATCGTGCGGGGCGGGTAGTGCGAGCCCCCTTGCATACGCCGCCACTGCCCGATTAGTTAGGAACTTTCGCCCTCCTTGGTGCTTTGGCCATGCGGTTGCGGTGTCGGCATTTACGCAAACATCAAAGGCGTCGGACCACTGGATTAGCGGTAAGATTGTTGTAACGATCCGAACGGACCTCGTACAAGGTCCTACCGCCCGAAAAGATGGTGGTAGCGTTCCGGACAACTATTCAAAAATAATACCTAATCTCATGAATATTTTTTTATCGTTCCTGACTTTTCATACCTTTTATAATTTTATTTGCAGCTTCTGAGAATAGTAAATAGGTACTTGGTGTTGAGAGTAAGACAGCCGGTGTAATACTGGCACAAGAGGCATTTCATCTTAGATCTCAACGTTGGCAACGCGTCTGCACACCCCCGCGGTTACGGGTGTCTATGGGCATGGGCAGTGGTGGTCATTTAACATCAAGTGACCCACTTGCTCGTTTGCCTTCCTTGTCATTTAAAATAAAAAAAGTTGTAAACTAACTTTTTGTATTATTTTTATTTTTACGGTCATCCCGTTTGAAATTAATTTTTCACAAATTTAAAATTTAAAAAAAGTTGTGTAAATAAATGTTGTTGAATCAATGAATGCTTTTGCAATAAATATAAAAAATAGGATGGGCGATTAATTGTGCCAGTGATTATATACATATATAGGTATTCAATTCCATTATCAATGCTGACCACTTTGATTTTCTAGTGTGTGCCCGTCTAATGAAATTGGAAGCTAAACTGGTCCACGTAATGGTTGTACAGTTGCGGACCGTTCGATAGCAGGACGCGTTCCCGTTGCCGTTGATGTGCTGACTCTACCTAGCTGTTTTAGGACATACTTGTAGAACTATAATGAAACGGATTTATGAATAATAATGTGCGACATAGGGGCGAATGTGTTACAGCTGTATAATCGAGAAATTCACGACCGAAACCAGAGTGCTCCAAAGTTTGAAATTCGAAGTTCGTATCCGTCCCGCTCACGCCAACATAGGTTAACACGAAAGCGAGAGGACCGTCGGATGCGAACTTCGAATTTCGGACTTCGGAGTACGGGGTTAGCGCAAAATGTTGCGTTGCGAATCTATTTGAAGTCCCCCTTACGTATTTTGACGGCTAACAGCTTGAACAAGGCTTAAGTATAATATGTCAAGCAATTTTGTTATGTTTTTTTTTGAAATGGACGTGTGCAGTTGGCCTCAGACGACCTTTACTGCTTACCAGAGAGAGGGCGAGCAGTCAGATGGGCTGCTCAGAATTTTGTTATGTCTAAAGAACGAGATTACGAGATATCAGCATCTGCAGGTCGCCCGGTCTGCATTTTTTCTACTACGTCTCTACCTAAATATTTATAAAGCCTAAATCAACCACAGGAGGCCACGGATGCTAAAATCTGTTCAAACGAGTCGCCATCTATCGCAAAGCGAGCTAACTTTATAGTAATGAGCTATTGTATCAAACGCATTAACCGTGAAGAGTGCGCGTTATTTGAATTAAATGCGCTTACGCAGGGGATCGCGCGGTGGCGCTAGTGTTATAAAAGGAACGCCAATCATACTTTTGAGGAGAAACTGAAAATCAAAAACAGGGAACCTTCTGGCCCCTATTTCACCAACTTTACAATTGTCAGTTTTCATTGACAATTCATTGTCAATTGCTGACTTGAAGAGCTTTTCTTTTAGCACGCTTCATATTGGCAAAGAAATGTACTTCGAATTGTCAATGTAATCTGACAATTGTAAACTTAATGAAATAGGGGCTTGTTAGTTCTGTTGTTCCTTGGTACTGAGGAATGAAATCATTTTCCCGTTTTCCCTTCAAAAATCGCGTTGACAACGTAACGCACATTAATTTTAACACTTATGAAGATATAAATTGTTGCGGTAAGTACTTGATGTGAAACAAAGTAAGTGTTCTAGTGTGGACTCAACTAACAACTTTCGTTATGAACATGACTAGCTACCTAATTTAATATGAGTTTGTTATTTTTCTTAACGGTTTAAAATTTCAAGTAGATAGTACTTATGAGCTGAGCGCACACAATTTATGAAAATACTGGCTTGTAACAAAGTCGCTATAATAATCATCACATCACATTTATGAAACAAAATAAGTATTTATTGATGGCCATGTGAAGTAACAGCCATAAAGTAATAAAAAAGTTAACGAAATTTATTTTTAATTACAATGTTTTTTACACTAATGGCCAGCAATGAACATCTTAGTTTTTCGACTTTGAAAGGGAAGTAATATTGGGCGATTGCATAATTGTAATTTTGTAATTAATTAACTTGTACCACATACAACTAAAATACATTTTATGGTAGGTGGTTATAACATAATCTATGGCCTTAAGTTAAGATATAGTATCTGGTCATTTGAACAACGTTCGCACGATTATTTTAACACAACTTTAAATGAAAGTTCTGTAAGTTTCGTAATTATTGTAATTAGTGTATGTAGGTGTGTACTTACCTACTTAAATACCAAAAGAAAAATAATAATACAATTTTAGACAAGACTCCTGCTCTATTGTTTGTGTTTTTGTAAGTAAATAGATCCAAGTTCAAAGTCATGTAGGTATATGCCACTGATATTTATTATTAATGCGGCTGTGGAGCGGTTTTTATGGATCTACAACAGCTAGTAGGGATTCATACATACAATAATTATATAAAAGTCACAAGTAGGCTTCTGTCTCTTTTTAATTTACTTATAACACCTACACTCTGGAAGCAATTCTTAGGTCACTGCCAAAAAATCCACGGGTGGTTAATAAATATTTTTTTTACAAATTTTCTGATAAGGTAACCTCCGTTTTGAAGTAAAGTTCCGATAGCGAAAAGTAAAAGTTGTCCGTGAAAGTCCATATTGACCGACGACACACCTCGTAAACCCGTTTGTTGCAAGTTCAAGTTATATAACTTCTGGTCGGACTTGTTTGTCTTACGATCCTTGTTTTAAGAGATTTGAAACGGTATTTGATAATTTTATGGTCGATTTCGGAAAATGCATTGTGATGGGACTGCAGCTTGCTTGGTTATGAGTCATCTTCAAGATGCATGACCATTTTTGTGCTTTTAGTTATTTTAACTCTGAGGTTTGTCCATTAATAACCGCCGTACTAATTAATGATAAAAGTTGTATTAGTAAAAAAATCTGGGTGCTAATATTTAAACTGCATGTATTGAGTTCTTAAAAGCATCAAAGTTAGCGAAATTCAATTAAAATTGGCCCGCGTGGGAGCTATAGCCCAAGCCCTCTCATTCTGAGAGGAGGCCTGTGCCCACCAGTGGGACGTAAAAAAGGCTGACGATAATGGAGGTGAATTAAAATTAAATTTGATTTAATAGGAAATGTAATGTAGAGTCGATCAAATTAATTCCTGACCCATCGTAGAACGTTTTCACAGTAAACGTCATAATCATAACAATTCCCCTCGTCAAGCAATTGGAAGAAATTTACTGTGAAAACATTCCACAGCGGGCGAGGAATCAATTTGTTCGACAGACATTTTACGTTCATGTCTTTGTGTGAGGCGGTTATAGTCAAAACGACAACTAAACTTTTAGCAGTTAAATACTACGGTAATACGTACTGTAAAGGATACACTAGGCACTCGGGAAAATTATTCAAACTACTGAATTTCAGCACACGAGTGGCGGAAGCGTTAGCGCGCGCGCGGCAGCTATCACAATTTTAAGGCGTCTAAAGACTGTACCGCTGTCACCGTACGGGCCTTAACGCTACCCTCAAACTCTCATTTATTTACCAAATAAAACCCAACACCCTTAAAACTACCTACAAACTTAAATCCAAGAAATGACAATGTGTACGTGTGTGTATACGCGTCGTCTACACGTACAGCAACAGCAAAATATACTGCGAAACACAATACTAGCTTGGTAAATGAATGCTAACAATGGGGATGTGGATGGAAAGGACGAAAGGAGAAAATTTTACCTCGGGACTTTGTTTGGACTAGATAGAAGATAAACATACTAAAAGTCTCCACCCCTCGAAGTTAAGCTCTGGGTGGCCCAAAGAAGGTTCGGTCTACTATAACGGTCAATAAGTTCTTGGTAAGATAGAAGAAAGGTGACGACAGGGCTCTACGGCGCTCATTAGGAGAGGCCTAAATGTCGAGCAGTCGAATACAATAGGCTAATGATGATGTTGATGAGATAGAAGATGTAGTAGTGTGTTGATGTGTAGTAGTGGAAGTGGTGGCATGTTGAGCGGTTGTTGTTGTGCTTCGTAAATGGCCTCGTGGAGAGTGCCGAAACGCGTTAGCGTTTAGTATAGTGGTGGTGGTGATAGTTGGGTCTGTGTGGCATGTGTTGATTCGTGTAGCAGTGGAGGCGGAGGTGTTGCATGGAAACATACATTTGCCGCACAGATATAGCTATTTGTCATTAGTGGTCGCGGGTGAGCAAAGTAATTGTTTTTTAGTGTACTTTTAACAACCAAACGTTCAACCACTTCTGATAACCTCACCTCTCACGCTGTCAAACTCGAACGCGACTATTAAAAAGTTGCACGAAACGAAAGTGCAATCGATGCACAGATCGTTACGGAAGAATGCCAGCGGCGCGCCGAGAGTACCCGAGCGACAGAGACCGATGCAAATAATTGTTGCTCGTTTACACAATGAACGTTATTCTTAATTTGAATTTGCAATTGTTTAGCGGAGGCTTTCTGAAAAGAGACGGATTTTACTGAAACGTTGAGATTTTATCAAGATTTTTTAATTTTAATTACGGGGAAAGACGGTTTTGAAAGTTTGGACGAGTAGACTTTCCTTATCCTTAATTTAGGGCTGTTAATTAGAGAGCAAGCAAAAGTTACGGGTAAAAGTCGACGTTTCAACTTCTTGCATTTGCCCTATTCAGGTTTGCGACAGGTTATTCCGAAGGGAGCTCGTAAATAACTCAGATCTTGAAGATATTTTAACATCAGATGTATGTTAGTTTTAATTAAGTGCCCTTAGTGTAATTTTGCGTTAAAGTGTCAAATAGTATGAAAATTGTTAAACGCGAACGCGATCGGGACGTATTTTGTGCTTTTTGTTTACACTAAGGGCACAGTCGGCGGGATTGTAAGTTAGAGTAATACCTACTCTACCTACTCGACTATTTCGCCGGCTTCGATAATGTCACAGCTAAAATACCTATTTATAATGATTTGAACTACTTTCCTGTTCGTTTTATCACACGCATCTAGATAGAAACTCAAATAATATCACATTAGAAATCCATTGTTTGTATTGGAAAATTCTTCACCCACTGCCGCCATTATCATTCGAATATTGCAGACAAGCGGTGCGCGCTGCATCTTGCTTTCTATGCGCATACATTGTTATTGTCGCAGTCGCAGTTGTCATTTAGTGCTCATATAGTCGAGTATGTTTCGTTGTCACGTTATAAAATCGAAATGTTTGTAAACAAATGACGGTTTAGTTTAGTGTGAACAAGTGAGGATCAAGTTACGCGGTGCCGCGTTCCAATTTCAAGTGTTTTCCTTTTAAACAAATGAAGATCGGTTGCTTCCGTGTTGTTCGTGTTGACCCTTGAGTTTTCGAATTCAACACTGGCCAGTTACTTTTTTTAAACCAATAGTTTAGCTTTTGTTTGGAATAGAACTGTTTGTCTTTGGTTGTCTGTGGTGCGGTATACTCTGTGAACTGTCAAATTGCAAAGGTCGTGGGAGTGATGTGGTACATAATAGTGGCATTGTTTTTGATATGGCTGTTGGACCGTTTCCGGCGGAAGCAGACGCCGCAGCATACGTGTGTTCAAATGTTTGTATCGAGTTGTAATTGTTGGTTATGAGGATTTTAAAGTAATTTTAAGGTAAAATTACAAATATTTCCAACTTCTAACCTCTTTGTTCACTAAGTGGGTTGTGTGCTAGCATGCAGTCATTATTATGTTGTGACTGACTTTTTACTGGCCTTAGATCTTACCTTCTAGGCTAAATCAATAATGCTTGTAATAGAACATCGCAAGCATTCGCCATTTTTTTCAAACTGATCAACGAGCAGGGGTGTTCTTCTCTAAGTTGATTCACGGCTGTTTCCGCATCAAAGTGTCAAATTAGTTCTCATTTAGTACCGAAAAATGACACTACTTACCGCTCGAGGTAGCGAGCAGGGCTGCATTAGATCATTGGAAAATAAATGAACTGAGCCAAGCAAACAGCCAAAAATCGTTACGAGTACTTGGAGAAATACACAATACCACTTTAGAACGTCTAGGCTCTAGGCCCATTCATATGCTAATACCGCGTACTCACTGGCCGTAGCAAGCACGCTCTTCAGTTCCAAGAAGCTACGACAAATTAATTAACATCAGTAGACTTGTAAAAAGTGTAAAAACCGACCAATTATTCTCAATCGCAAGGCCAATCTCGTCTGCCGTGAAAGCGGTGATACACGTGTGTTTCAGTGTCATTAATCAGGGTGATGAGTCATTTTTTAACGTCAAACAGATCATCGCTGGGGATGTCTGGGTTTGACATGTTACTTGTTAACTGTATTTAACACAGAACTATATCAGGATAGAAGGAAAGAGTGTTTGTACGTCGCTTGCCGAAAAGAATGGCTGAGAAACTTCATTACGTATTCCAGGGGGTCCGTTTTTTAATTTCACCCGGTAGTAACACAACTATTCACTATTTCGCACAACGTATCAGTATCGCTATACAGCGTGGATTTATTCCAAAATTTTCACCTTTAGGTTAAGTTTTAATACGTTTTTCTTTGTTTTTATGTTGATGTTATTTAATAAGCCCGGTGACTAAATTCACTGATAGCTACTAAAAATTTCGTATTTTTGAATCTCACCGGTAACTAAAATTCTCATGCCTATGATATCAAATACGAATGCCCGCGTCCACTCGTAAACGAGATCACTGAGTGACTTCTTGACCGCTGGCAGTGACAAGCTAACCTCAATGTACTATGTAACATGCTTGTCTATGATAGAAACGCAAATTAGCTGCATGTTAGTAGACTGGTATGACATTCAAAAACAAGACTTTTGGTAAATCCATGTCATGGATGAGAATTTAGTCACAAAGTGAGATTCAAAAATTTAACCCCAGCTCGTCAGGCGTCAGGTTTTAAAAACAAAATACCCTGCACATGTAGCACGTCCCTTTCACAGTGACGGAATCAGTGAAGGACACACTGAGCGACAAAATGGCACGCGTGCTAGTCCCCTGTTGTTCATCAATTAACTGTCAAACACCACATCAAAGGTAGGAGCTGTTAGAGGTATTTCCTCAGTAAATATACTCGTGACGTCAAAATATAGTTCAATAGGTTTATTAACTAATGAAACGCTTTTGGTCAGCAGTCGACCAATTTTAACCATTCGAACATTTTTGGCTGCTTTTTTTAAGACTAACAGTAGATTACTCTACAAATAAACACATCAATCTACTAGGTTGTACTGGCAGTACCTACTCCAGTATGTATGTTGCAGTTAATAATTACATGGTGTACATAATTTCAATCAATTAATTACAACTGTTTGTGCAACCGAGACGGAAAGACAATCGGAAATGTTCGAACCGTTCGTTCCCCGAAACCATTTCCACTTGGCGGCTACGCTGTAGTAAATGAGGAACGAACGATTATGAAAACCTCCAAAAAGTTAAAAATAAAATGTGCTGATTGACCCTTTAATAAAATAATAACAGCATTTTATTTTAAACTTTTTGGAGGGTTTTTTTTTGTGTGGGGGATTATTTTGCATTTCATACTTTTTAAAGGGGGTTATCATTATCTATTATTTTTATATAAGTGTTACTATTAGCCCTGATCATTATCTGTCTAACAACTACTCATTGGGTCCCATTCAAATTAAGCCCCAACATTTATGTCTGTTGTTAGCTGCTGAGGAGTTGGGTATCCCGCAGACTACTTGATGGTACTCATCAGGCCAAGGTTACCATGTCATGGAAATACCTAAATTTTATACTTAAATAAGTTTACATTATCACAGGATAGTCAGTGATTTTCACAGGCATTCTTTTTTACTTTCCTCACACGAGATTGGCGACATTCGTACAAATTCGTGTTCAATGTTTAAGTCCACTTTAATTTAAGAAAATAATTCATCATGTCAGCCGATTGACGTCTGGACATAGGCCTCCCCCGCGTCTCTCCCCTCAGACCGGTCCTGTGGCTTCCGTATCCACTGCGGTCCCGCGATATTTACCGCGATATTTATATTCGTCGCTCCATTTTGTTGAAGAAAATAATTACACTTAACCAATAAGGGCTATCGCAAGTCAAAAATCCGCTAGGATTGCTGTGTCGAGTGAGGTCTATTTTTCATTCTCCACCACTTAGAGACGAACTGTGGCCTATGATTGGTAGAAGTTGGCAGATAGACCTGAGGGTCGAGCACGACTTTACGAATGCTGCGTAACGTTACGGTTATCGTATCGAGATCGAGAGACCTCATACTAAATTTTAGTTCCAAATACGCTCACGGGCGGGCGCTGTTCCAAACTTCGTACAAACTCGACAACGTTTACTATTCGATTTTACGTTACGCAGCATTCGTAAAGTCGTACTCGACCCCCTGACTCGATGCTTAGCGAGTCTAGTGGATTTTTGATTCGCGGTTCACTGTTACCAATTATTTTTGATTCGCGGTTCACTGTTACCAATTATTTTACTATCTACTCATATTCACATGGATTTCTCATCTCCAGATCGAAATCATGAAGGAAACGATCCGATCTTGTTTCGAAAAGGAAATGGCCGCGACTTTCTATAATTTGCGGTGATGGACTGGCTTCCTTCTGTGATAGATGCTTTAATTATGTTGTAGCATGCTTGCTTTTTGTGTCTTAGCACCGTTTCTGTCTATTATGTGGTTCGTTTTGAATTAAGTACAGGCCGGAACGTCATAGAGCGTAAATTTATACGAAAAAGTTAGTGTAAGTATAGTGTAAGATATTATGTAGTTACCTATACTATATACTATGTAGAGAGCAATGGAAACGGAATTATAGATTGTTAAGAAGAATACCATTCAAGTGTTTTCGGACTTGATTTTCGTAAAAACGTCAAATAGTTTAAACAATAGTTATTTGTTAATCAAGGGTGCAAAGTTGTATTTTACGCGAGTGTGGAATTGAAACACAAGCAAGCGAAAAAGGATGCTATAGTTGAATCACGAGCGAAGCGAGTGGTTCTAAAATAGAATCCTGAGCGTAGCGAGTGTTTCAACACACGAGAAATAAAATACATTTGCACCCGTGTGTAACACAAAACTTTTCTCCTCATTGTAGCGAGGAAAGCGCAACATGCAAAAAAACAGCTCATAAAATTAAATCTTCATCACTGGAATCACTATTTTTTTACGATATTATGACAGAAAACTGGTGAATTTTTTTTATTGGCATTTCTGACGATGCGTTTTGAAATTGCATCGACTCAACTTGTGTTTTCAGAATTATATCCAACATCATTTTAAAAAACAAATGTTTCTTATAGAATTTTAAGGACCATTAAATAAAGCTAAATTTGGTATTTTTTATTAAATTCTCAAACCGTTTATCATTTATTTAATGATAATTATTATCGAACTAACCATTATTATGAGTATTTTACGTTTTGTTATATGTCAAAAGCTACTTGAACACGCTCCACTCCAAGGTCAAATTACTTTCCCCACTAGTGAATAAAATGCGATTTTACCCGCTTGTATTAAAGGATAAAAGACGGCTTTCCGAGGTAGTGAGGGAAAAAAATATTTAAACCCGTAATCAAGGTTTTCGAAATCTGCTGAAACTTGTTGATTTTTGGGTCACCATAATCCTTACCTAATTATTATAGCACTTACTCGTACAAAATTTCTATTTCTGGCAACATATTAAGTAATAATTTTTATAGTTTGTGTGGATATGGAACTTCCGCAACTTCATGATTTATTGGCGTTAGCTACCTGAGCTATTTATGCTCGTTTTAGATTCTAACTAAGTACCTATCTTGTTCAATATTTGAAATAAAGGTTTCGTATTTCAGCCCATAATTAAAAACTATACGCCTGAACCCGAAAGATAAAAACATGATTGTAAACAAAATTCTCGTTAGAAATATGTTTTTTAATGTTAGGCCTGCCTCGGGCCTCGGCACTTTTATATTGTAACTGCGATTGAACGAAAAGAAACGTAATAATTTTTTCTTACTTTTTGGTTTCAAATTAAACTTAATGGACCATTCAAAACGCAACTAAATTTAGTTTTAAAACTTCCATTCCAATTCCTTTCAATTTATTCCGTGTCTTATTTCCCCATTTCAGTTTTTACTTACGTATTTCACTCACAACAAGAAAAATTTAACTAAGCACAAACTCCTTGAAAGGCGAACTTATCCCTTAGAGGGATCTCTTCTAACTCTTCTTACCTAGAAGCGTTTAACAGTTTCCGCTCCAAAACGCGAAGTTTGCATAATATGTATAATTACTCACTAAATCTTACTTGTGTTGCGACAGCGTTACGTGTGTGCTTTCATTGTACCTAACACTATTAAATAATACAGTACTTGTTTACCCAGATACTAGGCGGATACTGTAGGTGGTTGGTGGTGGTCAGGCGCAGGGAAGAATGGTGAGTTAAGGTGCTATGTGCTTTGGTGTATATTTTAAGAACTCTACCCGGCTTACACTTACGATAAAACAATGCTATACATACATACATATAGCACGCCTCTGTCCCCCGGGGGTAGGCAGAAACTATGGCTTGCCACTTGCTACGATCCGACCAATGTGATCTATTCAGTGCCCTAAGCACGACTTGTCGAATCCTGCGTTACGTTACGGTTATCGTATCGAGATCGAGAAATCTCATACTAAATTTTAGTTCCAAATACGCTCACGGGCGGGCGCTGTTCCAAACGTCATACAAACTCGTTATAGTTTACTATTCAATTTTACGTGACGCAGGATTCGACAAGTCGTGCTTAGGGCACTGATATTTATATATCGGCAAAAACGGATTCAGTAAAACGTGATCTTACTGTAACGTAATTTCAGCTATACTGCTCAAATATTTGTTTTCACTAAAACAGTTCAAAGTGTGATTGATACCTATCTACTCAACTATTAAATAACGTGCATATAAATAGAAACATTTTTTCCCTTAGAGCCATAAAAAAATAATCCATAAGAAATTAAAAAGATGCTGGCAGTGTACCTTCTTTAGATGTCTATATACGTATAGGCCTATAAGCTTAAAATTTGAAGTTTTATTCAGCAAATCGGCAGTTGAATGCTCTTTTACGCGTATTTTTTGAGTCTTTTCGGAATTTCGGATTGCCAAGAAGAATGCGCCTCAAAAAACTTGGCACAAAGTATTTTTTTCTAAAAACAAGTTACAATAGCTCTTACAATACATAACCACATATGAATTTATACAAAGAAAATTCACAGTATCATTAGAAAATAAAGAAAAAAATACAGCATTTTAGAAACAGTGTAAAAAAATACTGGCACAATTCAATTGACCTTTATCCAAGAAAGCTCTTCGGTCCTCTGTGACATCGACTAGCGTTTTGTATATTTCCTTAAATTATTATTAACATTCACACATTTCATTTTCAAATTTAAGTGTCAAGGTTAATTTCAACACTTAAGACTCTACCAAAGGTGAATTGTGTGTTTGTTTTCGTCAAGCGAACTTTTACATTTAAACTCGATCTTGTCTGATCTCTGGTATTCACATACATCATTAGGCTTTACAGACAGACGATTTTTGACCTTTTGGTATCTCGAGCCGCGAGTCATACTTAATCAAATCAGGAATTCCGATGACCAGATATTGTAAAAAAAATATATTGTGGCTTAAGAATTGCATGCGTAAAAAAATCGAGTTTTCGTCTTTTATTTCTAAATAATATTTTTTCTGAAGTGTAAATTTACGATCTTTTATTACACTTCAGTTGATAATTAGTTACTCTTACTCTATTTGGAAAGTTACAATCATATCACATCACATAATATTCAAATCCTTGCGGTAAACGCGAATAATTATTCGTAAAATTATCATAACACAAACTCATAAATATGTTTCCTAGGAGTAACATTTTAGATGAAGTTAACTAACGTGTGTTAGAATACAAACATATTACATAATTTAAGGCGCATCTTCAATTTCATTATTAGTTAAATTGATTTCCAAAGTAAAATGGTACAATACGCTTTTCACAGTTTTTCCTGAAAGAGTTCGTAAAAGAAGTTCTTGCAATATTGGAGCCAAAGAGACTTTTAAATTTAAAATAGCTTCTTTTGAAACAATACTTACAAACAGTACTTAGTACTATTAGATTCTGTGCAGTTGTGTACAGTTTTTAAAAGCACTACACGGAACGTCAGGTCAGGTGTATTATTATTATTATTACGTGAATTGTTAAGACCCACGAACAGTGGAAAAAAGACTCTTAAACTTCACGGCTGTAACCGCTTTAAGTTAAATCTGAACGAAATGGCTAAATGCAAATGATTAATTATGAGTTGTCGCCAAATCGCCTATTGTGCAACTACAATAAGGTGGATGTAACAAATTCACATACTTTCAATACTAAAAGGTGGGTTATGCAATTTACTTTGGGGTATTCATGATATTGTAGTAAAACAATCTTGCATTAGGTATGCCCTTATTTTTTCAAATGTGTTTGTTTTATCTTCAGTAAGCGATGAAAACGTTTTCGGAATTTATGTGCGGAATTACATTTGTAATTTATCATGAGTGAAAATAATCGATTTATTGATTATTTTTGTTTTTATTTTTATGAAACATTCATAGAATGAAATTCAACATACAATGACAATGCAAAGAAAAATTCGTTAAGCAGCTGGACTTGAACCAGCAACCTCGGTTATCCGTATTTATCATGAGCTTTTCGGTGAAGGAAAACGTCGTGAGGAAACCTGCACACACCTGCAAGGCAATCCAATACCAAAATTGTTACTAAAAATTCGCTTAATCTCCTTGGTTCTCCAATTCTCGAGGAATCTTTCTCCGAATTCATTGATGATAAAATACAAAAATTTAATTCACAGTCTGATCGTCTATTTAAAATTAACCTCCACGTAGCTTATACGATCATCAAGTATTGCCTTTTTGTACCTAAATTCAGCTACGTCCTCCGCTGCAGCCACCTTTGGAAATACCCTCATCTTTTGGATACTTTAGATTCTGTCATAAAAAATACTTTCATATCCATTTTCAATATAAACTTTTCAGACCGATCGTGGTCTCAGTCATCTTTGCCCATTCGCCACGGAGGATTGGGCATCCGCCAGATTTCTTCGGTTTCACTCCCTGCCTTTCTGTCCTCGGTCCACTACACTCAAAATTTAATTGCCCAGATTCTCAAAACACCTCTGGATAACCTGAATGTGCCCTACCTGACCGAGGCTAAAACAGCATGGAGGTCAGTCTGCCGATCTACCCAATACTATTACTTCGCAGCGACAATGGGATGAGCCGCTCTGTAGACTGGTGCGGGATAACCTTCACCATACGTCTACCAGCTCAGCCGAGCGTGCCCGCCTCCTTGCCGCTGCAAAATGGGAATCTGGTGCTTGGTTACATGCCCTACCATCTACAAATACTGGGACTTTTTTGGACAACAACACTTTCCGGCTCGCTGTGTGTCTCCGTTTGGGAGTGGCCTGTATTGTCCCACATCGCTGCCCCTGCGGTATGCAGGTCGACTGCCTCGGCCACCATGGACTCTCCTGCCGCAGAAGTACGGGGCGCATCCCGCGGCATGCCGGCCTCAACGACGTCTTCCGCCGGGCCTTGGTCAGCGCCGCAGCACCAGCCGTATTAGAGCCTTCGGGCTTGGTCCGCGACGACGGCAAGAGGCCCGATGGCATGACGCTCATGCCGTGGAAAATGGGGCGACCGTTGGTCTGGGACGCCACTTGCGTCGACACACTCGCCCCGTCCCACCTTCCTTCCACAGCCAACAGGGCCGGTGCCGCTGCAGATTCTGCGGAAAACCTCAAGCGGCGCAAATATGCAGGCATTAGTAGTGCCTACATATTTGAGCCGTTTGGGGTAGAAACCATGGGTCCGTGGGGTCAGAGTGCGACTAATATTTATAAGTCACTGTCGGCCAAACTGATAGAGGCTTCGGGTGACTAGAGGGCTGGCTTTTACTTAGCTCAGAGGTTAAGCATTGCCATCCAGCGTGGCAATGCTGCCAGCCTTCTGGGCACCTTACCGCCCGGCAGTGATCTGGGTCAGCATTTTTACTTATAGTTTTAGTTTATATATACTTAGTTTTAGTTTATTTTATTTTCAATTTTAGTATTAGTATTGTATAATCTTTTAAAAAGCTTATTTTTTTAAATACATTAGATCCTCTTAAACTCCCATTAATATAACTCCACGTAGGACTACTGTCGGCTGCGCAGGCGAGGTCCCCGGGGCGACGTTAATACTGCTTTCCTATCCAGAATTAAATCAGGAGATATTAGTAAGGGTTACAAAGTATTAGATTTAACGAGCTGGATATAGTCACGTTGGCTTTTATTTTCGCCACGTCGTGACGGAATCACGGAACTGTCGGAGCATGAAATAAATTTTATGGCTTATAGTAAAGAAAAGTTATTCAAAAATATATGTGAAGTTCAGCACTGGGCCTGGGTGGAAACTATAGCCCAAGCCCTCTCATTCTGAGAGGAGGCCTGTGCCCAGCAGTGGGACGTAAAAAAGGCTGGTGATGATATATTTGTCGCATAGACGTAACTATCTTATACGTGTGGTTGCAGATGGGCTTATGGGATTATGTGTCATGTCCGTAGAATTCATTCTAAACTCTAAACTCATTAAGTACCTCGAAATATTTTGAGATTTTTGTTGTTTTTTTTTTATTTAATTCATCCCATATAGGCAAAGGAACTGAGTCCATACAGTCACGTCTAATGTGTTTTGTAAATTTCTGTATATTAAAGTCCTGTCACCGTCAGAGTTGTGTCAGTCTGTCCTAGTCGCGTCCTGTCAGCTGCGGATATTTGGGGGCCACAAACAGAGGGAATACGCGTTTTCACTTGAATTCTTCATTTGCTGGGCACTGTCACGTTAATTTGTTGCATAACACATTATCTTTATTATCCACCAAACAACATTAAGCACAGAAACTAAGACTCAATTAACGACACGATCCACTCTCATTGGTTTCCCGCCAAATTCCTTTTTGTTGTCTTATTTGACATCTGTCACTCTCTGACATTTGAATCTATATTGGATTTTGTTTAAATTAGATTGCCCTCATAAAATTAAAAGATTTTAATCTACGTTCCATCTTCATGGTCAATGGTTATTTTTACATAATAATGGAACTAGCTTCAAATGTCACCTAATTTGCATGGAAAATGGCCTTCAAAGATTAGATACGACAAAAAATCTTTGTATGAATGCTTGGACGTAATTTTAAGGTCAAAGGCCAGTCAGCTGTACGATATCGAACATATTTCGAGAATCGATAAAAAATATTTTTCAATCTTTCAAAATTTAATTCTAGCTTTTCATCACTAAACCAAAAATAAAAACTTACACTGCAAAAAGGCCCCTTAAAGGCTATTTAAAAAGTATTTGTGAATACCAGAGCTTTCAAAAAGACCAATGCGCTTCAAAAAACTTACAATTAAAAACTACACAATTTGTACCATTAAAGCTCTCTAGCGATAAGGCCGCCCATTGCTACCTTGTATTTTCTTTGTGCCTTATTTCTTGTTTTGACTGTTATGTGGTGTTTAATAAAGAGTTATTGTATTGTATTGTATTGTAAAGGAAGTTCGAATCCTCCTGACAAAGGTGTATAACCGCCAACTGGGAGGTCTCTACATTTGTCACCCTACCCAACATTGTGTGGAATGAAATAAAGCATTTTAGATTTTTTGAAACACGTCCAAAAGTAACAAAACATAAAAAACTATTGAAAACATTGTCATGCTCATGTCAAAATATCATTAATAAATTATTAGGAGTCGTTTTTTAAGAATGATTATTAGATTATTTTGCATTTTATTCATTTCTTTAAAAATAGTAACGTAGAGTCTGGCTATCGAAAGTTGACTCTAAGTAGATATTTTCACGGCAACATTATGACAAATGTCATAATTGAGAAATGCTATCAAATGATCTTTTATTTTTACGTTTACTTAAAATGTTCTTCTAGCTACAATCTTTATTAGACAAACCACTAACTATTGTAAATATCTAAAACTACCTCAAATATAATTTAACATCTTGGTCGTTATCCGGTATGAAATCTGGTTACCTGATTCCTGGTTCTTACTGAATCAGTGGTCTACCCTTTTGATCTTATCTTCACTTATACTGAGATGGGAATCAATCGCTGGCCAGTTTTTAATGATAATAAATCATTATGATTTTATTCTGAATCAGTTTACTTACTTTATCTCTTGAGTCACCTTAACTGATAAAGTTTGTTTGATTTGGGAAGAGGTTCTTGCAAGTTGACTTAAAATTGAAACTACTAATTTGGTGAAAGAGAAAATGTTAAAGTATCAAAACCATAAATCCTTTGTATACAAAGTGTTGCCAACTCAAGATTTTCAAAATTACCGCCTTTTGCTAGGTCAACTTTCAGTAGCCAGATCTAGGTAGTAAAATATCTTACTTTTCCTTACAAGCTGTATTAGTAACTTAACGCTTTGTAATTATTGATTTTTTAATCATTTAAAAAGGCAAAGCCTTTTTAGTCTTGTTTATCAAAATCTCTTTGTGGGTACGGGCGTTTTATGACCGCCCGGCGCTCTGAACACCTGTCAAATGTACAATGTATGTATAATACAATGCTCCGCGAATGGTAATTCATTAACAGTGGATCATCACACGTAGGAATGGGAGTAAGAGCGGTGCCAGTGCCCACACCGCAGTCGTGCCACGCGCACAATTCGACATGGTCAACTGTTAGTAATTACAACGCATTGTCATGAGCGCGCGAAACGGAACGCGTAGAAAAAAAATAAAACGTCAAATCTCCCGCGCTTTTCGAGTGATTATCGAAACTTGTTTCGTGCCAGAAAGTGAATTAACATTTAGTGCCGTGAGAGTGAATGTGTTGCGTAATACGAAGCTTTATGGTTTTGACAAATTATAGTGTATGCGATTTTTTCGTGCCGGTTGCACAATGATGACCTGCGTGGACTTTTAGGTTGGCATTATTGGATGAATGGATCACGACCATGGTCCAATACATATGACGCTCGAAATGCGAATTTAATGCTTCATAAGCAAATATTAACGCGATTATAAACCGAGTTATGGTCTCTTTCTCAAAGATTTCTTTTAAGTAATAGGTATCATGGTGTGATGGTACTCTTTTTTTTGTAGGAAATCTTTACATAATGGATGGGTTCTTGGGAAAATGAGTGGAAATCGTTGGAAAAAGTTGGGAACTGCGAACCGCGATGTTTACTTGCATAGTTGTTCTCGTTAATTTTATGCGATTGGTTATAAGTTTGTTGACTCGTGTATTGACCCTCGTGTATTTTAATGCTTGTTAATTTTTAATGATCAAACATTAAAAAATAACAAGCGGCAACTTTATTAAGTATTTTAAAATACCTATCTAAACTTTCCGCTAAGCATCTACGTTATACATCAATGAAAACATAAGTAGGTACATTCTTAAAATTGCCATCATGTAATTCTTACTTATAATTTAACTAGCAGCCCGTCCCGGCTTCGCACGGGGTAGACAATTATAAAATGAAAAAAGTTGTTGTAGTGACATAACTACAATAGTTGGACATATGCTACCGCGGAGTTTTTTGTAGACATTATGATGTTCTTCAATATTGTTGTACATTATTTTGTTCTATCGCTAATAGTTTCGGCAGCGCATTCGACGAAAGACATTTTAAGACTCATTTTTCTACACCTTCGGTTACATTGTTCAAATTTTACCAAGGATCCCTATTTTTTTTCGAAATGAAATGTAGCCTATGTCAAATTGGAAGAATGTAGCATTTTATTGGTGAAAGAATTTTTTAAATCGGCCCAGTACTTTTTGAGCCTATTCATTACAAACATACAAACATACAAAAATAGGTACAAATCTTTCCTCTTTATAATATTAGTGTAGAAGTGTAGATAACCGCATAAAGAATGTTCGAATGTACCGATTTCAATAAAGTATTAGATTGATTGATTTGGCATAACAGGTCAATAACATCAATCCGCCATCTATGAGAAAGAAAACAATTACCTACCACAGATACGACACGCTCACGACAGATGTAATCGATTAGCAAATCGATAACACTTTCGATTTTCTTTCGATTCTAATGACAACATATTATAGGATGTCTGGTAAAGGTACTATTAAGATGCGTATCGGGGCCTATTCCTAACTGGTGGTTATTATTTGCATGCCACACGACATAGAAAGTGGTTAAACGTTTTGCACACACCGATAAATTGGTAGTTAACATAAACGCTCGTTGTTCTGTTGAGTTAGTAAAATAGTTAAGCTGCTTTCCTAGTCCTAGACTTAAGCATTTGAAATGTTTGAAAATTGCAACACAATAACAGTATTAATTTAAAAAAATAATTATGGAATTTGGGAATATAACTGTCGAGTGAGAGCAAGTCGGCTCTATATTTTTGATCGATAGTTTTAGGCTTCGATCAATAATTACAACTAGATGACGGGTCAGAAAGTCGCAAATGGCGCGGCAGATCACGTGCAGAGAGGGATCGTATTTAGATTAAAATACTTAATCAGAAATAAACGAATGATTTTTATTATTATTAATTCAATAAAATAAAATAAAACAATATACGTTTAAGTAGCTACATATTAACTAAAAACCAAAATTAAACTGAAATGATAAAATAAATAGGTAAGTACTTAATCCAAAATTAAAACTAAAATAAAACTACTTTACAATAACTAAAATATGCATAAAAAAGAACTCCACTTGGGCAATAATAAACTGACACTTAGTTTTTTTTTACTTCGCTTTTGTTCGTGACCTAGTAGGTTATTTAGCTAGGTAATTAATTAATAATCTTAAAAATTCTTAGCTAATTCAAATTGTAATTTTTATGCAGGATGTTTGAAATAAACAGTTTAAATTCAAATTTAAATTTAATTGATCTGCTAAAGTACACTTAGTCATCATTCTCTCATTTTAGGTGGGCTATGCCTATAATCGTTACAAAAATGGGCATGGATTGTTATTATTGCGAACTTAAATTGCGAAAAAGTTAAAGTTTTGAAAGAAAAAAAATCTTCTAGCTGACCAGACAAAGCAGACGATACACTTACATAACAATCATAATATTTCTTATCTGTTCGTATAAAAAAAACTGTGCTTCCTTGGAAGCAGGTAATTAACCCAACCATTTTATCAGTTAAGCAATAAAATATACAACAATAGACGCATTTTATAAGCCGCTTAACGCGAATGAATGTGCGAAATAACTCAGTTCACACATTTGGACCACACTTGAGCGCAAACTCATAAAATTACGTTATTGTCGACATTAAGGCATCGCGTCCACAAGAGCATGACTTTACGAATGCTGCGTAACGTTACTGTTATCGTATCGAGATCGAGAAACCTCATACTAAATTTTAGTTCCAAATACGCTCACGGGCGCTGTTCCAAACGTCATACAAACTCGACAACGTTTACTATTCGATTTTACGTGACGCAGGATTCGTAAAGTCGTGCCCGACCCTCTTTACTGTTATTCTCTAGACTCGCTCGCAGTCTCGTAGGATAGTGACACGTTTCGTTACTAATAATGACAATTAATTTGACCGCTTCGACGCTGAAACCGGAAACAGTCATGAATAACTGTAGAATATAGCACTCTAAAATGTAGAGAAATATATGTCTTGGTGAAATAAAACGGATCGCTCACGTACGTAAGTCGAGTTTAGCCCGACATGTTTTTTAATGACTGTATCTTTAGAAGTTTGATTTCACAGCTTCAAGGGACTGCAGGCTTGAGTGTTTGACATTAATTTCAGCCTTCCACCTTGGGGTATTAAAGGGTCTTTACAGACAAACAGACGGACAACAAAGTGGTCCTATAAGGGTTCCGTTTTTCCTTTTGAGGTGCGGAACCCTAAAAATCAGGTCATGGTATTGATGGAATTTTTCTTTGCGCATCGCTGCGTTACCTCATGCAGCTTTAGTGGATGCGCAGCTTAACATACATTAGGCAGAGCATTTATACAATTTAGTCTGAATTATGTAACACGGTTTTATAAAAGGGAGAGTTTCTTTCGCAACGTATTTTAAAATAATATAATTATGTATTCTACAATCGCTAACGCCGTGTTTTTGGCAAAGTGGGTGGTAAATTAACACAAGAATAATTAGTGGTTATGGTTAAAAGTTTTCCTTATCCCAAAAATTAGATCACACTAAAAGGTTATTTTCCCACGATTGGGGAATTAACGTAAGTCTGTAAGTTTAAATAATTTATTGAATCAGGCGTTACTTTGCGGAGGTCCATATTTATGAACTAAAAAACAATTACTTTGCTCACCCGCGACCACTAATGACAAATGGCGTTTCATAAAGACCTAAAAAACCTTCTGAAAAATTCTGCATTTACCTTTGACACCGAACAAAAGAGGAGCAATGTGATTCCTATGAATCCGCAGGCACCAACTTTATATGGTTTACCTAAAATTCACAAGGATGGTGTTCCTGTTCGCCCTGTTGTTTCATACGTGAGTGCTCCAGCGTATAAAGTAGCGAGGAAGTTAAATAGCATTGTTCGGGAAAAATCTTCTTTTAAGCCAATATATAGTTTAAAGAATAGTTCAGATTTAGTAAATAAAATTAAAGACATTAATATACCGCCAAACTCAACATTACTTTCTTTAGATGTGGATAGTTTGTTTACCAACGTACCATATAGTGAAACCTTAAATATTCTTAGATGTCACTTAGAAAGGTAGCGTTTACATCCGGGGGAGGTTTGTGAGTTAATAGAATTAGTAACTTTATGCATGAAACAAAATTATTTCAGATTTAATGGTCAATATTATTTGCAGAGTGATGGTTTAGCAATGGGGTCACCTCTTAGTCCTTTAATGGCTGACGTTTTTATGGATAACTTTGAAAAACAATATATAGTGGGGAACAGCAATTTAGTATATTATTATAGGTATGTTGATGATTTAATTTTATGTTGGAAGGGGAGTATGAGGCAGCTAGATTTGTTTATTAGTGCTCTCAATAACAAACATCCAAAAATAAAGTTCAAACGAGAATTAGAGGAAAATCGTTCATTAAATTTTCTGGATTTAACTATTACAAGAGTAAATAATAGGCACCAGTTTCAAATTTACCGTAAGCCTACGTACACAGATACTGTCATACCTGCAAATTCTACTCACCCATGGCAGCATAAACTGGCTGCTTTCCATTGTTATGTACATAGACTACTAACTGTACCTCTTTCGAAAGAGCATTATGATTCTGAGTTACATACTATATATCAGATAGCAACAACAAATGGTTATAGTACAGCAATGGTTAATAGTCTGGTTCAAAAGAAGCAGGGACGGATAGTGAATAGCATGCTTTACTCTGCGTTGCCATCTCAGCCTACTAACAAATTTAGATCTAGTATTACTTATGTTGGCCGGTTGTCTGACAAGATTTATAATATTTTAAAATCAAATAACATCAATGTTGCCTTTAAGACTACTAATTCTTTACGTTCTAGACTTTGTAATAACAAAGAAAAGGTGGATAAAGGGAACAGGTCGGGCGTATATAAACTCACTTGTGGCGACTGTAGTCAAGTATACATTGGACAAACCGGTCGAAGCTTTGATACTAGATTTAAAGAGCATGTCTCGTCATATAGGCATGATCATCCAGAGAAATCAAACTTTGCCAAGCATTTATTAGAAACGAATCATTCGTTGTTAGACTCAGATACGTACGAAATTTTACATTATTGTGATAAGGGTTTGCGGCTATCGGTTTTAGAACAATTGGAAATAATTAGGTACAACAACATGGGGTCTATTATTAATGAACAAGTTCATTTGGTTTCTTCGCCTTTGTTACGACTTGGTTCTAATTTTAATAATGTGTCATAGTAATAATGAGAACATGACTTCTCTTTTTACCGTACTCGGTTAAAAATAACGGGGTACCTGGCGTAGATTAAAAATAAAAATAAAAAGGGTAGTTTGGAATTCATTTCTTAAAAAAGGGTAGTTTAGGACTTACATAAAAGGGTAGTTTGGAATTTATAAAATATTACCAACGTATGGTTTTGTCATTAACTAAGTTGAGTACATGGTTTACATATGTCAGTAGTGGAAGTGGTGGCATGTTGAGCGGTTGTTGTTGTGCTTCGTAAATGGCCTCGTGGAGAGTGCCGAAATGCGTCAGCGTTTAGTATAGTGGTGGTGGTGATAGTTGGGTCTGTGTGGCATGTGTTGATTCGTGTAGCAGTGGAGGTGGAGGTGTTGCATGGAAACATACATTTGCCGCACAGATATAACTATTTGTCATTAGTGGTCGCGGGTGAGCAAAGTAATTGTTTTTTAGTTCTGTAAGTTTATATTGTTAGTTACAATCTGTTTAGCGGATTTATAAACTCTGCAATTAATTGGTGGTTATTTAGTATTGACTTGTACAGTTAGCAGCAATATAGTTGCTAAGCAACCGAAGCGCTCACATTGATCTAAGCAACGGCTGAACAGATTTTTATGACATTTGACTTCTTGGATTTGTCTCCGCCCAGAATAGCAGAGTAACTATTAAAAGAGGGGAAAATTCACGAAAAAAAAAATGTACGAACAAAATTCATTTTCTCATACATTACATACGACCTATGGCGCTACGAAGTTCGCGGGGTCGGCAGTACTCGTAAAAGGTATAATAATAATAATCATGTTTACTAAACCATTATTACAACGTAACGAAATTAGTTTAGTACCTACTCATACAACGCCAAAAACAGCCCATAAATAATTTTATTCGATTGCCAAAGTAACGTGTATTGTGTCTTTAAAATGTCTTCTCCGCTCGTTAAATAGTATGCGAGTACTGTAACGACAGAAAAATTGGAAAAGTTTCAGTAATATTGTCCCTACCACATCACTACAGCACGCGTGCAGTATGTCTTCCTACTTAATTATAAATCAATCGCTACTAGTTTGGAACGCCAGGAAGTATTTTTTGCGGCAAAAATCGTGTAACTGATGTTAGTGACAGAGCTAATTGGTATTTTAGCCGTAATTGTCCGCATACACGGAATACCTAATAAAGAACTTAAAGTAGTTTTAATCCGTGTGCTTCAGATATTAGGTGCAGTGTTGCAGTATAGTTCTTTTGGCAAATTAATTTAATAAATTTTAACGAGTTTAGCCTTCACGTGAATTTAGTCAGTTTAGTAATTTTAACAGCGCTATATTTAATTCAAAATTGAGACACGAAAGTTTGTATTTGCATGGAGATTAAAATATCATAAATACATTATCATAAATTGTGGTACAATTACATATTTTCCACAAGTCGCATGCGACAGATCGAGATCATCTTAACACCCGATTATTAGATAATCCAACATAAATATTAAATATCGATGTTGGGGCAACAAATCGATACAATTACGGTAAACGGCCATAACTCAGTTGTAATGTTGGCAGCACTAGATTCGCTCGAGACACGGTCGAATTTTAATGAGGTCTTACGCAACTCCTCGCAACTAGCGAGAGAATGCGGAAGTCTTAATTACGTTAACCCCATCACGCCCAAATCTAGGTAACTCTGATTTTCTGTGCTCTTTCTTAAAGTGACAGTTAAATAACGACTCTGTACTTCAACGACTCTTACATGTGATGATGCCTAAAGTGAAGGACGACAACTGCAACGCGATAGCGCGGCTGATCAAGGATCTCTGCAGCTGCTCCGAAAACGGCGCGTGGTCGCCAGAGATGACATCAGAGAAACGCAAAGGGCCCTTCTTAAAAAGCGAACTGACCAACATGTCCGCTATGCGAAGACGCATCATGACCATCGCCAAACGGAAAAGAGAAGAGCTCCCCGAACCACCAAAGTTAAGCAAAGAAAACCCTCTAGAAAAAAGCACCGACACCCTCGCCTCAAACTTAGTCAGCACTGCCGTCAGTTCACAGAACAGTACCCTTCGGCGAAACATCGACAACTTCCTACTCTCCCGTCGGATGTTCGCCCTAGAAGAAGACATATACGAGAAACCTATACAGCGTAACTTTAAAAACTCTTCTTGCGGTGAAAACTGGTCGCTAAGCAAGGCTTGGAGAAACAACAACACAGATTTCTTCGATCGCTCGCCTACCCTCGATACTGGGGTGATCGAGCGGAACCGTGGCTACCTGGAACGGATAGATGAGGTCCCTCGCAAGAAGAAGCGGGACAAAAAAACCAAAGAGCAGCTGCGTTACGATAGGAATATTAAGCGACACATTCGAATACGCGTGATGCTGTCGTTACGAATGCGGAGATACATGAAGAGGCGGTTACGGAAGGCGGGTCTTCAGGCTCAGAATACCAATGTGCCGCCTCGTAGGTTCTTGCGGGGGTCGTCTGTGACGTCTAGTTTTGGGACGCGGTCCTACAGGAGTGTTATGACGGACAAGTTAGGGGATGGGGCGGTGCTCTTTGATGTGCACGAAGCCAGGAACTCGACGATGGAGCTCTGCCACGACTATGAGGATGACCTCGACACGCTGGATATTGCATTACGCGCCGGTAATTTTAGGTAAATATCACTTGTGACGCGACTGCCTGTAAAAATTGTGTATTGTTTGTGAAAATTGCTGTGAACCGATGTTAGGGCGGATAAAGAGTTTTATAGACAGCAAAACTTAAGTACAATAAAGTAGTGTTGACAGGTTTTTAGAGCCTTCTTTGTTACATTGAGTTTTCTGGGCACAGTCCAATGTTACCAGCTTTACCTTAAAGCTAAAAAAACTAATGAAAATTTGAATGGAATTCATCTCCTTCATAATTTTCGAAGCAATCCTTTATTTGTGCAAATAAGTCAAACCAATGAGTCAATGACCTAGCCCCATTATTTGTTCACAAAAGTAGTGAATTGTAACTGTACCTACGTTTTCTCCTAATAAGTACAAATAAATGATTTTATGAAGTCCAACAAGGGGGGGGGGGGGGGGGAGGGGGGCATTTGTTTCAAATCTATGTATACTTAGAAAGATAACTCGTACTTTAAATAATTTACAAGCCTATCAGTAGTCTATGATACACTTTTTGTTCTAAAATCGCCACTAACACATCGCAACTAAGGTCACGTTTGGGCATTAGCGGGAAATCGCCCGGATGCGCGCGCAGAGCGTGACGTATTGTCGTCACCCCATATTAATGTGCTACTGACATTCATTACTGCGCGGGCAATTCGAGTCATAATTTGACGTGGAACCTTGTTACAATGAGGCATTGGTCTGCTTCAAGCTATTTTTGCCATTTCGCCCTTGATTCAAAAACGCCTATTATACGTCAGAAAAAAGAACCCCAATCATAATACTTTATTGAATACGCCACAGACGCCTCTAGAGAGACTCTGACTCTCTAGAGAGAGACTTTGGAAAACAAATATTTTAATAAAGTGTTGCCGTCGGCTTCTCTCCAATAGCCCCGGTTAGAGAGAAAACGGGGCAATTTCAGCGCGAACTGATAACAGAGTTACCTTAATAGGTACCTATTAATAAAATTGGCCAAAAAAAGTACTCTTGTGTTCTCATTCAAAACAAGGATAAACTACAATACAATACAAATATTCTTTAATCTTTATTGAAAACCACAAAACAGTATAAGATTACGGAAACACATGCAGGTATGGTAAACAATAGGCGGTCTTATCGCTTAAACTACATGGGCTTGTCTCTATGTTTTCCTTTTTCGTTGAAATTAGTCGAATTTGTTTACTGAACGTCTGGAAATGACATTTGGCCGGATGCCATTTACGGTTATAGATTCGAAAATTTTGACGGTCCCCAGTTAATGATAAAAACCATTGATGTACCAAATAGTGACAGATACGCCACCCCTTCACCGCGCGCGGACAAGCAATATAGGTGATTAGGTTACTCGGTGACTTAGTCGCCAACGGCCGCCGCGCGGGTTACATCTCGTTGACTTGTCCAATTACAACAGTTTCAACCGCTCAAAATGACGTCGTGCACATTTTTGAACTGTACAAATAACACACAAAAGAAAAACAAAGCACAAGGAATCACATTCCACACGTAAGTAAATAATATACTCATTATCCAGAGGGTATATTCCCTTGAAGTTTGACATGTCAGTCTAATGACAGCTAATGAGTGAAGGCCGCATTTTGTCAGCGCTAAAGAGGTGCGTGGCGCGTCTTAATGTTTAAAGTCGATGATAAAAACAAAACATACGGACATGGCTCTAAAATGACAGCGTTGCTTTCACGGCTGTTTCGATGTCGAAGTGTCAAACTACTAGCTACGTGACCTTACTTCGCGTTCATTTATACTACAGGCTAGAGTATCGCGTAAGGCCATGACTATCGAAAGCGATGCCGAGTCATTTTGAAGCCAATTGAACGAATAATTTTGGCATAAGTAAGTATAACTCGGAATCCTTTTGTTACACAAAAGCAATCTTTCAAGGCGCTCGGAATCGCGATCCTTTTAGTCTGTCAAGCCGATGCCGATTCCGAGTGAGTTATACAATAAGCCTGCTGACAGTAATAAGATAAGTATCTATACGTCTTATCCTAACTGCCTAACTAATACTATAAATGCGAAAGTAACTTTGTTTCTCTGTCTGTCTGTTTGTTACCTCTTCACGGAAAAACCGCTGCACCAATCTAGATGATATTTGGTAAGTAGATAGTTCGAAGATTGAAAAATGGCATAGGCTACTTTTTATCCGGGAAAATTGTATAGTTCCCGCGGGATAGCGATAACTGAAATCTACGCGGACGAAGTCGCGGGCAACAGCTAGTTATATTATGAGTAAACTTAGGTATGTACGTCTTACTATTGCTCATAAAACAATCGAAAAACATGTTCCGAACATTTTGACATTTGCACGCAAGTTTGGACCTTATTCCAGAGCGACTGAGACCAAAGAATTTGTGGCTTTTTCTGCGCTTAATTTTCGACGTGCTGATGACATATCTACCTCTTTTTTGTATGTACCTAATATCATTGCCTGCTGGATAATGATTGGACGGTGCGGTTCAAAGCACGCCGAGTTATGTGACGGCCGGTTGACATAGTGTCGGGTGTCTGACGGCCGCGAATCCTGCGCAGCTGGTCGCCGTCATCAAGCGATTGCGGTACAATTCAAATATTTGATATTTAAAATGGAACGGTTCGTCCTGTTTAAGTTTTATCGTCAGCCTCTAAGTAATAGAAATAGGGTGCCCCTTAGACCTCTACAATACAATACTACAATAGCGCCATCTATGAACTCAAAGAAAAAGTTATATAGAAGTTATAAGTAGGTACAGTCGAGTTCTCCAATATCTGTACAGCCAACGGTTCTTAAATATCTAAACACAAACCTTATGTAACTGGCAATAAGGTCTGTGTATAGATATTTTTGAACTACTGACTGTATAGATATTGGAGAACTTGACTGTACGTATAGTTGAATTGAGAAATGTTTTTACATGTCAAACTGATTCTAACATTGACATAAGACTGATTTTTGCTTGATCCGTGGAAAAGCTTTTTTCAGTAGACCTACAACGTGTTACAAAATAAATTGGGTTGGGGTTTGCATATTGTATGAAAAAAAAAAGTTTTTATTTTATTTCATACAGTGATTCAAATATTGTAAATGGACTCTTTATAATGAATCATTTAACCCACGCTCGGCTTTACGGGTATTTTAGTAACATCCTGTATACGAGGGCTGTTTGATAAGTACCCGTTTATGGAAAAAAAAAACATTTTTTTTTGTATATATGCATTTATTTTTCTACGTAGTCACCTTTTAACTCTATACATTTGTTCCACCTATACTCAAGCTTCAATAAACCATCCAAAAAGTATGATTTTGGAAAGTCATTAAAATAGGCCTCTGTGGCGGCAATGACTTCGTCATTTGATACAAATCGCTTGCCACCGAGCCATTTTTTTAGGTTGGGAAACAAAAAGAAATCGCATGGGGCCTAATCTGGAGAATACGGGGGGTGAGACAATAGTTCGTAGCGTAACTGTGCTAATTTAGCCGTCACAACTCTGGACGAATGAGCCGGGGCGTTGTCGTGATGAAACAGTACTTTTTTCTTTTTTAAATGGGGTCGTTTCTCCTTCAACACGGCGTCAAATTCATCCAATAAATTGGCATAGTACTGCCTTGTTATTGTTTTTCCCTTTTCTAAATAGTCAATATGTATAATACCCTGCGAATCCCAAAAAACGATCGCCATGACCTTTCCAGCCGATGGGACGGTTTTTGCTTTCTTTGGAGCAGGTTCACCCGGTAAAATCCACTGCTTCGACTGCTCTTTCATTTCCGGAGTGTAGTGGTGGACTCACGTTTCGTCCAAGGTCACGAAACGACGCAGAAACTCCTTCGGGTTACGTTTGAACACGGCCAAACACTGCTCCGAAGTAGTCAGTCGGTTCCGTTTTTGCTCCTCCGTGAGTAAACGCGGCACCCACCTCGCCGATATTTTCTTCATACCCAATTTTTCTTCTAATATGTGTTGTACCCTCTCGATTGAAACGTTTACAGCATCAACGATTTCTCGAAGTTTAATTCGGCGGTCGGCTAAAACGATATTTTCAATTTTCTTAACCATATCGTCTGTAGTCACCTCAACTGGCCGGCCTGGGCGATCCTCATCAAAGACGGTTGTTCTCCCCCGCTTAAACTCGTTATACCAATATCTGACGGTTGTCATAGAAGGAGCACATTCGTGGTAAACCGCTTGCATTCTTACTTTTATTTCATCACATGTTTTTCCTTCCAAAAATAAGAATCTGATTACAGACCGATACTGCTCTTTCTCCATTTTAACAATTTTAAGTTCACGCCTTCACTGAATCGTTGTCAAATGAGAAAAAAAACAAAAGAATGCCATTTTTTTTTTAATTATCCCGCCTCTGAAAAATGGCTTAAAAAGGTGGTATACTTATTTGCGGCAAGTGATATTAATATATTTAGAAAACGGGTACTTATCAAACAGCCCTCGTATGTACCTATGGACGCTTTGTGATATGCAGAGGTCTAAGTGTCGTACGAAGTTAATGGTACAGAGGCCTCTCTATAGTGAAACTAGCTACAGCATGCAGCTACATTGTATAGACGTTGGCAGTTATCTTATTTTTATCGTCCTCGTTGATGACCAAATCAGTTCAGTTGTAATTGAGCGAGCGAACGAAGGGAGTGAAGCGTCTCAGTTTCAGCTTGGACAAAATTTCTTTCGAATGTCCGCCGTCCGGCTGTCTGGCTGTCCCGCTGTTCGGCTGTCCGGCTGTCCGGCTGTCCCGCTGTCCGGCTGTCCCGCTGTCCGGCTGTCCCGCTGCTCTCCTCTACATCAGTAGGTCTAGCACAACTCACAGTGCGACTTGTATCTCGCGCGAGAACAACTGTCCGTCCTTTTCTGTCACTCAGGATGCATATAATCTCGCGCAACAAACAAAGTCGCGGCCAGTCGTGCTAGCCCTACAGGTCGCATTTCACAACTGATTCTCGTGAAATTTGCGGGTGGTAGGAGCTTTTGCGAGGTCCGCCCGGATCACTACCACCATCTTACTCGCTAATCCTGCCGCTAAGCAGCATTTGTTACTTTGCGGATGTCCATATTTATGAACTAAAAACAATCAACTAGGTACTTTGCTCACCAAAGCAAAATCAAAGTAATTGTTTTTAGTTCACAGTCAAGATTATATTTTTGTTTATATTTTGTAATTTTATAATGAAATAAATAATCGAATGTAAAATCTAATGACAAGGCTGGAACCAAAGTGGAAGTATAACACACAATCCATAATATTACGTGTTGCATTGGCATTGGATAAAGTGTAAAAAAAGAGATTACAATATTCATAGAAAGTAAACTCATAGCATTTGTAGACTTGTACGCCATCTAGCGTCGAGTAGCAGTACTAACTGGCTATCAACTTTGTAGCTACAAGGCGCTGTAGTACCAGGTAGCAGAAACAGATGGCGCTATAAACAACTTACTCAATTATGTCCCGTTGATGTCTATTACTCTGCTTTTTTTTACTTCTCGGAAAACTTGCGTTATTTCCGTAAGTTGTAAAAGTATTTTCTGAAGTAATTTAGTTTGCAAACTTGCAGAAAAAGCATATAATATTAAGTTGTTACAAGGTTATTCATAAGATATAAGAAGACAGTGAAAATAGAAGGTAAAAAAAAACTTTAAATTAAAATTATTTTGCGGGTGGTAGGACCTTGTGCGAGGTCCGTCCGGATCGCTATCAGCATCTTACTCGCTAATCAGCATTGCTTGCACTGTTGTCCGGTGTGGAAAGTAAGACAGCCGGTGTAATTACGGACACAAGAGGCATTTCATCTTGGCTCTCTAGGTCGGCAACGCATCTGCAAACCCTCTTACCATCAGGTGACCGAATTGGTCCTTTGCCTTCCTTGTAGTATAAAAAAAAAATGCATTCAAATACAATGCGTAGTATACTTACTCAAATGGACTGCGACAATCTCGAATCGATATCCGACCTGAATCTAGGTCTCAGAGTTGCTCTATTGTCCAAAATTTTGCATAAGTAGGTACTTAAATATTTGCTTACTGTTACCCGCGACTTCGTCTGCGATAATTAATAATTATTTCGGGGTGTATGTGTTATTCCAAAGCTTTTTCAAGTTTAAAAGGAGATTACAGCCACTAAAACTGTCATAATGTAGTGTAAATTGCCACTAACTGGCCACTTTAGAAAATGTCATCCAGTTACTAACTACTAATTTTGTATGGAGACACTGAGTATGAATACCTAATTTCGGAATGCTCTCGGTAACAGTTCTACTATATCTAAGAAAACATTTTAGTTTAATTACATGATATCAGCATACTTAATGAAAATAAACAATATTATGAACTAAAAACAATTACTTTGCTCACCCGCGACCACGAACAATTTTTTTTATTTATTAGTTTTATACTTGTAATTTGTAATAGTGGGATAATGCTACTTTTCCATATAAGTGCGGAAGGCATGACATTTTGCACGAGTCCCGAGGTGTTTAGGCCCGAGCCGCCAGTGAAAATGAATGAAAATGACCCTCCCGCACGTGTGTACCAAACGACGTTTTTTAATACATTTGCTAAAACATGACAAAGAGGCGGTGGACCGGCAGAGAGTGCACCACCACCCGAGGGGGAGGAAGGTGACCCGGAGCCACCGGCGCCTTGGGAAAGTAAAAAGCACTAGTACGAAAAAGTGCAATAAATAAATAAATAAATAAATATCGTGGGACAATTTGACACCAATTGACCTAGTCCCAAACTAGGCAAAGCCTGTGCTATGGGTACTAGACAACGGATAAACATACTTATATAGATAAATACATGCTCATATACATATTAAACATCCAAGACCCGAGAACAAACATTCATATTCATCATACAAACATCTGCCCCGACCGGGATTTGAACCCGGGACCTCAAGCTTCATAGTCAGGGTCTCGAACCACTAGGCTATCCGGGCCGGTCCGGTACTTATTACAAAAAGATTATGATGAATCTCAGCTAAGAACCATCTCGATTAAACTAGCTTTTGAATCAAAAAAACCGCATCGAAATCGCTCCAGCCGCTTGGGAGCTATGATGCCACAGACAGATACACAGGTACACAGGTCAAACTTATAACACCCCTTTTTCCGTTGGGAGTTAAAAAGACAACTTTCCCCATGATACGTAGCTACAAAAAGTACAATAATTATTTTTAACAGGAGCGGTGGACTAGCGGTCGAGGGCTGGTGGATGGGACGCGCGATGCCGCACGCGCATGCGCGCGCCAACAACGGTGCGCTCGCGCTGCACTACGCCGCCGCCCGGGGCTGCCTGGACTGCGTGCGGCTGCTGGCCAACACCACGTCCGATGTCTCGTGAGTACCTAGCCTACGCATTTTTTTTTAAATCTTTATTTAATGAGTTTGGTCACTGTAATGCCACTCAATATTGCTGACAGATTGAAAATTAACCTATGAACTAAGTAATTGGTATTACGATCATTGGATCATGGAAAGTAAACGGATTGACAAAGCCCATGCTTTGAATCGTTCTTATTTACATTCAGCGCCATCTACCTTGCTTGAGTGACACATTCGTACCGCTGTTTTGTTATTATTTGACCCGCTGGCTACGACCTTGGCGCCATCTAGAAATTGCCTGAATTTTAACATGACTGCGGGGAACGATTCGAAGTATGGGCTTTGACACTCCGTATACCATCCTCCTTGGTAATACTAGAGACATGATGAGATATGAACTGAGTGCACTTAATCAACGTCTAGCACAACACATTTTTACATAAGAAAAGTTGAAAAACCCCCGACATTGTCATTTCAAAGTTCAATATTTCAAAAACGGGTGAACCGATTTTATTGAATCTTAGCTAAGAACCATCTCGATTAAACTTGCTTACGATCAAAAAACCGGACATGTGCGAGTCGGACTCGCGCTCGAGGGTTCCGTACAAAGATTCCCCTGCTTTTCCCCAGTGTTTTAAGTTGTCCAGTGTTAGCAGAGCCCTGCTCCTAAGCAAAATGTATGCAGTGTGGGGTCATCTTATATTGGTCTTTTGAAATTTACAGACAGACATAAAAATTTAAGATTTTGAGAATTTTCTGAGTGGTTGTGCTATAAGAGCTAACTTCATACCAAATTTCAAGTTTCTAGGACAACTGGAAGTAAGTACCCTTTAGGTTTTCGGATTTCGGCAATTTGTATGGAAATAGCCTTTTTAATGACTGTATCTTTTGATTGCGTTGACTTAGAAGGTTGATTTTTTCACAGCTTCAAGGGACCGCAGGCTTGAGTATTTGATATTAATTTCAGCATGCTACCTCCACGCGTTCCAGAGAAAAAGGGTCTTGACAGACAGACAGACAGACGGACAACAAAGTGATCTTATAAGGGTTCCGTTTTTTCCATTTGAGGCACGGAACCCAAAAAAATAGAATAAGTACCCAAATAAAATAAATGCGACTTTATAATATAATGCAACCTTCAATAAGCATCAAACATTATTCAATGCAACATGCATTTGCATTAAGATAAGACGAATAATCCCGCCGCCATCTTGCACCAACCTTATTATATTCCGATCTACAAGAACCGCATTAGATGGTGAACAGTTTTTGTCCAGTGGACGGGAGCCTAACTGTTTGCTAACGGAGCAGTGGCCAGCTGCCTTAATTAGCGATTGCAGATTAATGCACTATAATGCAGTTTATAGACGCGGAGAAAACGAACGGGCAATCTCATAATCTGTTAGATTATATACGTATGGTTGTTGTTTAAAATGTTCATAATATTCTCCTGACACAGGTGTAAACAAAATACAATAGTAATTATATTTTTTATAAACTCACTGAAACATGAATACACAGAAAAAAACCAGAAAAATGCCAACCGTGGACAATCGTGGTGTAGGGGAAAAGCACACGACCCGGAGTGTCGAGGATCCGGGTTCGATTCCCGGGGTTGGCATTTTTCTGGTTTTTTTCTGTGTATTCATGTTTCAGTGAGTTTATAAAAAATATAATTGATATTCACGGGAAAACCGTAAAAATAAAAAATTGGGAGAAAAAATACAAAAAGATACTCCTACTGAGATCATAAAATACAATAGTATTTATTTCTCTACAAAGTTACACGGACAGTCGTAATCAGAAAATGTAAAATGTTACTTTTACATGTAAATTTATAAGAGCAACTAATTTCCAGTCAGGAACACTGGTCCCCACACTAGGCATAGCCTGTCTCGTAGGTAACCAATTTACTTCCCTGTTATCAAAAACGATGCGAATTGCTAACAAAGATAAAAATGAAAATCCTACATAATAACTTAAAACCGAACAGAACAAAACATTAGCCCTAATGTGTTGGTGGTGTGTGTGTGTGTGTGTGTGTGTGTGTGTGTGTGTGTGTGTGTGTGTGTGTGTGTGTGTGTGTGTGTGTGTGGGTGGGTGGGTGGGTGTGTGTGCAAGTAGAGCTCGGACAGGTCATAGCAAAAACTGTGTAATATTTCCAATTTTATTTTTTAATGATTAAGTGTAAGTAATTAATTTGTGGTTGTGTGATTTTTTTTTTTATTTCGCAACGGGTTTAAATATTAGTGCAGTGGCTACTGTATAGGTAATACTCGTAGGTAATATAAACGTGTATTTACAGATCGCCAAGTAAACTAGTGTCATTATTTATCAAGTCATCTTTTAGCTATCATTGCTCTTTTATTGTTCAATTACATGTTCTAACGGCCATACAAATATTATATAGCGTAACGAATAGCGTCTTACGACATAAACATGTATATTAGGTGAAGTTATGCGAAAATCTCTTCAAGGAAAGACCAAGGAAACTTAGTCCATACAACCTGGTTTTTGCCAAAGCTAAGACTTTATTCCTAGAAGCCGCAGTTACTAAACGTCGGTGAAACTCGTGACCCTTTTCTATCCTGCTAGTATAGAAGAGCGTATCTCCATGGGAAACTCGTGGCACTTACTTCCTTTCGTGTTCAGGGCAGTTTTGCTGTAATCTGAAACTCATCTGTCAGCCGCAAGAGCACCGAGCGGACTGTGAAGATGCGCGCGCGATTGCTGAACAATAATTATCTAGCTTTCTATCGGTATCACTTTATTTTCGCACTTAATAATATGTTGCTGATTGTTTGCTTAAGATTGTTATATTAATTGCGAGTTGACACGTTGTACGGGTAATGGAGACTGCAATAAAATGGCTATAAAGGCAATAGGTGGGAATTAGTGGTTGTAATGAGTGACGTAGGCTGTCATCCTAATCTATACCTACAAAGCAGTACCGTGACTAACTGACTGACTGATTGACAGACAACGCAACGCACAGCCTAAACTACTGGACCTAGAGACTTGAAATTTGGCAAACATATACCTTGACTCCGATGGTTTGGGCACGTGGAGAGGCTAGGAGAGGATCGAGCCGTCAAGAGGGCGTACTTGGGTCGACCGAGCGGTCGTAGGCCGGTTGGGCGGCCTAGGTACCGCTGGAGGGCGAAGTCCATAAAGATCTTTCGGACCTCGGGGTCGATGGCTGGGAGGAGCTGGCCCAAGACCGCAAGGCATGGCATAATCTGGTGTTGCAGGCCAAGATCCACTTCGGGTCACTGCGCCCAGCTAGGAAGTAAGTATACCTTGAGTATCCTAGAGGTGCATTAAGGGATTTTTCGAAATTCCCACGGGGTAGGGAACCAGCCCATTTTGAAATATTTTACGGGGCAAAGCCGCGGGGCATAAGCTAGTTACTTATATATGAGGTAGTTAAGCCAAAATTACTATTTTCCTAGGCTCGATCAACGCAGCTTTCCTATTGGTGGATTATCCTCGCCTTACTTGCGTTTGAGGGGAATTTGCTTTGGTGGGAAATAACAAGTTCTAAAACTGTTTTATAGTAGGATTTATCAACTAAAAGTAATTAATTTGCTCACCTGCAACCACACGAGTAAGATAGCTACGTCTAAGCGACAAATATTTGGCGAGACGCTGTAAAAAAACTACATCATCATCATCTTATTTGAGAGTGTTACTCTTGTCGATGCAGTTCTCTCCAAAATACAATCTGTTCTTTTAAATGCGAGTTCTTTCACCTCCTGAACAAAACTACAGAGCGATATTAATTTAACAGAAAAGTAAAACTTTTTTTTCCCCTGACACGGTTCTGGTTAATGAGAAACGGAATTGAGGAAGTCAAAGTTTAGTCAAATTTTATGACTGTATTATTTCGGAATCATCTAGAATTTCCGCCATTAATATATTATTAAATACGCATATTTTGTTTAATTTCCTTACAGCGAGGTCGCGGTGTGAATTAGCGCTATATTTGGTAAGTTATTGTGTAAGGTCTGAAATAGCCGTGGCTGTTGTTGTTGTGAAATATGTTTCTTGTTGTAATTATCATTATCACAAGTTAAATATAATTTTTGTTCGAATAATTTTCGTTATTTATAACAACGTTATTTATTTAACGTTATTTATTTCGTTATTTGTAACAACGTTGAGTTAGGTATTCGTAACTTATATTATTGAGTTAAAAAGTTATAAGTCGAGTTTAGCTTGACATGTTCCGGACTAATTCGTAGTCCTTCCTCTGGGAGCGCACGACCCAGCGGCAGTGATCCATTTTTATTTTACTATGATTGAGTCTCACGGTAGTTTCATGTTAAGAGTTAAAAAGTTGTCGTAACGTGCATGAATTTCTTGTAATTTCGTATCGTTGATTAAGAGTAAGGTACAAATAAAAAAAGATTATTAAGCACAGGTCTGATACCTAAACTCTGCTTGGTTAGGAATCTTCATTGCCTATAATTTGGTTAAAATGTAATTTACTTCCTTGGGTATAAAAAAATAGGAAAGGCAAAATTAAGAAATTTACAGATTTTTAATATAAAGCAAGCATCAAGTCTGAGAAGTTGAATAAGATTAAAGTAATGTTAAAACTGTAACATGTTAACTTGTCACGTGACTTCAAATGCGGTCGTAAACTTATTAATTTCAGCACCAGTAATGCCAACTTTCAAATCGATTTCTCATAAGTAAAGTTGTAAATTATAATGAAGTTTCTTTTAACACAGTATTAATAAAGTTAGAATGAATACGTACAAGCATGAGATAACGGTTTACAGCGTAAATAAAAAATAATTACATACTTGAAGGAGTGCGATAAATAAGTAACTGATGCGCAGGCGCAGACCGGTAAGCGGAGCGGGAGCGAAAGAACTGTTATCCGCACGCAAAAACTGACATCGATCGGGGAAGATACGAGATCATAAACAAAAGAATCTCGTTAAATTCCCCCCTTTCATGGGTTTCCGGATTTTCGCGCCGTGAGTTTATAGGGTCATAGTGAAATAAAATGGATCACTCTCGTATATAAGTCAAGTTTAGCCCAAAACGTAGGTGAGTGATCGTTTTTAACCCCCGACGAAAAAGAGGGGTGTTATAAGTTTGACATGTGTATCTGTGTATCTGTGTGTCTGTGTATCTGTCTGTGGCATCATAGCTCCCAAACGGGTGGACCGATTTCAATGTGGTTTTTTTTTAAATTGAAAGCTAGTTTAATCGAGATGGTTCTTAGCTAAGTTTCATTAAAATCGGTTCACCCGTTATTGAAATATTGAACTTTGAAATGACAATGTCGGGGGTTTTTCAACTTTTCTCAGTTGGTTAGGTTATATTACACTATGATTGAGGCTCACGGACTACCACTTGAAACTAGTCATGACTTTATATTTACTATTAGACTTATAACATGAAACTATTCATGTTAAAATACTGTAAGGTCTATAAGATATGTCCGGGTCTTTAAGCTACTATCATAATCACTCTTTATCTACACACATATCATAAGTCCTCTATAATGCGTTCAGAAACCGTAGAAAATGACCAGCATTGCAGTACATCGTCGCCTCACCACGACCAGCAGGTCCAGCAGTAAAGTAATAGTCATTACGACATCGAATTCGATGTCGTCATGACTTTTCGATATCGAATTCGATGTACCGAATTTGACAACCAACGTAATTTACAATCATAGTGAAATAAAACGGATCACTCACGTATATAAGTCGAGTTCAGTCCGACATTTTTATAATTAATAATGTGATATATTTTAATTTTTTTTTTCAAAAAAAAAAACAGTTCACGAAACGTCAGCTCGGTATGTTTGTCTATGATTAAAAAAAACAGTCAAATTCGTGACAGATATGGGTATGATATATGTCTTCGGCTTCTGAACCCATCTTAGAGCACTTACAATATGTGTGTAGATAAAGTAATGTGTGCAACTGTACATAATTAGGCCTTAAAACACTCGTGTGATCATATTATGAAACTCAGCTTCGCCTAGTGTACTCGTGTTTTAAGGACCCTCATTATGTAGCAGTTGCATAAACTACTTTTACCTACGTTACGTAAGTATAGGTTGTGTGAAGTGTGGCTTCTTCACCACTCATACAGTGTTATGGATATTTTTGGATTTGTGAAAAATAGTCTGATTGAGCTACGTTAATTTACATCGCTATCGCTACCTCTTTTGCCACCCCGCTTCCGCCTATCACCAAGCGCCGCCCTAACCTCAAGTAGAGCTCCGTAGCTTTGCAACAGTGTAGTCGAGAGAGATGCGTCGCAGTGGCCTGCGCGCGAGTCGATACGCGCACGGTTTTCAGTGAAACGCGAATTCCGAGACCGCTTGTTCGGTGCGTTATACGTTACAATGCGTTTTAGGCATTATATGTTCACGTGCTGTTGAGGAATTGTTTGTTGTGTGATAGGAATTGTGTGTTAGCTTTTATCTTTTAGTGAGCAATTTTTTTGTGGTTTTCGCGGTTTATTTTTATTGTAGCTTGCCTTTGAAGGATTCTTATTTAATAATTCAGTGCAGTTATATTATTGAGCCTAAAAAGAAGTTTCGATTTTTAGTTTATTTTGATGACTTTAGACTTAACGTATTATTTTAAGCTTAAAGTTCCTTTTCTGTTGCAAAATGACCAAAGAATAATATACTTGAATTAGTTATAAATATACCAACGATGACGTCCAGTCCAGGACGCTAGGGCATAATTATCACTGTGCAAATATTTGCCGAACTGGATTCGAACCCATATATACTCTGGTTTGAAGGCACGATCACAACTGCATGCTATCCTCTTATTAAATGTTGCATATATGTACTTTAAGATTTAAATTCTTGGACTTGAATTTACGTTTCGCAGTCGGGTAATAAACGGAGCATAGTCAAAGTTACTTCCGGACTATACGTATCTAAAGCCATTTAAATAATAAATAAATATCACGGGACAATTTTACACCAATTGACCTAGTCCCAAACTAGGCAAAGCCTGTACTATGGGTACTAGACAACGGATAAACATACTTATATAGATAATTACATACTTATATACATATTAAACATTCAAGACCCGAGAACAAACATTCATATTCATCATACAAACATCTGCCCCGACCGGGATTTGAACCCGGGACCTCAAGCTTCATAGTCAGGGTCTCTAACCACTAGACTATTCGGTCGTCTCATTTAGTTAATATAAATCAGTATATAACTATCAAAATTTTAGAATTTTCTGCTGGTCCACCTTAGGATGTTTCATAAAACTTTCATCAAACTTCACTTAGTAGCTTGTAATATTTTTCTTTCTTTCTTTCTTGTACTATTAACTATTATGAATTCTTTGTTAATAGTCAAACAGTTCAGGTAAACTTCACTCACTCCCTGTGGTGCTATTGTATTGAAATCTGCTATGAATAACATAGTTACGATGACAATGTAAACTCTTCCAATTTTTATTTTGTCCCATATAAAATAAATGTAGAAATATTTCTAACATTCGACCTTGACACAAGCCATAACAATACGTTTTGTGATATTAATAATATCGGCGAATATTCTTAAATCCGTGACGAAGGGTGAGGATCGAAACAATCGCGTATTGTCTGTGACCCATACACGGTTCACACTTGACCTAGATTTTATTTAGATCATCTGAACCGACGCTAATCGTCTTCCGGTGTGATCCATCTATCGTCCGGTAGGATATACAAACATATTATAAAAGATTTAACTATACATTACTACCTTCGTAGCACTGTGGTGGCCTTCGACAGACGGGGGGCATCCTTTAGCTTATCTATGTGCTACATTTTTGAGGGGGACGAGGTATATACGTACAGCACACATTTACGCTGATTTCAAAATTTATTATGTTCCTACAAACTCACACCAAAGCTATTACTACTTTAATTTTGGCACCCCCTAATGCTTGGGCATTTTCAGTCAAGCAAATCCGACAAATCTGGGTGCCATTTGTTGAAAATAAATTCCTGATAATAGGGTTTTACCCTACCAGCTTTTTCTTTTAATATGCATAATATGCTTAATATGCTTAATACGTAAGAAGCCGTGATAGCCTAGTGGTTTGACCTATCGCCTCTCAAGCAGAGGGTCGTGGGTTCAAACCCCGGCTCCGCACCTCTGAGTTTTTCGGAATTTATGTGTGAAATTACATTTGTAATTTATCACGAGCTTTTCGGTGAAGGAAAAACATCGTGAGGAAACCTTCATATACTCCTGCGAAGCAATTCAATGGTGTGTGTGAAGTTCCCAATCCGCACTGGGCCCGCGTGGGAACTATGTAGCCCAAGCCCTCTCATTCTGAGAGGAGGCCTGTGCCCAGCAGTGGGACGTAAATAGGCTGATGATGATGATGCATAACGTATAGATACTTATCTCCATGAAAACTAATGATATAGGTATAATTTTTAGGCTGTTACAGTTACACTATAAAATATATTTTTTTAATTCAATGCTAAGCAAAGTATCAACTCTAGACAGTTACCGAAAGTGAAACAAAAGACCGCGTATTTAATTTATTTCAGTCTCTTTAAATTAACATATACGCGTTCACTCTCCAATTTGGAGGAAAGTAACGCTAATGCACTGTTTTGCATTAAGTTTCTATTAAATGTACTAAGACATTTACGAGTATTATGTATACGGTATTTCGTGTTTTTTCTTATTTTCGTAAATTACGTCATAGTTTTAGGGGGGAGGGGGGGGGGTGTGGTGATTTGCGACACTTGACCAAAATGTCACAGTAATCTTCAGAATCTTCAGCCAGTCGTCGGTCTGTTTTGTAGCGCGGTGTAGGTTTGACAGACGGTGACGACTTGGATGGACATGGTCAGAACTGCCCTAAGTTAAAACATTTTACAGTCACTTACGCCCTTATTCATAAACGTCACTCAAGCCGCCATTAGTTAAAATATGTTTTGTCTTCTTCTTACTAACGGAATTGTCAATGTGATAAAAAAGGACAAACTAACTTTAATGGCATTTTAGTTAAAATAGGTTTATGAATAATAGGGTTATTAGTGTTCACATCAAGGGCTCACCAACAAATATATTCTCAAGAAAGTGCCAGGTTACAGTTGTCACAAGTGTCACAACAACCCAAAGCGTTAACATTAGTTGACCACGACAAGTACAAATTCCATTTAATTAAGCTAAGCAGTTTTCACGTCAACTTTTACAAAAAAAAGACTTTAGGCGCGTTATTCTGAAACCGATCGAAAATTATCAGTTATGTCAAGCGTTTGGCAGCGCGTGATAAAATGTCACGCGCCATTAGCTCGCAGATATTCCTAATCTAACGGTCAGTCGGATAAACTGTCAATCGGGAAATATTTAGAGAGCGACTTTACAATAAATTGCCGGTTTCACTGACACGTGCAAGTGAGATGGCTCATTAGAATTGCATTTTTCTTTTTTTATGTTATTTTCTATATCGATGTTAGTCAGTTGTCATTTTGTCAGTCATTCGCGACTGACGCCGGTAGAGCGTCTCGGTTGACTCGCGGCAAACAGCCAAAATATAAACCCAAATTTTTGACACTAAGGTAAAAGCTAAACTGTAATTTTTATCCAGTAAATCGTAGAGTAGCTACAATTTAAAGAGCAAACACAAACGGACTGTGAAAAAAACGAACTTAAAAAAACACGTGACAATCAGTGCAGTGGCCAGTTGTAATGTTTTGAATTTGAATTTGATTCGAAAACAAAATGGCGACGTGTCCCAGACCTGCTCGATCGAATCGGTCGGCTGCGGCGAGGCTGAAATACTCGAAGACGATTCCAGCCAGCACTCTCAGGTAAAGGTGGTCTACATGAGACGGTTTCGTCTGCGAAGCGAGTATGTGTTACTTATGTAAATTAGTGCTATTCAGGAATTCCATCAATATGCCTGGTTAGGTATATTTGAACAGTGCATTAAAATCATTAAAACTTGGTCTTCCAAGGGATAATCTAGCAGCGAGGTAGCTTACAAATTCCCTTTTCACATCAACGGGAATTTTACTGACCCAGGGCAGTGACATGACTTTAGCCAATTCAGTTTTTGATGAGACGTTACGATCTCTACCCTGTGCCCCGATCCTTAATGGTATCGAGATAAATCTCTGTTTAATGCAAAATCGTACTTAATAGCAGGTATGTCGTCATCATCATTATCATCATTCTTAAGAATTAGACTCTTAAAAAAAAATACCATGGGACAAATTGACACCAATTGACCTAGTCCCAAATTAGGCATAGCCTGTACTATGGGCACTAGACAACGATGTCATGTCGATAGAGTTTCTTCCACTCATCTCCTTTGAGCCAACATCTTGTCCTTATACGACATGAGACCAGCTTTTTCCCTTTGCTCACTATAGTAGGTATCTTGTAATCGTCATAAATCTCAATGGGTTTCGGGGCCTTGCCATAGGTAAGTAGATTCCGTTAATGTTAACACTGCTTTTTAAAATTACCCTGCCTCTAAATTAAGTGATAATATAAGGAAAACTCGTGTGGAAACTCTAATTGTATCAAATTAAGCGACTTGGGCAAGCGGCCGCATTTTTCACCTATCCAATGTAACATCTGTGTGATTATGAATTTGGCTCGCCATTGCTTTAATGATAGTTTGGTGAATTTGTTACTTTCAATTAAATACGTACTTAGATACTTCGCAATGTAATGCTTAGGCTGTTTATACTTCGCGTATGTTATGTATATTAAAAAAACTTATTGAAACGTTTTTAACTTACCGTGATTAAACCTTTTTGGTTTGTGGGACATTATAAAAAAATATTTCTGCTTGGTTTGAAAAAGCCCGTACTGGTGTTGGTAATAGTTGGGTCTGCGTGACACTGTGGTCTGTGTGCTGATTCGACTGGCAGTTGAGACCAAGGCCCCTGAAAAGGGACGAGTCCGGGAGAGAGCTGATGAGCGCGTCGCTTGTAGGTTACTTTTTGGAGTTCTGGATTTAAACTGAGCTATCGTACTAGAATGTTCGAAATGCCACACATTGAAAGCTATTGATAGAACAACAGTACTTACTGCAAGTATCATATTTTTTCGCAACCACCTGGTCCATTTAGTAAGCTCATCAATATTGATGACGTGCGCAATGAACTGGCGGAGGTGAGCACGCTATGACGCCAACGGTACTGGCCAGCGTTCCGATCTGATTCCAGCCTCAGTATTTGTGTTTTGTGAAAAATAAGTGTAATGATACCTTAATGAATGCCACGCCTAGAAGAAAAAGTTGTAGCGGCCAGTATTTAAGCTTGCTCAATCATATTGTAATAATAACATGGCGTACTAACGGTGCGATGACTGATGACTGATTCGCTGTACACTCCGATTCGCTTCATTTGTCTGATCTTAACAGTGTGCTGTGATCAAGTGTGGACGTCTATTTGATTGAAACTGTATCTGATTGATGTGAATAGTGTGCTAAATAAGTAGAGCGATTTTCCGTTTATTGTCATAGGAACGGCTAGCATACTTACATGACATCTTGTCACTTGTCATACAAAAAAAGCATACACGGTTGTGGTAACTGTCCCAGACTTCTAAACAAATGGTCCACACTATTGTGCTTGTCGCGGCGAAATAATCTCGTATGGACAGAAAAACTTGAAAGCGCTTTTGACATAATACGGCATGGTCAAAATGTACCTACGTCCAAAGACTACGGTTTAGAGATATACCCTAATACGGCATGATGATCGAATTGCCCTAACACTAATCAGCTTATCTAAAGTCAGATTTTCACGTTATGAGCGAAAATCCAATTCTATTCTTACCCGTCAAAGTATAGTAGAACTTCGCTCGCATTGTCCAGCATATAAGCTTACTTTTTTACCTGGGGTACGTCATAGTGGAGGGTTGTTGGACTCTCTCCTCATGCACTCCCTAGTCAGAGGAGAGGAGCACACCCACTAAAACACACTGGCGTTTGTCCGCTCAGCCGTTATGGGGGCGCAATGGGATCGCGTACATTCTACCACGACACCCACGGACCTATACGAGAGTTAGCTTTAGGTCCGCTGACCGAATACCGCCATCTTTTAAAAGCAGCCCGCATACTGCGTACGCGATGCTCTTTTGTTCATCGCTTTCGACGAAGCGGAAACCGCGGTAACCGGTGAAAGCTGTGATTTAATGGTCAGGAAAACTCGGGATTTTCAGTTACGAAACTAAGTTTTTCACTTGTGGTTACTAATTGTTAAGTAGGTGTTTGTAGGTGGTTATTATAGAAGCTGCAGGCCCGCCCCTGGTAGAAGTTATTGAGTTTAGATTGAAAAGTGTGGAGGGTTAAGTAACTATTGTGATATTTTGCGTGTATGAATTTAACTAACGTGTTTATTAGGTATACAGCAAGAAAGTGTACAGACATTTAAAAATGGCCAAACAAGTCAATAATACGCTTTATGATTCCTAACTAAAACTGACTGAGGCTGAGATTTACAATACAATACAAAACTCTATATAATCTCGTTAAAAAGCGATCTCTACCAGGCAACCATAATAGAATAAAGGTAAGACCAGATTAGAGCAGGTGGCGCTATTTAGAACGTTTTAGGTAAATTATTTAGGTACCTAACTAAACTAAACTGGTAACTTTAATAATCGCCCTTTACTGCACCGCCATTAACTAAACCACCTCTTTCCACACTAAACAACATTTACTTATTGTTGTTGCAATTCGTAACCTTTGTTCAACACGCACGCCTACGCAAATCACCATGTATAAGCATAAGCAATCAGGGAAAGTGTTTCAACCCGATATAGCGAACCTGTTTCATTAAAAAAAACAGTAAAATATGTGCCACTAACCAGGTTTAATATTACATCTTACATAATTTACTGATGTTTACAATTGTTAAATGTTGCTGTAAAACTTTTTCTGTAAAACATGTTGAGATCGATGTTTTGTAAGAATTATTTCTTACTATACGTAGGTAGTCAAGCGTTTTCATTTTAAACCTTATGATTAAGTAATCATAAGGTAAGTACTACCAGTTTGATTGTGTGCCAAACTCTCTGAATACTACAGTACAAAGTACAAACCAGAATTCGCGAGCACGTTTAAAACTGAAGCAACTTAAACTAACTACACTTTTTTCGCGTATCTAGTCATCCCCGTGCAATATTAATTAATCCCTTCTCGTGTCATTCTTACATGCAGAAATGCCCTTGGGCTTATAAGAATCAGAATAGGATTATGTTTTAAGTGTTCGTAGGTTCGCACTACTTTTTGAGAATTTATGAGCGAAAATGAATTTCTAATTTATTATAGAGCTTATATATAAATCAATTTCACAGTTGTGTAGCCATCAAGTGCGAATAAGAATCGCTTCTGGAGTGCAAAAAATACAGGTTAAATTTAATATAAGTGTAATAAAATATTTCAATGTAATAAACAAATAAAAGTAGCTTAATTTTACTAAAATTCTTTCAAATACTTACAATTCATTATTTTATAATAAATATAACGCGATAAGGAAAAAAAAACTTTTATTTAAATTCCGCGGCAAAACGAAACTCCGGAAGTGGCGCCTATCCATAGTTTTTTATCAAGTTCTCTATAAACAATGCGATTTCATTCAGCGCCCTCTGTCGTCGCGTAGAAACGATGGGAAAACGCGGCAAAAAGAACTGTTATTGATTACGCTGTGATCGGTTTTCTCCGAGAATCGCGGCCTTGATAGGACAATTTCTACATACAATTTATAGTTGATTAATGATTATAAAGTTGTTAATAGTTGCAATTAAAAAAGGTAAGTATTCTAAATTGTTATTGCTTGTATATTTGACCAATTCACTTAGCCACACATTGCCAAATAAAATTAAAACTTACGATTAAAACTTACTTAATAAAAAAACTAGTGTGCAAAGCCAAAAATAAGTAAATAAATATTATTCTGATTCTAATTTTGAAAAAAATCTAAATTTCCGCATGATACAAGGGTTGGACTTATGAAGCGTCGAGGATTCAGCCGGGGGTTTAAAAATATTTCTCCCTTACATATTGTCAACCTGCAGAGTAGAAAATAAATATAAGGGAGATTAAAAAAAAACTTGATAAGTACGTTCACTCTAGACTACTTCAACCTAATGTGCTGTATAGCTATAAAAAATAGCCCCACTTAAATAAAATAATCACCCATAGAGCGGAAAATAATTGAGAAGACTGCCATTCCAAAATCGTCAACACTTTTAACTGTTAATTTGAACGGTGTTGATTTTCACTTTATATGTTTCCGAAACGACAAACCGCAACAAAAAGACACTCTATGCGTAATTCAACCATCTTTATTACCTCACATATATCATAATACATAACAACGAAATCATTCTTTCACGCGTCCAAATTACTAAGACCCTTATCAGCTAACTAGTTTCGTAATATTCGCGTATCAAATCATACTGGCCACTTTCCTCGTACAAACATAACTTGTGCCAGTGGTGAAATATGGAAACGAAACATTTCTTAGTTATAAAAGTCACAATTCTAAGACAGTGGCGCTGCTATTGATGTACAAGTTTAGTTTGAAAGTGATGGTGGTAGCGAAAGTGCATAAAAATAGTCTGTCATAGCGTGACATGACAGAATATGACAAGATAGTGTGAACGATGAGAGATTAAATGATACTTATGTTTCCTTATTATAATGAAAAATCTAACAGTTTTAGTCTATTAAATAGCATTATTGTGCAATTTGAAGACTATATGGGTTAGTTATAGGTAATGTACCTTACTTTAGCTGTTTTAAACAGTCGTGGTGGACAGAATACCAAACTACAGACATGGCACCTGTAAAATTATTGGTACCTGGTAAAATTAGCGGATTTTTGTTTTTTTTTTTAATTTTGAATTTTCAAGTTTTTTTTTAATAAATATCATGGGACAAATTGACACCAATTGACCTAGTCCCAAACTAGGCAAAGCCTGTACTATAGGTACTAGACAACGGATAAACATACTTATATAGATAAATACATACTTATATACATATTAAACGTCCAAGACCCGAGAACAAATATTCGTCTTCATCATACAAACATCTGCCCCGACCGGGATTCGAACCCGGGACCTCAAGCTTCATAGTCGGTCTCTAACCACTAGGCTATTCGTTCGTATAACATTGGTCCTTCGAGCCAGATACTGCTTATACAATTTGCATAATCTTACGCTAATGTAATCAAGCATAAGAAGTCAGATTTATTTAGTATCAAATTTATGGAAAATATTCAGAAGTAAATGTATGAAGGATTCATACACAAAACAGGATTCATCCTTGATTGATTTCCCACAAATCATAAAAAGAAATAAAGGCCTCTTGTTATCATAAAACAAATCATACTATGCCATATAAAATCATGTCCAGTGATTAACAAGTCTTTAGTAACCTAAGAAATTTAAATAAACCAAAGCTTCGACTCAAAAATCAATTAACTACTTATATATATGTAGATTTAATGTCCATTACAACCAAAGATCAACAACCCCTAGCCAGAGACAATCAACTTTATGTCATTACACTTACATATGGGAACGCCATTGCAAGCACTTTCGCTCTCTCACTAGAAAATGTAAAGCCTTAAGCTCAGTACAACCGTCGCGGGCGACACGCGCGCTTGACTGTGCCGTTCGATATTCAAAATCGATTCCGTTTTCTTTTTAAGCCGCTTTTATTTTATGACCTGCATTTTGCTTTGCAGCGTGTTTAGAATTCGTAATCGAGCCTGTTTTTGACTGAAGTTTGTTATACTAAGTAGTTGGTACTGGCCGGTGCTTTGGTTTTCCGCGTTCATTCCGAATTTAAAAGTTTTAAAAGCTGCTTTTAAATAAGTGACGGACGCGATTTCAAATTTTTGGTAACTCGGTAGAGTCGATTAGAATTTTAAAAGTTTTCTTCTTTTCAGTGACATGATTTTTTAGTTTCAGTTACTTAATAAATAACTGACTGTTATTTATTTATGTGATTTGTGATAGTAAAATGACTTTGAATAATAATCCTCCGTATAATCGGGTTACCAGAAAGCTGTTCGGAAACAAGAGCAAGAAAAATAAACGCTATGTTAAGATGAAAGCTGGGACTTATAGCGGGAGGGAGCGGTGAGTTGATGAAGTAGTACATAATTTAATTGGTTTTATCGTTTTAACTAGCTTATGCCCCGCGGCTTTGCCCGCGTGAAATATTTCAAAATGTGCTTGTTCCTTATCCCGTGGGAATTTCGAAAAACCTCTAGTGCACCTCTAGGATACTCAAGGTTATGTTTGCCAAATTTCAAGGCTATAGGTCCAGTGGTTTAGGCTATGCGTTGTCTGTCAGTCAGCCAGTCAGTCAGTAAGTCAGTCACGGTACTGTTAAGGTATTAGGTATTTAAAAGTTTTAAACGATTTGCGGTTAATTACATTTTAACACATTCTGAGACATGTAACTGCGTCAAAATATCGGGAGCTCGTCAAATTTATAAGGTAATCGCGGTCCGTATCCCGTTTTCATTATGTCTTAGTTTTAATATTGTTTGATGTTTTATGTACTTAAGTATAGGTATTATTTGTATTAAATTTGAAATAAAAAGCGGATAATATAAGCAAATTGATGATTATGCAACGAACTATTGATTATCTTCTACGGTGGCTTATTGCCTGAAATAAATTCTAAATATTAACATACCATTTGAATGCAGGTTTCTAAGTATCAGAAGTAATTTTTACAGTATATTTAGATCGCTAAGCTATGGCCGAAATTTGATTACTTGACATAATACTTATGACATAGACACACATAATTAACTATCACTCCCAAACAGCCTGCTTATCTCTGATAGTTTTCCTTTTAAATTCACTATATTATGCACTACTACTGCTCTGATTTTTTCACATTTCCAAATATAACAGTTTCTCTGGTAGAGGGCGGGGGGGAGGCACAACAACACTGGACTCCAACAAAAATGAGCACTTCAAAGCTACATATTTCGCAAACGAATAACTTTATCGAAAAATGATCTTCGAGCACCCCTAATATTGTTGAAAGACCTATTCAACGATACCTCCCACTATGGGGTGGACGAGAAATAAAATAATCCCTACTTTACGTGTAGGGGAGGCACCCCCGAAAAAATTTTTTTTTCAAGATTTTATCCCAGCACTTTTTCGGCCTAATTATTACGTATAACTATGCAAAATTACAGCTTTCTAGTACCAATAGTTTCTGAGCTATGCCGCGGACAGACAGACAGACAGACGGAACTATAAGGGTTCCTTTTTACCATTTTGGCTTCGGATCCCTAAAAAAATAAAGATGTTATGTCTAACCTTAAATAAAGCGTTTATTAATTAGGTAATCTAAAAAAAACATGTTCGTGATCTTATCACAAAGTTACAAAGCATGAATGCTTACTTAAGAATGTTGGCGAGTGTACCGTACCTACTAATCTGCTACAGCATAAATCTTTGATTAAATGCCTTAACTTTAAATTAATGTGTACAAGGTTAAACCCATGTTCCAAGTCATATCTACCAGTCATCTAATTATAAAATGTTACAAATTGTACTAGGATTTCCTCCGATCTTGACGTATTTTGTGCTAGTGTTTAACCCATGCCAGTGCAATAAGGCGGGAGTATAGTTACCAAATTGGTCATGTTATCAATACTTCGGGCCACCAAATTAAAAAGCTGAACCAACTTAGAAAAGTTGAAAAACCCTCGATATCTCCAAAACGGCTGAACCGATTTTTATGAAACTTAGCTAAAAACCATCTCGACTAAACTAGCTTTCGATTAAAAAAAACCGCTTCCAAATCCGCTCATTCCTTTAGGAGCTGCGAGTGCGATGCCACACCCATACACAGATCTTATAACACCCCTCTTTTTGTCTTGGGAGTTAAAAACAAGCAACAATTCTTAAGTAGTCCGCCTTAACAACAACAAATAATCAAACCTACATCAGCTCAGATCTCTAATCCGTGTCACAGACAAATAAAACAGCGGTTGCATAACCGTCAAAGATACTTGTATCCGTTGGATAACACCTGTGACCCCGCCGCGCCGTTACACTTCTGTGAGAGAAAATGAAAAGTGAAACGGTGTTATGATCTATTGATTGTGGTATCGATTTGCGATTGTTTTAGACTTGGGTTCCAGTTCTAGCTAGTGTTTGTGCGATCTAGATAGCATGCACGGTAGCGGAAGGCCAAGTCAGGAAAAGGTAGTTTGGTGTGGGCCGACAAAAAATATTTTTTATAATGTCGGCCTGTTTCCAGAACTCACATTTTAATGGTTTTATCTTAACAACATTCTCCGGCGATTTTTTTTTATATTTATTTGTCATCGGTGGAGGTTTCCTCGTGTTGCCAAATTTAGACTAGGTACCTACTCGTAATGAACGAAGGTAGAGTAGTTCAGGTCTAATCAAAACAACAGTGAAGATTTTTGTATGTAAACAATATTAACTTTTCCATATAAACCAATGAGATACTTTGGAAACGGTTGACTCTACAGAAGAGGTTGAAATTGCAAAGCAGGAAGCATTGAGATACACGACTTTGTAGGACTTAGTCTAGGTTATTTAGTCTACAGTAAATATTTACCTACTTTGAAAATATTACCTTCGATTAAATTAGTTCTGACCTTATTCTGAAAGAAAACTATCTACTTACTAATTATTTTTTTCGTAAACTTTAAATCTTTATACAGGTTAATTTTGTTAACGATTACTGTTTACGGTGTATATCTGTGCCAGAGAGATAATATCGATTAAAAGCAATCAATTTGCTGTAGCAGTTAGCCTCCTTTATAATCGATTCAAAGCGTAGGTGGTTGGACTAACCGGCATTTTTTTTTTCGATTATTTTCAGCCAGTCATATTTAGTTTAATGTAATGAAATTCACCTTTTTAACACCAATATCTATTACACTTAAAACTAAATGGTTTTGTAGTCTGCCATCTATATGGCACGGAAGGTTTTCTAGTATTTGGGGCATCCGGAAACCTGATATTAAATGGGATATAATGTTGTAGATTTTGATACACTAAGGGATTTCCGAAAAATCGAAAAACAAACCACCAGGCAGCAAAAAAGCGTTAAAATGAGGCGCTTATAGTCTGAAAAGTTGACGGTCTCCTTTTAATTTTCGTGCATTTTTCCGACGTAATCGCCACAGAACCTAAGTTATAATTTATAAAAATTAATATGGTTAAGATATATTACGGTTAGGCACTTATAATTAGCTTTTTAAAAGTACCTAATAGAGACAGATAGACAGATGGGGTACTAAGACCCCGTTCCTAGTGTACGGTACCATAAAACACATTATGTAGGTACAAATACAGTCCGGAAGCCTAAAAGAAATACCATCAGCGTTCATTACCTCTTACCACCATCATTTAAACAAAGCCCGTGATTTCCACATCTCACTGACGAATTAAAAGTCGATTCATCATTCAACGCTAATACTAAAGCTTTTGTAGCAATGTTTTTTCGAAATTCCTTTGTTTGGTTATCTCACGACTGTAATAATGATTCAACTTAATTGTAAAGCTTAATTGCAATAAAGTTCAGAGTTATTACGCCATGGGTTTTTGTATCAGGCTGATGATTAAAGTCTATTTGGAAATGTACATTACGCCTCAAATTTAAACGCTTCTCTGAAGTATTTCAGGCTGTGTTGGGGGTATCGCGGTCCCGCTTCCACATTCCCCTTAATCTCTGTGTGTCTCGCTTCCCCTACAAGTGACTGATTTCACTCCAGGCACATTTAAGTTTTGTTTGGTTTGCGGGTCACCTTCAATTCCGATTCCGATTCGAATCCCGATTTAAAATGAAACAGCACCGATGGTAGCACATTTTTCGAAGCGGAAACTTAGTGAATGTTTTACCATACGAAAACCACGGATGTGCTTTGCTGTATACCTACCTCAAACACCACCGCTGTTGTATCGCGAAGTTTTTTTTTTTTATTATTATTATTATCTCTATCTGCCATCAGTCGCAAGACTATAATCAGATCGCTTGAGAGAAGGTGGCGATTGTGAGAAGGTGGCCCATTGACCAGCTCTCACTCATTCAAGGGAACACATTGGCCCTCTTCAGTCTATTCATATTGCCACGCTGTAGCAGCACCTTAGCAAGTGGATTTGGATGAAGAGACAGGCGCTCTTGGTAACGCTTCTTGTATCGCTCTATTTCCATGCATATGGTTGGCATTTGAAGACAGGAGTGTATTTCATTGTTCCGGGAATACCAGGGGCCCCCTGCAATCACTCTCAAGATGATGTTTTGAGCCCTTTGTAGGCACTCAATGTTGGATTTGCTGGCTGTAGACCACATTTGAATACCATAGGTCCATAATGGTTTTAAGATGCCATTGTAAACAAGCAGCTTGTTGGTGAGCGACAGGGCTGACTGTCGGCCCAGGAGCCAATGCAGGTTTCTAAAGCGCAGAAGTAATCTGTCACGGATCTGTTTTATATGGTTATTCCAAGTCAGCCGCTGATCCAAGTAAAAACCCAAGTATTTTACGGTGGTGGTCTGTGGAAGAATGCTTTCACCCAGTTTCACAGGAGGACATAAGTCTTTTCTTAAGGTAAAAGTGATGTGCTGCGATTTGGAGGCACTAGCTCTAATACGCCACTTTTGCAGCCAGGTATTGGTTTCGCCCAGTTGGTCCTGCAGTTGTTCGCTTGCCACTCGTGAATCGAGACTGGTTGAGAGGAATGCAGTGTCGTCAGCAAAAGTAGCTACGGTTGTAACTGATGGCACTGCTGGGAGATCGCATGTAAATATGTTGTACAGCACTGGTCCAAGAACAGAGCCCTGTGGTACTCCTGCCAGGCACGGGAAGAAAGAAGACCTTGCATCGCCAACCTTCACTTGGAAGAATCTTTCCTCCAGATAGGATACGATCATGGGGTAAACAGAGTGGGGCAGGTGTTTCTTGATCTTGCACAGTAGACCCCTGTGCCACACCCTATCAAACGCCGGTTGGACATCTAAGAAGGCAGCTGAGCAGTATGCCCTCTTCTCTAGGCAGAGTCTAATGGTGTTATAGACGCGATGCATTTGTTCGACTGTAGAATGTTGCTTCCGGAAGCCGAACTGGTGGTGAGGTATAATCCCCGCTTCAGTCAGGTGGACATCCAGTCTTCGAAGAAATATTTTTTCCCAGAGTTTTGTTAGCACTGGTGTAAGGCTAATAGGTCTATAGGATGTGGTTTCATTGGCGGGTTTTCCAGGTTTCTGAATCATAATTATCTGGGACACTTTCCAAAGATCTGGGTAGTGATTAAGTCTAAGGATAGCGTTGAAGAGATTTGCGAGAAACACGAGGCATTTCTTTGGAAGTTCTTTCAGTACCTTGGGCGAGATAAGGTCAAAACCTGGGGCCTTCTTTGCATTCATTGAAGCAATTTCTCTGGCAAGCTCACGGGGCGAGGTCGGGCTTAGGGGCGGGCATAATTGGATGTCTTGGTTCATAACGTCAGTTATTTCACCATCCTCTGTGTGTGAAGGATTATTAGGCTGGAAAACGGTTGCTAGGTGCTCAGCAAAAGCTTCTGCCTTCTGTAAGTCTGTGCGTGCCCAGCTAGATCCAGTTCGAATTGGGGGAGAGAAAGCTTTTGGTTGCTGGTAATTTTTAGTTATCTTCCACAAGTTGTGCTCTCCGTGGGCGTTAGGTGACATTTGTTCCAGTTTGGATTTCAATGTTTCATCTGCACTGTCAGCAAGGAGCTTTCTTAATTTCTTTATGGCTAGATTAAGGGCGCTTTTATCTGAGCTATTTCGAGATTGGTGCCAGACCCTTCTAAGTCGGCGTTTTTCAAGGATTTGTTTTTTTATCTCACGTGGTAGAAAAGGTTTTGATGTCGTGCTTTCCAGTACCGGAGTATTCCTCCAGGCAGCCGTTTGTATAGATGAGGTAAAATACTTAGTGGCATCTTCGACGTCGCTCGGAGTTTTTAGAGGGACTCTCAGGTTTAAGTTTAAATTCAGGTAGTGTCGGAAAGATTCCCAGTCTGTCCTATGATTGTGTAACGAATCGAAAGCGTTCTTTGACGTTATGACGGTAGGGCTAATAGTGAGAATCACTGGACTGTGATCGGATGAACCATCGAGGCTGGTTTCAGTTGAACAATATAGTTCTCCCATATTCTTGGTTATAAAGAAGTCTAATAAATCAGGAAGCTTGCATGGATCTGTTGGCCAGTAAGTTGGTTCGCCAGTGGAGAGTGGGAGTAGTTTGTTCTTTTCAACACTTAGTTTAAGTTCACGTCCACGAGTGACGGTGGTTCTGGACCCCCAGAATATATGTTTCGCATTCCAGTCACCTCCAGCAACGAAACGATTACCAAGAGTCTGGAAGTAGTTGGTAAAGAGAGCCTCATCAATTTTGTGTTTAGGCGGACAATAAACAGCTGACAGATTTATTGGGCCAGTTCTCTCTTCGATTCTCACAGTAGTGGCTTGGAGGTAATCCGTCGAGAAGGGGTTCAAGAGACAATGTTTTAATGAGCTTTTAATTGCGATAGCGGTTCCGGCGTGGGCACGTCCATCAGGGTGAGGAGTTAAGTATCGCGAAGTAGCAAGGATTTTGTTGTTTATTAGTATAATGTAGAAGTACTCTCATTGCTGCGCAAAAAACTCCCTTTTCTCCCTCCACTAAGTAGTTTTTGGCTTTCATAAGTTCTTGCTAAGGAGGGCTATAGCGGGTCAAAAATCCGCTACGATCGCTAGTTTGTGTGAGGTCTATCTGTCAATTTGCACCAATCATAGGCCAGTAGCTTGTCTCTCATTGGTGGAGAATGATAAATAAACCTCACTCGACACCATAGCGGATTTTTGACTCGGGGTAGCCATCATTCAGCTTAAATCATATCAAATCGTTCCTCCATCTAATTCTGAGTTATTATCCCACAATTAATGGCGATGGTACCTGCGGTTAACCTCAAAAGTAGCCAAACAGCACTTTCACTAATGTGATACATTTTAAACTTCACAGTACAGTTGGTCATTGCAACTAAGTACTCAAGTGTTCTGAGACGTGCGCGCTAACGATGGGCCTCATAAGGAAGCTCAAAGTCACTCAGAGGGCGATGGAGAGGGCTTTCTCTGCGGGATAGAATCAGTAGAACTAAGGTTACCGATATAGCCCGAAGAATTGCGCAACTTAAGTGGCAGTGGGCGAGGCGAGCAATATCGCAGGACTGATGGCCGATGGGGCCAGAAGGTTGTTGAATGACGTCCGCGGACCGGGAGACGAGCTGTCGGTAGGCCTCCAACGTAAAGATCGCGGTACCGCGGTGGATGCGGAAAGCACAAGACCGGTCTGAGTGTGGAGAGCCTTGGGTGGGGAGGCATAGGTCCAACAGTGGACGCCGTCTTTCGGCTGACATGATGATGATGATGATGACTAAAGTGTTCATCTAGCTCGACTTGTTTTGTTCCCCTGCTCATCGTAAACACTTACCCTATTATTCATAAACCTATTCTAACTAACATGCCGTTAAGTTCGTTTGTCCTTTATTGACATTTCCGTTAGTAAGAAGAAGACGAAACCTATTTTAGCTAATGGAGGCTTGAGTGACGTTTATGAATAAAGCCCTGTTTTTTTCTTTCGCAGCGCCAACACAGCTATGGACAATGACGTCACGCCGGTGTACCTCGCCGCTCAGGAAGGTCACCTGGCCGTGCTCAAGTACTTGGTGCTTGAGGCAGGCGGGCGGCTGGATGCCAGAGCCAGGGATGGCATGCTGCCGATACATGCGGCAGCACAGACTGGATGCTTGGACTGCGTTAAATGGATGGTGAGTACCCCTAGAAGACAGACGGATGCAGGCTTTACCAGAGCGTATATGTTCGACGACCAAAAAACAATTATTTTTAACCAAAACATGTATTTTTGGCTCAGTGTCCTTAGTGTTATCAAAAAGCACAAAATACGTTTCGATCGCGTTTGCGTTCAAGTGTCAAATAGTATGAAAGTTGTTTGTTGCCGATACGTGCCATTGAAGTGCCGTTTAAAGGAATGCGACATTGTATGGACATGGCAGTTTTCTTGGTTTTATGGTCCTTAGTTGATAGTAAGGAAGTTAAGTGCATAAGAGATGGATTGTATTTTAATAGTTCACTAATTATACAGTTTGAGTTTACCAGCTATAAAAGAGTTATAAATAAAACAGTTGATTAAACTGCTCACAAGTAATGGCATAAGCTCTCTGTAGCTACTAGAAAACAGTTAATTTCCATACGCGTTTCCGCAGAAGGAAAACCGAATGAAAGTAGAGAAGTAATTTACATCACATTCTGCAATCACGTTGACAGAGTTATTATACCTACAAAGCAATCATTCCGTTCCTTCCGAGATAATGATTGATCTGAATGATCTCCGAGTCGACGAACTGAGTTAGTTCTTTACGTAAGTTTATGTAACAAAGTAAAATAAAAGACGCATAGATTTGGAAATGATTACGGGTTGTGGCGGCCATTTGGAATTTACATGAATTGGAGTGAAGGAAAGTACTTAAATAGCTCAAGTTTGGTGTGGGGTGTAAGTTTTTACGAGGCAACTTTTGATATTTGCTTGCGAGATAATTAGTTTTAGACGTAAACGAGAACGCGATCAAGACGTCTTCTTGTGTCAACAATAACACGAGGCTCGGAGTTATTGGATCTTATAGTACGTCTCAATTACTATGAGCAAATTGACAACACCTCATACCAGGCCCCTATATCACCAACGTTACAAGTGTCACTTTTCAATGACAATTCGGTGTCAGTTGCTGACTTGATGAGCTTTTGTTTTAGCGCGCTACATATTGGTAAAGAAATGTAGTTCGAATTGTCATTGTAAACTAAGAATTGTAAAGTTGGTGAAATAGGCGCCAGGGTATTCTTGACATATTGACATGTTTACACTGTAAGGGCTCAGTTAACCGTTTAAGCTTAATTGACTTCGTTTCGGTCGAGTTTTGGTCATTGTATCATCATCATTGTATTGTAATGTTGGTCCCCCATAAATGACTGTGTACCAAGTTTCTTGCGGTGCATTCTTCTTGGCAATCATGGTCTTTCCGAAGGCGCTGGTAGACTTAAAAAAATTTGTAAAAGAAACTGCCTATTTGTGAAAAAAAAAACGTTTGAAATACTCTTGACGTAATTGACGAAGATGATCATACATAACTACAAATCAAAAAGTTGAGAACACCAACATTTTAATTTAAATAAAAAACAAATATCTCAATAAAAAACTATCGCGATTGAGGTAGCTTACTATTGAAAAAAATCGCGTCTGAATAGGTTTGTCCATTTGGGAGCTACAACGCCATTAACATACATGCAGATACACATGTCTTGTTGAACTAATAACACCCCCCAAGTTTTACGTCGGGGCTCAAAATCGTAAAGTGACATATGCTTAGGTACGTACGACACGTACGTCCGTATTTCAGTGTAAACATTCTGCTCACTAGAATTTCTAACTCTATGTTAACATCCATTTATGTAATAGACATAGAGTAAAACGTATCACATATTATGGAGCGAGGGTAAGCTACAAGCTTTCTCAGACAGTCAAGTAAAGTAATGTACCTAGTTCCAGTAAAAAAAAACTTTCATCTGTTTCAACTGGTACTATTTCAGTAATTGAAAGTAAGACTAGTTTGTCTATGGTCTAACTGCCGGTAAGAAGCTTTTAATGGAGATCCAGTATAATTCTAGTTAGCAACGTTGTTCACTGTAAAGTATTTAAATGTAAATCTGGTTTGTTAATGGCTACACTGGTCTCTATTCTGCTATTTAGTAGAGCTGTTACTGTTAAGATCGTCATTGCCTTACCTTACCCTTAAGGTACCCTTTTAATTTTTTATATAATTATTATGACTCTAGGTACTTCTTAAGTCATTGTAAAGTGCCACATAGACATGGAAGTGGCACTTAACTAGGTAAGATAGACCAGATCAAACAGTACACCGGAGCCAAAACGTCACCGTATCCTTTCTTTAATATTATATGGGTAGAGAGAGTTATATTTATACGCGTCCCACTTTGACGTAAAGCTTTGTCCGACTCGCCCTGTCATTAAGGCTAGCTATTAGACCTGGACCCCAGGTCCTAAAGAGTTCTTCCTCTCTCCTCCACACCACCTCATTTGACGAATCTACAAACATACCTCGATCTCTTTCTAGATTGTGGAGCGCGGTGTGGATCCCAACGCGCGCGACGGGGACGGCGCGACGCCACTCCACTTCGCAGCATCACGCGGACACTTGGCGACAGTACGTTGGCTGCTGCGGCATGGGGCCAGACTCCATCTCGACAGGCATGGGAAGAGCCCCATCAATGATGCCGCTGAGAACCATCATTTGGATGTAAGTTGCTTTTTTTAACCGACTTCAAAAAAAGGAGGAGGTTCTCAATTCGTCGGTTTTTTTTAATGTATGTTCCCCGATTATTCGAAGACGGCTATACCGATTTCAAAAATTCTTTTTTTGTTTGAAAGGGTATACTTTATAGTTGGTCCCGTTGTCACCAAGTCAGGATCTGATGATGGGATCCCAGGGAAATCGAGGGCAACCCTCAAATTTTATAGGGACGTATCATGTGTTTCATATATTTTTGAAAGCTATTCAAGTACTTGCGTCTGGTAATCATCATCTCGTGTTGATGAGGTGATGATGGAAGGTACAACTCCTTTTTCAAAAAAAAACCTCAGAAAAAAAAACAAAATAATCCCCAAAAAGCCATGAGTTTGGCTGAGCAGAAATATGAAGTCGGTGCGGTGCGAGCGGAATATTCTTGGAATAAAGCTTATTTTATGTTTTTTTTCTCAGGTTTTTTTTCAGTCCTCTAGTCTTAACATTTTCTTACAAACGGTCTAAGATACCGATGGGAAGAGACGGCGAACGTGATTGCGAGCGCTTTAGACAGTAGGTATTATAATCTCCGAGTCTCTCTTCAATACTCGTATTTTGTCGTTCACAACAATACCGCCGGCCGCACGTGAGCAAACCGTAGAGTCGTCGTGGATTTTCATTTTTATACGCGCGATTTATATATATAAATGGAATTCTAAAAGTGGCTTTATGATAGAGTACTTACGTCATACATTTTGCTTTCCCATTTAGCCGTGAAGTTGGTCCCGTGTCCACGCACGGCGAGATATAAAAGCGCCCCGTACGGTTACGTGTGTGACTGTGCGCTTAAGTACCTAAAAGAAAGAGCAATAAAATTGTTTACCACAAACAATTTTACGGCGCTAACAGCTTCATAATACTCCATTCAAATTGCCCATAAGTGTGACCGTATAACAATAAACAGTATCTTTAACAAAACAACATTATCATCAGCGCCCATCGCCCGTTCCGTAATTGTTGAGTAAAAACAAAAGAGTGCTGTCACGACAATCTTACGCTACTTTGAGGTCGTAAGTGCCATGGATATATTCGCACCAAGACAATGTCCGCACAATGTATAATTATTTATACTTACGTACCCATAGTCAGCGCAGCAGATGGGAAACATTTAAAACGATTTATAACAAAGCTATAGAATCAAGAGGCCACGGACATTACAAAGGTTCCAACGTTGTAAAATCCCTTTTTGCTATGCGTCGACAAACCTGTTATAAAAGATTTAACATACGACTTTATTGTTAAAAGAAAAGCGTCACGCTATCGTCGAACCGACGACGTCCAGTCGACGTGAGCGTGACAGTCTGACAGTGTGACAACTCGCATTTAAGTATTTCTGTGGAATGCAACATCATATCGCTTCGCGTGTGATCGCGTGAGCTTTACTTAAGGTGTGAATTTAAACATCTTTGGCTGTTGGTCTGCTTCTATTGCTGACTGTACGTTACGTGTCATAGATTAGAGCATCATTCATTTTCCATAGATTAAGGAAACAATGGAGTTAAGCTCACGTTTGGAAAGTATCAGTTTTCACCGGTCACACCCTGCTGCTTGTGCACACGTTTGACTGAATAATTAATTTAATTTTGGCTGGCTAGGTAGGTATTTTATAGTCACGATATTTAATGATGGAGAGAAATTGTTGTTCTTTGATTTTTTAAGATATTGAATATTTATTTACTCTTGAAATTTTGAAAGAAAGAAAAATTTAGGTATTTTTTCAAAAATAAGTTGTCATTGTTAACCATATATTAGAAGGTGAAGTGCATTGTTTACGGTCAACCTTAAATAAAATAAAAACCGATTAAGGGCGAGTCGGACTAATTCTGTGTCTGCAATAGCTTCTAGTGTTTTGTTTCTCCAAATGTACTTACCTCTGATAAGTCAAGTCTGACAAAATAAGATTCATTTAAAAAAGGCGCCAAAAGATTTTCATTGTTTCGCTGTAAGTTCTACATAGACATTTCACTTAGTAAAACAGAGAAAAAAAACAATACTCGGCCAGCCAGCAACTAGTGGTACTCGGCCTACTTTGTCCTAGGCCTAAAGTACTATGTGAATTGTGATACTTTTGTTCATTTTGCTCCAGTACTTAGAATAAAAAGGTATTTTGACCCTGTCAATAACCTTGCTAGGTGTCATACGCAGACGCTTGTCCTGGGAACAATGATATTCACTATAATCTGTATACTGTGACCAATCTGTTTTGGACACGCTAAGTTCAATATCACAAACCTGATGCAATCGACTACGTACCTAATATATCATCTCTGTGAGGTACTAGGTATATCGAGTGTAACATTGTGCATAGATATTTTAGGACAAATAGTAATGCCCTTATTCATAAACGTCACTCAAGCCTCTATTAGCTAAAATAGGTTTTGTCTTCTCCTTATATACGAACGGAAATGCCAATGTGACAAAAAGGGACAAACGAAATTTAACCGCATTTTAGTTAATAACAGGGTAAGTACTTACCGATGAAAGGAATAAGGCCTCGATTAACAGCTCCAACTTTTTTTTTGGTATTACGCAATTAGAATTATTAACAAGGCATTTTGTTTCTAAAATCTGATGTCGCACGCGGAAAGCGGTCGGGACAAGACTTCTTCTGCTATCTCGATATTAGTTCTGTGACTAAACTTCCATAGTACGTATTATGTATACCTGTGGGCCTTAGAATTAAAAAAATAGTTGTACCCTAAGTACCTATTGTATCTTCTTATGTAGCAAACAATTGTACCCACATAATTATGACTTACAGTGCTCGCCTAGTGGTTGAAATTCCACCGTAGGTACCTAATTCATTTAAAGTTTCAAAAAGTTGTGTTCAGTGTTGGCCAAATATTATATTGGCTGTAAGAATTGGCCCAGCAGTAGGAGATTGATGATTAGGATTTTCTAATACATTTGTACGTATTTTATTAGTTTAGTATTTTATGATATTTTTATCATCCGCAGTGTTTGAACGTGTTGGTGGCAGCGGGCGCCGCGGGCGCTGACAGTAAGCAGCTGGCTACCTACAAGGCGGTCCACTCTTGCGCATGTACGCCGGGGGACGCACGAGTAAGTGGATTAGACAATTGTTTTATAAAGTTGTAACTCACATTTTAAACCTGAATAGGCATTCTAGACTGACAGACGCGAGTTTATATTGCACTATGATTGAATTTCACGGTAGTTTCATGTTAAAACTATGAGGCCTTAGGAAACGCACCCACAAAAGCTGCGATTACGTTACTTTTATACGCCGCGAATAAAAATATGACGTTTACTGTGAAAAGGTTCCATTTTGGGTTAGGAATTAATTTCTTCGACCGTACCTATCCCATAGTATTTTTTTCTAACCAGAGTGCCTAAGAGCTGTTTTTTTGTAGAAAGTTTGTGCTTGTGATTTCCTCCATCCAAATTCGACGAACATTATTTATCGCCCTGAGATCCTTATTAGTAATTTAGTGACTAGTACAACACAAAAAAAAGTTAAAACCCCGTAGCCTTAACTATACTTCTTTCACATTGTCCGTCTCCCGTTCCAGTGCGCCCTACCCAACTGTGTGAACGCCAACGGCACCCGCTCCCCGTTCTACCTGCACGCGCCGGAGCGCGAGCGCCGGGGCTCCGCGCAGGAGCGGCGGGGCTCCCTCCCCCCCACGCCCCTGGGCTCCGTCAGCTCGGGCCGCTCGGGGCCCGCCGACGGCCTCTACGTCAACCCCATGCAAAGGGCCTCCACTACTGTCACGCATCACAGCTCGGAGGAAGAAAGCTCAGGTTTGTTCGCTGTGTTCTGGGTTGAAGCTTGACTAGATGTTGCCCGTGAGTTTTCATTTAAGTAGAATACAGTTATTTTCGGGGATAAAAGGTTATCTGTTTTTGACCGAACGAGCGCGAAGCCGTCCGTTTCAGCTTGGGAAAAAAATCCTTCGTGTGTCAGAATGTCTGTTGGGATATCCCGCTGGTCTCTACAGATGGCATTTCTCAACGAATTCTCGTGAAATTTAGTGAGCAGGTTCGATATTTACTGTAGATTTTTTGTCGATTCGTTTTAGGAACATTTAAAAAAAAACGAAAAATCTTCAAAATGAGCTCGCGAGATCTACAGCTCACAGAGCCACTGAGTAGTATTCTATAGTCTAAACTATCTCCACTACAAATTTGATGGAAATCCGTCCAGCTGTTTCAGCGAGACGAAGTAACAAATATGCACACACATACTTTCGCATTTATATCTAGCTATAATCGTCCCACGATAACTCTGCATAAGATATTAATTGGCAACCCAGAAAAATCACGCTGTGGTAATGCTTTTTTCATGTTACTCGGACATTTCTTTAATTATAAATAATAATGATAGTAGTAATCAAAAGTTGCTTTTTTTTTAATAAATCTCTGTCCATTGGAGGACAATTTTGCCAGTGTTTAGTATGTTTTGCCGTTGTACGGTAAAAAAAATCTAGAAAACGAAATATGAGAGGTATTTTCAAGGTGGATGGTGGATGAACGATGACCTTGTTTATGTTTAATCTAATCAAAAGTTCAAAACGTGTTGTTTGACTATAAATCAGTTGTCAGTTCCTTGCAGAGTTATTGTGGGTTGACTCTAGTACCTAACCTACCTATTGTAGTAGATTAAAAAGATAGGTGAATATCGTCCATATGCAGTAAGTATATTGGGTATGTAATTATAGAAAAGTACACATAGGTAATCTATTTAATTTGAAGTAATGTAATAATTTTCAATACTTACCGATTTGATACGCTTGCCTAGCTTACACTTCCTCCACAAAAACAAATTTTGCAATAATACACATAACGCCCAATCTCCAAAAGATAATCCATTTCAATATCGCAACACGATTATGATGGAAGGCGCGAAGAATCGCAAGCGCATCTAATAAGGCGAGCTAATACGACGGAAATACTCAATTAGAACCCGATCGATTACGCTACGGTTGTCCTTTTCACTCCTAATGAGTCAGAGTGAGATGTTAGTGCTTCGGTTACCGATTAGTGCTGTCGAATGAATTAAATCAGGGGGTACGGTAGGAAGTGACGGGCTTTGCAGTTTTTTTCACATCATTGCACACTAGTTTTCCTGAAGTGGTGGCGAGTGGACGTGTGTGCTGGACTGTTGAACGACTTAGTACAGCTTTCCTTTCCGGTGAGGAAGGATGAGTGTTGGCGAGACTATGTGGCAGGCTTGGACCGTGGAACAGCGGTCCCTGGTGTATGATAGTTTTGGTGTGTGGTTCATTTTGCAATGGTTCTTGCGAGTTTCAGTTTCAGAATCTAGAGAAGGTCCTGTAAAATTGTAAATCATGGTTTAATTAGACTCGTCAAAGTTTCGGTCGGTTTAGCAAGTGTGGAATAAAATATTTCTAATTTGAACTTTTCAGTAAGACGAACATTGTAATAAAACCCAAGTCTTTTTAACCTTTTCGACGCCAACTAGTCAATTATATCAGCACCGCAGGTTCAAAACCAACGACTGATATATGGGTCCTAAGAAGGATATCATTTGGTTTCTTGCAAGAAAACGGTTTGGCGTCTGAATAAGTGCATTTGTCTTGACGTCGAAAAGGTTAACCCCCGACGCAACAGCAGGGGTGTTAAGTATAAGTTTGACTTATGTGTATGGGTGTGTCTGTCTGTGGCATCATAGCTCCTAATTATTGATTATGAGGTTCTACCTACATGATGAATGTTTTCGCCACGTTTTTGTTGAAGTTCTGGGAGAGGTTACCTGGTTGCTATCGAAATAACAAAAATAGCTTGGTATCTAAATAATGTAAGTTTTATTTTTCAATACGACCGGCGTGGTTATTGTCTAACTCGCTCGCAATCAGCATCATGTTCATTTTGTATGGGCTGACAATGGTATCGGAAACAGCTGGCTGTCACAGTCGTACATAAAACTGACATTTCAATCTGATGACGACTGAATAAATAGTTTCGCAATAGGGCCTCAGGTTCGATTCCCAAACTTAGTAGTTTAACTATAAGTTTTTTTTAGCCTTTGTATGCAGTTTTTCTTGTCACTAAAATCGATGACATGGTTCCTATTTCGTTATATGTATTTCTTGGATTGACCCCTATACCACAAAAATTACAAGTGCTACAATTTAACAAATGTAATAAAGTGTTTTCATACTAAAATGTGACAAAAATGTCAAATTGTAGGCCTTGTAACTTTTGTGGGGTAGGGGGCAGGTCGGCGATTACATTACGACTTTTCGAATCCTGCGTAACGTTACGGTTATCGTATCGAGATCGAGAAACCTCATACTAAATTTTAGTTCCAAATACGCTCACGGGCGGGTGCTATTCCAAACGTCATAAAAATTCGATAACGCTTACTATTCGATTTTACGTGCCGCAGGTTTCGAATATTCGTACTCGGGCCTCTGTACATATGTATATGTTTGTGACGCAGCTTGTTCGGCGTCGGACGCGGACGCGGGCGCCGCGAGCGGCTGGTACCTGCACCACGCGGCGCCGGCGGCCAGCGCGCCGGCCGCGCTCTATAAGCGCGTGCGCGACCTGTTCCACGCGCGCTCGCCCGGCCCGCGCGGGCCCGCAGAGGGGCAGGAGGCGCCCGTCATGACCGGTGAGCGGGGCGGGGCGGAGCGGAGCGGAGGGACACACGGTCACTCATAGTAGTTCATGCAGCTGTGGCTTTGAGAGTCCTTAAAACACGAGTGTGGTTTTATGAAACGAGGCGACATGATATGTAGAGTTGCACACACTATGGGCAATGGTGATCACTTACCATCGGGTGACTCATGTGCTCGTTTGCCTTTCTCGTCGTATAAAAAAAAAGTCAGCGGCATGGTTATCTATGATAAAAAAACAGTCAAATTTGTGACAGATATTCTAGGCTAGGCTAGGCTTCGGCTTCTGAACCCATCTTAGAGCACCTACTTAGGTACAATTATGTGTAGATAAAGTACTTAATGTATGCAACTCTACTTAATTAGGCTTACACTAGTGTGATCTTATGAATTTCGGCTTCGCCTCGTTTCATAAAACCACACTCGTGTTTTAAGGCCCCTTCATTAATGTAACAGCATAAACTACTAATTATAAAGACGTATCAACAACGGACCGTTCCTAAGATTGGTATGCCTATATTAAAATCCTTACTGTAATGGCATATATCATATCTTCAGTATTTTACCCTCGACAAAAAAGGGGGTGTTATAAGTTTGACATTGTCATGTATTGTGGGTAGTCTAGCCATTGACATAAGAGGATATGCCGAATAAAGTCAACTCCTGGTTTCATTTCCATCGTATTCCCGAACATCTCAGACATGTGTATCTGCCTGTGGCATCATAGCTCCCAAACGGATGGACCAATTTGGATGCGGTTATTTTCAATCAAAAGCTAGGTTCTTAGCCAAGTTTCATTAAAATTGGTTGACCCGTTTTTGAAATATTGAAATGACAATGTCGGGGGTTTTTCAACTTCTGTAAGTTGGTTATTTAAATTTCTTGTCCCCAGTGAAAGCTGAGATCCACGGGTCGGAGGCGACGACGGTGCCCGAGCAGTCGGACAGCGACAGCGGCGCCGAGGCCACGCGCCGCGACCACCACTACGAAGACATATACATGCCCAAGGACGAGCACCAGAGGAGGAGGTAGGGCTTTGCACAGCATCCCCTGTCCCCAATGAAGCCAAAACGCCCAACAACTACTTGACGCTGCAACATTCGGGCCCGCAACATGCTGCGAAACATTTTGCGGCTAGTTCACGTGTGGCGGAACATGTTGCTAGCTTCCGTCCTGAGAGGACACACACGACGAGGACGAGCACCAGAGGAGGAGGTAGGGCTCTGCACAGTATCCCCTGTCCCCAATGAAGCTAAAACGCCCAACAACTACTTGACGCTGTAACATTCGGGCCCGCAACATGCTGCGAAACATTTTGTGGCTCATTCACGTGTCACGGGACATGATGCTAGCTTCCGGGACATGCCAGGTAGTTGTTGAGCGACATGTTCCGCAACTCGAAAGCAGAATGCCGCTATGAGGACATCTACATGCCCAAGGACGAGCACCACAGGAGGAGGTAGGGCTTTGCACAGTATCCCCTGTCCCCAATGAAGCCAAAATGCCCAACGTCTACTTGACGCTCAACATTCGGGCATTGCCCAGTGCCCCGCCACATGCCTCGAAACATTTTCCGGCTCATTCACGTGTCGCGAGACATGTTGCCAGCTTCCTTTCTGAGGGGCACACGCGACATGTCTCTGGGGACATGCCAGGTAGTTGTTGACCGACATGTACCGCTACGAGGACATCTACCTGCCCAAGGACGAGCACCAGAGGAGGAGGTAGGGCTTTGCACAGTATCCCCTGTTCCCGATGAAGCCAACATGGTTGTAGCGACCTTGGCGCCATCTTGTCATCCAGTAGGAGAACTTGTGGCGACACCCAGCGCCATCTAGTCATCGAATATAATAACTTCCAAGTGCTGTTCCAAATCGCGCTGACGAAGTTTCTAAAGTCGGTGTATAAATACAACTTCCAACCGTCTTCCTTCGGACTTCGGTTCCCAGGCATAAAATCTGCCTCTGGCTGGAGAGAGATCTCTCTATTGTGGTCTGTTCCCACATTTCCTGCCAACATTAATGTATAACGCTCGATCAATTTGACGCTCCAACATTGTTCGGTGCCCCGCAACATGCTGCGAAACATTTTGCGGCTCATTTGGAGCAGTAAGTACCTATATTCGGCGCTGAACCCTATGTGTTGTCTCAGGAGCAGCTCCCGCGACTCCGGCAGCCACAGCCGGCCCGGCAGCGCCGCGCTCGTCGTCGACTACACGCCCAAAGACAGCTCCGACAAGTAACTTGACACTTGACAACGGTTTACTTAAGCACGATTCCCACTGAGCGAGTCGGGCCGGACGGCGGTTTAGCGCGCTTTACAAGATGTCAAATGAATTTAGAGCGTCTGCACAGTACTAACAGCTTGCAAGCAGGGTGTATTTATCCTAGGGCCAAAAGGGCCATGGCGCGGGGCGGCAGGCTGCAAAGGGGGGAGCAAGCATATTTCTATGTCTGAAATACCTATATCTATGTCCATCATCGCTATAAAACATTAAAGATAGGAAACGCACCTGTACCTACAGCGCTGACAACATGCGGCCCTCGCTCATTAGGTGTCAGTAACTGTCAGGATCACCTATAATTATTTTTATAATTGCTTGCCCGTGCGCGGTAAAGCGATGGCGTAGGTATCTGTCTATTTTTGTATATCAATGATGTCCATTAATATATGGGGCGGCAAACCTTACATGCCCAGGGCGCCGAATCTTAAAATACACCTTGCACCCGTCGGCTTCTCTTGTACTTCGACGGCTGCCGTCGCGTCTGATCGGCTCCGTTCGACCTCTGCCATACAGTGGCAGCCGACTCTGTACCGTCCGGTTGGCGAGAGGCGGTTGCTCAAGGAGCCGCTGCGACGCGGCGGCAGCCGACTCTGCCCGATCCGCTCAATGGGAATGGTCTTTACTGTTTCTCTCGAAATACAGAACAAGAACAAACCAGAACCCAAGAGCGCCCCTAAAATTACAATTAAATAGAGTAGTTTCGCATAGTCATCTCCGTGCACGCAGCGTATCGTGACATGACAATATCAATTAATACCTTCTCGTGTCATTCATTGCAGAAATGTCATTGAGCTTAAAAAAACAGTAGCGAAATCAACAAATATGGACATTGTGCGGCATGCGGTTATGATCGAACTGGGCTTCTCATTATGTTCTGTATTCTGAGCTGACTGTATGTAAAGTCAGCAGCAATTGTTGCTAAGCCACCGAAGCGCTCATAATGATCTAAGCACGGCTCTATTGCTAAAGACATAAGAGCTTGTGCAGATCATTGTGAACGCTTCGATTGCTTAGCAACTATTGCTGCTGACTGTACCTATAGTGTTGAATAGCATACAGGAACCGATTTTTCTTAGTAATCGATGGTAATTGCATTTCAATTGGAGGTATATAAAACGAAGTATAATCAGCGGAGATTTTTATCAAGGCGGTTGTAGATAATTTGTGATCAGAATTCAGAAGACGAAAGCGAAATTCTGTCTTGCTCGCTCACAAACAGAGATAAGTTTTGAATTGCGCTAGTAGATTTTTCTCTAGGACAGTGGTTCTTAACCTTTTTTCCACCTTTGCCCTTGGAAAAGGCAATAATTTTGCCTACAACCGCTTTAAAGCAAGAATAGTGTGACTCCCTCGTACCTACTGTCCCGTCCCCATGTTTGATGGTATCTTGTTAATTAGGTACCCCCCACAAGAAACATAGTTTTACCTCTTTGGGGGTAATGACCCCCAGGTTCGGAACCACTGCTCTAGGACCTCTCAGTAGAATGAGACAAATATAGTCAAGTTGAAAATTCTTTTAAGCGCGTGTCTTTCAGAGATCAACATATAACAAAATTTTTGTTGTACAGCATAAACAAGGCGTACGAGGAAGTGTCTTCTGCCCCGGAGACGCACGTCAAGTCCAGCATCGCTACCAAACTCGCTGCGCTCACGCACAAAGCCCAGAACTTCGTGAGTAAATTGAAACACTACCAACTTCGGAGTCTGGCCCAAAAACCTTGAACGATAAGTCATTAAGTATGACTTTGTAGGTGCACTTTATTTTATATTCTGGGTACCAAGCCGAATTCCATGGCAGAATTGAGATATTCAGACATATCTAAAGACATAATATATCACTTAATTTATTCAACCCTTTTTGGCCATGGTCCTTCACAAATTCATCATCCAGTTTAGTTTAGTTCGCTTCACACAACAAACACAATTCAGTATTCAGTATTCAATCATTTATTGCGTTAAGGAATTCCATGCAATACATTATAGTTCAGAGAATTATACTAATATACGAATACTTAGGTCCCTATTTCGTTCGAACTCTAAAATACATCCACAAAATGTAATTCTTCAATACCCCACAGGCCAGCCGCCTTTCCTCGGCCGCGGGCAGCCGTCGAGCCTCTGTGACCGAAGAAACAACCGTAGTGCAGGCCTCGGCCTCCTCCGGGGTCTCGTCGGGCGGCAGCTCCAGCGACGAGGCGCCCCCGCCGCCGCCGCCGCCGCCCGCGCCGCCCGCGCCGCCGCAAGTGCTGGAGGAACCGGCGCTGAGACCCTCGGAGTTAAGAGGGAGACTGGGTAAGTGTTTATTTTGTGACTAACTTCAAATAATGAATCAAGTCTTGACCTCCTTCGGACTACTGGTAGACGGCAGTTTTGGTGACGAGGCACCCTTCGCCCACGCTGCAGAAAGTGCTGGAAGAACGGCGTTGAGACCCTTTGAGCCCCTCTTAGCTAGCTAAAGTGGGTAGCTAGACTGGGTAAGTGTTTATACTTATACGATGCTGCAAAGTTTATGGATGAAGGCTTTAGCCTCTTTCGGTGTCCGTGTCTGACCGCGTTGGTCGCACCGTCGCAAAGTGTTAAGAGAAAAGTCGTTGAGACCCTCGGAGCTACGAGGGAAGGTAAGTGTTTATACCGTTGCCAAGGTTAACATTGAAGCAGTTACTGAGCCTCCTCTGGCGGTAGTTCTGGAGATAGGCGCCTCCGCCTTCACTAGTGTTGAATGAACCGTCGCTGAGACCCTTGGAGATAAGAGGGAGACTGGATAAGTTTTAATTTTTCAGCGAGGCTTAACTATCGACCGCGTCGGCCTCTTTAGAGAAAGCGACAGCTTTCTGAAATCGTTGCAAAAGTGGTGAAATAACCGCTGTTAAGATACCTAGCGTCAAGGATAGGCTGGGTAAGTTTACGTGCCGTTGATGCTAAGTCTATGGATGCGTGGGGCCTCGGCCGCATTCTGGGATTTAGAAGACGCATTATTCGATGATGTGGGTGTCACCGTCTTTCGCCGCCCGCGCCGACCTCATCGCCTCAGCAAAACGTACCCTAAGAACAAGCCTTGAGACCTTCGGAGGTAAAAGGTAGGTTGGGCGAGTGTCGGTCTATTTTATTTATGTAGCTGTAAGTCTCACAATATCGAGATAGATGTCGATGTCGAAGGCTCATATATGTAGGTATATAATATCATAACAGTAAATATTTGACATTAGGCTTACTGTAAGGTAAATACAATACGCGAGGCTTTAGCTCAGTTTGGTTCTTGTGTGAGGTATAAATCTCGCTCTACAGTGTACAGTCTACACTATCCGTGTTCATTCACACAAAGCCATTCTCTTAGCGCATTGGTCATTTGCCGATCACCCACACAAATGCAAAGCTAAGCTTTTTCTCGCGAATGGCTACCTCTTGAGAAACACAGTTCTCTCAAAAGCCTACGTAATGTTATAAAATTGACTCTCGAAATCGTTTGTCAAACTTTATTAGGCAGCTGACTATTCCCAAGTGTCGACTTTCTATCTAAACAAAACGTCGTTGAAATAACTTTCCAGCAAAATGTAATAAACTATTGAATGCTCGTTTTATTCTAAACATAGTCATTATGACTATGTTAATTATAAGCGGCAATTGTATGTTGTAAATCACCTTGATACAGATCGTAATGCGTTCAATTCTGTATTTAACAAGTGTGTTTTATGTAATTAAAGGTAGATCTACACACAGATTTTAGGAACGTTAAAATCATTAGGTACGCCTGAAATCACAATAACTAACCCCACTTTTAAATTTTAAGACCCCCTTTGAGACCTTGTCGCAATTAAAATAGAAACATTTATTAGAGGTTGTTAGAGGCCACAAGTCCGGCTGTACTACAATTCCTAGGGTTAAATTTCAATGTGTCGTGTGACCTTATTGGTCAGTCCGTATTCTAATGAGTGTATTGTATAAGTGACCGGAAACCCACCCCCCGTAGAAGAATTGGTATATTAGTTTATATTCAATTAGCTTATGCCCCGCGGCTTTGCACCCGTGTAATATTTCAAAATGGACTAGTTCCCTATCACGTGGGAATTTCGAAAAATCCCTTCTTAGTTCACCTCTAGGATACTCAAGGTACACGTAATTTTTCTAAGTTGGGTATGCCCAACCATACCATATCGCCCATCTGTTTTGTATCTTTGAAAACTAGGTATTTTGTTAAATCGCTTCGCTCTCGCAGACGCCCAAGATACAGGCTCAGCCTAGTTTGGAGTCTGATGGATATTTCCCTTTGTAAAAACTGCTTATTTAAATAAACTGTTCGTATTTGTCATCTACTATTTGAATGACATCAGCTCGACCGCTGGCCCGATCTGGACGAGATCCACAGTAAACCGGGTCGAGTGGAGAACAATTGGAGAGGCGTTTGCCCATCGGTGGGCGCAAATGCGCTGAAGAAGAGGAAGAAGAGATTTGTATTTGTATGTTTGCCAAATTTCAAGTCTCTAGGTCCAGTGGTTTAGGCTGTGCGTTGTCTGTCAGTCAGTCAGTCAGTCACGGTACTGGTTTATAGGTATAGAAGATAAGTGTTACTTCTAGTACAAAATGAAAGTGAAGATTGCCTGATTACGAAACTTAGAGAACCGGTGGAATTTACCAAAACAATAAAAAAAAAGAGTAAAAAAAACATTTTGACTCATTTCGGCTGGATGCATTGACGTATTTGCAAAGTAATGAAGAGAAAATACAATTTGAGAGAATAATTAACTTAGTTCACTTTCTACGAAGTTAATGGGCTGTTAGTCGCGGCCTGATTGTACCGTAAGTACAGTCAAAACAATAAAATAATTTATGTAAATCATTGTGGCTTAAGAATTAAAAATTTGGCGCTTACCTTCCTTTTCGTGACGATTTTGGGAGTTATCGGATTTAATAGTGTAATGCTAAAATGGGCGCCATTTAGCATATTTTAGTGCATTGCGTAATATTAATATGCATAATTATGTTTCCATGTAGAGTTTAGTGTAAAGTCAAAATATTAAATACAATATTTCATACAATGTCTATGTTACCAAATGTACAACAAAAAACAAGTCTGTTTGTTTATGAATCGGCAGTTTAGTCAGTCAGTTATATTTCTACAGCTAACAACTAATTAACCCCTTAGATTGACATACCCAACTTAGAAAAGTTGAAAACCCCCGACATTTCCATTTCAGAGTTCAATATTTCAAAAACGGGTGAAACGATTTTAATGAAACATAGCTAAGAACCATCTCGATTAAACTAGCTTTCGATTAAAAGAAATCGCATCGAAATCGGTCCCTCCGTTTGGGAGCTATGATGCCACAGACTGATACACATGTCAAAATTATCACACCCCTCTTTTTCGATCGGGGATTAAAAATCTAAACAACATCATAGTGATATAAACGGATCACTCTCATAAGTACATAAGTCGAGTTTAGCCCGACATATTTCATACTAATTAGTGTATTGGACTACGAATTCGTAGTCCTTCCTTTGGGGGCGCACAACTCGGTGGCAGCGAAACGCACACAGCGCCCCAAGGCCCTGCTCGCGCGACTACTTTTATATGTAGGTACATGAGTTATCCCTCTATTTCACTATGATTGATTCTCACTGTAGTTTCATGTTATTAAAACTTATACATGTTATGCTAATTTTTAATTAATTTAATCAAATAAATTTGTCGATTTTCTAAAGATCTAACAAAAGAAAAATCCATACGGTCAATCAAAGTTTGTAGTGCGTGCTTTCAACCAGGGACTGTTCGTCTGTCTGCAATAAATGTTGTGAGTTTGAGTTTGAAAAAACATCGTGAAAGCAACTAACTTTCAGAACCCGCAAAACTGAAAGTAGCATAACCAGACAGACAGATCTTATCTTACTAGTGGCCAAACATAGCCAACAGCTGTTTAGTCACGGTCCGAGTACAGCCCACTCGAAAACAAAGCATACGTGGCCAATGGGCGGATAAAAAACTAAACTAAATTAAAAACAAATTGCTCACCCGTGATCACATCATCATCATCATCACCAGCCTTCTTTACGTCCCACTGCTGGGCACAGGTCTCCCTTCAGAATGGCTTAGGCTATAGTTACCACGCGGGCCTAGTGCGTGTTGGGAACTTCACACGCATAATTGAATTGCTTCGCAGGAGTGTACCAGGTTTCCTCGTGACGTTTTCCATTACCGATAAAACTCGTGATAATTACTAATGGTGATTTGCACATAAATTTCTAAAAACTCAGAAGACATCTATATTGTCATAATAATCCCGCTAGGCAGAGTAGGTACTAGGTACCTACCTATAATTAAATCTGAATTAGAGTGCGACGTTTAAAGCAGTTTAATAAAAGAGATTTCATCTTTATTCTCTTAGTCTGCGTATATCAAGAGAAATGAAATTCAACTGTTTTCGAGTCTGTGCTACGTGTTGTGGTAGGTACCTTTGAGATACGGGATAAGGGATACGGTCAGATGATACGGAGTACGAGGTATGAATAATCAATTCATACACTTTTGATCCAGGAATATTCCATACACTTCAAAATAAGCAGTGTTTACAAGATGTCATAAACCCATTGGGAATATTTTAGAGAGTCAGTTGAAACACCTGTGTCCTTTTTTAACCAACTTCAAAACTGAAGGAGTTTCTCAATTGGATTGTAAGTAGGTAAGTATGTTTTTATTTTTTAACCCCCGACGAAAAAGAGTTTGACCAGTGTATCTGTGTATCTGTCTGTGACATCGTAGCTTTCAAACGGATGGACCCGTGAAATAAACCAGAAAATTTGAACTATTTCAAAAACGGGTTAACCGATTTTCTGGTTGAAAAACTCGCGACATTGTAATTTCAAGTTCTATACCTATGTATAGAACTTGAAATTACAATGTCGCGGGTTTTTCAACTTTTCTAAGTTGGTTAGGATATTAAGTAATTATTTTTATCCATATTCTAATTGCCTACCTACTAACTCTAATAAGATATATGGAACCATTATAGTAGTCTCTAAACAAAAGTCTACTTGACCTTCTTTCGTTATGATTTGTTGCAATCGTTTTTAGTAAATTTCTTGTTTTTACGTAAATTTCATACTTTGGGTGCGGACTTAGGTTCCATTCGAGCGTATCGTTTCTCAAAACATTGAGATAATGCTGCGAGGGTTATTGTAAAATATCTTCACGTTTCATTAAACTTATTATACAGCGTCAAAAAAATGCATTATCAATGATACTCGGGACTTAATCACGTAAAAAACATATATTTAAATAGAAAAAAAATACTCAGAGTAAATAGGTAAGTATAATCTTGTTTACCTACCTACTAATAAGTGTGGTATTGTGGTCTGGGCAATCATCATATTTCTGTTGACGTGACATAGTTTTTCAATTTGCACTTGACAAACTACATCCATGTGGTAGGTACCTATCTTCGCTATACTTTCTCAACCTCGTATCTTACCGATATATGTATTTAGTTCCAAAGACAACTCTGTGTTGATCTAAACAGTGTTGTTTTTGGAACTAAAGATATCGGTAAGATACGAAGTTGATAAAGTATAGCGTCGCTATGCCCCATGTCTGGATCAATTGCAAATAACTAGGTACCGCTACAAACACATTGACGCCCAGAACATGAAGACCGCCTATGGCCGATGGTAGCTAAAATTTGTAGAAGTACGGCATCTTACTTATAAATCTATGATCGACTTTTCATAACTTCTTTTCTCGCCTTAATAACATAAAGTTGGAAAAGTTGAAAAATCCCCGACATTGTCATTTTAAAGTTAAATATTTCAAAAACAGGTGAACCGATTTTAATGTAACTTAGCTAAGAAGCATCTCGATTAAACTAGCTTTCGATTAAAGAACCCGCATCGAAATCGGTCAATCCGTTTGGGAGCTATGATGCCACAAACAAATACACATGTCAAACTTATAACACCCCTCTTTTCGGGTCGGGGTTTAAAAAATAACATTAATTAGAATACTAATAAAGAGTAAAGGGATAAGTTAACTGACTGCAAATCACAAAAACTAATTAAGACAGCTAGCTTGTAAGCTTGTAACTGTAACAATAGAAAACATGAGTCTAATCAATGCGATCAACTCCTACCATCTTACGGACTACTTGACAAACGAAGAAGCCAACGCATGTCCTCATGATTAATTGAAAATTGCATTACTAATTACAACCATTGAACGTTAAGTTAACGTATTGGAAATACGCTGTTAAAACGAAGTCGTAAATGCTCGACAAACTGCTAACCAAGTAGGTGTTATAACAGTAATTAAGTTTTTACACGCATTGTCGATGACACCCGTTCTCTTATGTTTATTGAATCCACTCAACATGCCATCGCCTCATCAATATTTATTTAGCAAACATCCGCTAGTTTTAATTTAATAAAACCTGTTAAAAGGCTATCTTGAACACGTATTTAGTAAGCGTTTTTAGGTGCTATTATGCAATGATAAAATACGAAATGATTGACTAATTTCGTCGCAGTCATCTCATGGATGTTTGAATGGTATCGATAGCTAGTACACGCATGGATACGCTCCGCACGGAGGGTGCGTGCGCGCAGCGGCTCGACTTTCTCTCCCCCCCTAACCAGCGGCATGTTTCAGCGACGCGGCGCGGCTCGGCGGCGTCCGCAGACGACGAGCGGCCGCGCGGGCTCAACCTCGTCAACAAGCAGGCGGCGCTCCCGTTTGTGCCCCCCGCCTTCCCGCACAACGCGCCCGACCGCCTCATTAAACCCTCGGAGTATTTGAAGACCATCACGGCGCCCTGCAAGCGGGACGACGCGGCGGCGGAGGCCCGGCCGCCCCCGCCGCCGCCCGCGCTCAGCGACAGCGCGCCGCCGCCGCCACCCGCGCCGCCCGCGCAGGCCGCCATCCAGCCCCTCGCCGCTATCAGCAGCGCTGAGCTCAGCGCGGTCCGCCTGCGGGCGCCCGCGGCCAAGACGCTCTCCGCCCCGCCCCCCGCCCGCTCTGTCAGCCTGCAATGCCTGCCCAGCGCCGACTACAAAAGCGCCAAAATAGACCTCATAGAAGAACTGAAAATGTCCAAGGACATAACCGGAATCAAGAAACTCAAGGTCGAACGAGCGAGGCGGGAGAGCCTGCAGGATAAGGAAACGTTCACGGAATTCACGAAGAGATTCACAGCGGAGAACTTTGTTGATCAGGTGAGTTTCTAGTTTCCATTACTCTTTAGTTGATCTGAAAGACGTTTAAGGTCGAGTTGATATGCGAAGTGATGCCGGATGAAATGAAAGTGTTGGCAGGAAATCACATGCACTCTCTCACGTTTCTCTTTTGCTAACTTTTGATCCGAACGTACGAGTATAATGCCCGAAGAAATCAAAGCCAGAGGCGGCGAGGGCGAGTGCATTCCGTCGAGCACCGCTTCCGTGCACTAACCCACTGATCCATTTTCCCCCTCTCGCCTCTAATAACCGTGAAATGCATCACTCGCATAATTTGACGAAACTCCGTTTTTTATGTATAGAAGGAATTCGTTGCATGCGTTTTTATCTGCACAGAAACTGTGCAGCGTTGAGCTTGACGATTTTATCTAACAATTAATCGCATAACGAGCAAAGTAACTTAAGACAGCAATAACGTATTTACGACTCACTGAATTCACTGCTGATCATGGTCATAAAATGTTTTTTGGGCACTCTTTCATAAACGATTACCAGAACTCTCAATTCTCTGTTTGATTGCAGAATCAATTGTCTGATGGAACAACACACTGCGTATCGTAATTTTTTGCAACAGTTTTGTCCAACCATGAAATTGCGGTGACTTTTAAAGTCGTTTACGTAAACTTTGCTTCAAAAAATAGTTTGCTGGCACCTATGTTTTGCACAATGAATTGCCTCATTAGAATTACATGCCAAAACATGCTGTTTATAACCTTTCATTTCAGCTATGGTTGTAAAGTAGTTACCATAATCACTGTTACGAAGCCTTATGAATATTTTAGCAATTATGCTTCGGAGGCTTTTAGTAACACAATAGAATGACGTCGGGTAATGAACCTTAATCGCGTTACGTTTAAAATAAACGGTATTAGTAGTTACGCTTGTTAAAAGATTAGCAGATTATAGTCAAGAAACAAGTGACGTACCTAATGTGGAAAGAAAAGAAAAACGAAAGCTTTCTAAGTAAGGAGCAGAGAACACTGCATGCAGCCTTCGTGATGTCCGAGAAGTTGTTCCATCACATTTCTGTAAAATGCACTTGGGATAGAGAATGGAATCTTGCAAAAAAAGAAAAACTTGAGAACAGGGAAACATAATACCACTCTACTTTATTAGGGATGTTAATGCTATCTATATAAGCAGATTTCTTGCCCGGTCGGGGCTTAACGTACACTATCTTGTCCGATGTTGTCTTATGAAACAATGGCAAAAATGGATGACGGAAATTCTTTGCAACTTCCGAATTGGTACAAAGTTCGAATCCCACTTACACAGCCGCTGCATGAATAAGTCATTCTTAATGATGGGAAAACAAAGCATTCAAAACACCAAAGAATTGCCTAGGATTGATTTTTGGACACTCCTTTGACCAAAAATGATCTCGAATTCGACCATCGGTATTGTATTGTGTTGTTATTGTGGTCAGCGTAAAGATGCAACCAAAGCTCATTCAAAGACTCCCACGTAATCAAAATCACGAAATCACTAATTAATACATCACAGATCCAAAACATTCTCAACAATAACCTCATTGTTGCATTCATCAAGCGAAAGTTTCCTTTATGTCTCATATCAATTAGGTCTAGAATGAATGGTTTATCTCGAGCGGCCTGCCTGTACGTTTTCACGCTTTCTCTCCGCGTTCACGACTTTTATTTAATTTGGACATGAGGAATTAATAAAATTAAGTTGATTTGCAATTAGTAATTAGAGTAAGATCGCCTTTTTAGTCGCCGCTTTCGAAAGCCGATTCAGTTGCAATTTAGTATTATAATCGCGTCGAGAAAATATGAGGCACATGAGTCACACACATGACAGACTTTATAAGGCTCTCATTTGCAAAAATTACACGATCAAAAGAAATCGAACCAAAAAGCAAGTCTTACGAGTGAATTGGGCATACACAAAAATCATTGCGTATCGTTGCGTAATTTATTGTCACGCGCAATAAAGCGCAAATGGTACAGTCAGCAGCAGTAGTTGCTATGCAACCGAAGCGCTCACAATGATCTAAGCACGGCTCTATTGTTATAGACTTAAGAGCTTGTGACGATCATTGTGAGCGCTTCGGTTGCTTAGCAACTATTGCTGCTGACTGTACCATAAAACAACAATCAAGGAGACTGTGTTCCAAAGGAAGTTTTAATTTGGTTCGCCTCTATTTGAAGAATGATATTAATACGGCAGCTGTCGAACGGTGATGCACATAATCATAATTACACTTATAGAGACCTAAGTGAGGAATAATTATTTCTGCATCCATAATCTTTATTAGATGCTCTGGCAGGAAGTAGGTAATCAAAAAGTTTTGGTAACGTAATCAATCTAGATTAATGTTGTGAAATTACATAATAATTATGTTCAACCGGTCGCCTCACTCGTCGCTGCCGATACATAATCGTTGGATTACTATACCTATAGATCATTAATATAACTATAAAGTATAGCTAGTTATACAAACCGAGTAGTAGTAAAAATAATACTATCATGATTTTCCTTTCTTTGGTCTTCAATTTCTGTTCTCACTTAATTTATGGGGGCGTCAATAGCAGACCATAAGCCCCCCTCTTAGTCTTCCAAGATCAGCGGTCGTACGCTTTCTGTACCCATGTGACTCACTCAAGTTGCTCTTTGGCCCATCTTGCAGAGGGCTTCATGCGGTCCATGGTCCTTTCTCGAGAGAGAACCTTTAGACACAACCTATTGGCCATAGGTTGTGCGAAATACACGCCCATTCCAATCCGATACAAATTGTAGTCTTAAAGAACAAACTATAATGTTGTTTTAGCATTTATAAAACGAATTAGCCTCATTATAGCTGCTTTAATTAATCTGTATAACATACCTAGATGAACTACCTACCAGAATAGCAAGACCCTCTGGGCAAGGAAGTTTCGTTTGAGCTTAAATTGAAAACATTTAGGTAGAGTTGTTTTTTAATCCGCTTATATATAATGTAGGTGCACAAATGTTAGAAGCCGCAAACATAAACATGTAAACTCACTCAAAATTTCCCAAAAGCAAACACTCAAGTACTTAAAGTTTGTTTAAGTTGAGTGTCGGCTTGAAGTATCGAAAACTGTTCAAGTGTCGATACGCGACGGATTTCTACCGTTTTCCAACACAGCTCGCTTTTACCGTAATAACAACTTTCCAATGGTATGGCAAACACTAATCAGACTTTTACATAACACATCATCCATTTTTACCTTAGATATAAGTGTTTCCTTCTTTCCCGCTGTGTTAGGATTACTTTTTATTCAGCTTACTTGCTTAATTGCGGCTATGAGAACCTTAATGATTATTTCATTCCATTCGCATTATAGACTACCAACTTCGATGGTAAATGAGAATCATCTTACGATCGATGACACAATACTGGTATTTGATCCCGTAACGTCATACCAACAGTGCATATAACTTTTCTTGTAGTTATAGATAGCACTCAGCTCGTGACAGAGTCTTGATGAAAAACTAAATCGAACAGGTTAGAGATTGTGTGCAAAGTTAAGTATAAGCGAAAATGCCAATCTATCTACACCATTACCATCTTATCATCGTGGGCAGAGAGAGGGAAGGTTTTGGAAGAAAGATACCATGTAACAACAAGACTAAACTATATATTTTTTCTGTTAAAAATCTCATTAATAATACACTTGCCGACTGTACTTTTTGTTGTCTGTACTTGTACTGACACTTTCATATCCATATCAAATTTCAAGTCGATGATCAACCGTTGGAGGGTCCCCTTCTGTGGAGACGATCCTGGCCGCACCACCAGGATTTCACTACCAGATTATTGTATTGTCTTGTCACCGGATTTCATCTCAATCGGTTGAGGACAACTGCTTCAAAATTCTGTTGCAAGATTTGACGGACAACTTTGAACATTGCAAGTTAAATAAAAGCTTGTAAAACCTGCTTTCAAATAAAAAAAACCGCATTCAAATCGGTGCAACCGTTTTCGGTGTCACAGACAGACACACAAACACACAGACACACATATAGCGGTCAAACTTATTACACCCCTCTTGCGTCAGGGGGTTAAAAAATGGGGATTTTTATTATACCTAGTTCTTTAGACATCCAAAGTTCATGGATGGATGAAAAACGCAACTGCTTTGGATGTTTTTAGGGTTCCGTACCTCAAAAGGAAAAAACTGAACCCTTATAGGATCACTTTGTTGCCCGTCTGTCTGTCTGTCTGTCAAGACCCTTTTTCTTCTCTGGAACGCGTGGAGGTAGCACGCTGAAATTAATATCAAATACTCAAGCCTGCGGTCCCTTGAAGCTGTGAAAAAATCAACCTTTTAAGTCAACGCAATCAAAATATTCAGACATTAAAAAGGCCATTTCCATACAAATTGCCGATTTCCAAAAACCTAAAGGGTCCAGATGTCCTAGAAACTTTTGGTATGAAGGCAGCTCTTATAGCACAACCACTCCGAAAAGTCTTAAAATCTTAAATTTTTATGTCTGTCTGTAGATTTCGCAGACCAATATAAGGGCTCTGTTAACACTGGACTTCTTAAAACACTGGAGAAAAGCGTTAAAATCTTTCTACGGAGCCCTCGTGCGCGAGTCCGACTCGCACTTGGCCGGATTTTTTTTTATTTGTCAATACCACGTTGTAATCTTAGTAACTTCTTAAACAGCCTGTATCTTTCTTAAAATGTCTGTATCAATCTATATAGATCAGCACCGTTATCAAGCACCGCGGAGCGCTGCTTCCGCGCGTTGCATCACACGCGATCTCTGGTCGGTGACCGTGACCATAACGGGACGGACGATCCTTTTTGCCCGATATTGTTGCATTTACTGGTTTATAAATGGCTATAGTATAGGAGTATAGGAGCATCTTTCTTTTTATTTAATTTCAAGAAGGATTAAAGAAATTTTATTGCTGTATCGATTCGCCGTAATTTTCATTTTATGTCGGTATAGCACAAGTCTTTTTAACTTTACTTACATTCAGGGCCGGCAACGCAACCTACCTTACTAGTATTAACTTTAAATGCGAATGTCTGTAACTGTTTCAAGCAATCTACTGGATGGATTTTGATGCTGGAACTTCACAGCAATATAACTTAATACAGTTACAGTTCCCGCGAGATAGCGATAGAGTTCTATGCAGACGGTGTCGCGGGCGACAACTAGTATAAAATTTGCGGTTTTGTCACTTTCATCTGCGGCTGTCACTTTTGCATGCATTTAAACACACTCATTAGGTTGTAAATATATCGTTTCTAAGCTGCGTGATAAATTTTTGGTTAGAACATATTAAAGAGAACAAATATGATTGAAAATATTTTAGTCGACTTTCTTTTCTTTCCGTTGCACTTTTATTTTCACTTTTTGATATAGCGTTTTTTTTGTAAATACCTACCTGGAATGTAAATATCACCTCGACTTTACCTGTACCTAATATTGTATTGACAATCCCAAAATCTCTTAAACTAGGGTTGATTCAATACCACTGTATTATAACAACACAAGCTTCCCGCGACTTTACTAAACAACTCCAAAGAACTCCTCAAAACTTCGACGCTTAAAACCCTACGCTTCCGGCTTTGTACAAATTGAATCAGCCCTATACGAAACAACCAATCAAAGCGCGGCTGGTCGACGCAGGGTTGTCCACAGGTGCCCGAGAGAGACGCGGCGGGAAACGTCATCCCGGCGTGGAAGCGCCAGATGCTGGCGCGGAGGGCCGCCGAGAAGGCGCGGCGCGACCTGGAGCGGGAGCTGGCGGGCGAGGCGGAGCGGAGGCGCGCCGCCGCCGTGCCCGCCTGGAAGCGGCAGCTGCTCGCTCGGAGGGAGGAGGCGGAGAACCGGCTGAGGTCAGTCCAGTACTGAAGATCCCACTGCGACCTGCTTAACCCAACCTATCATGACGGTACAGCTGAGAGATTAAAAACTTGGTTCCCCGGGATTGTTTTCAGGGAATCGGGATAGGTGGCCACTAAAAGTATTAAATCTGGAATCTTACCCTCAATGTTTAGTTTTGCTCTCTTGGATCGCGCACACTAGGAAGAGAAGAAGCCCTAAAACAGATCCTTGCGGCGCTCCATACCTTACTTGCGAGATAACATTGATGACGAGTTATTATTCAATATCCTATTTCTATAACAATACAATTATGTAATGGCACGTTTCTGGCTCGATTAGACCTTAATAAAAAAAAACGCCAGCAATGATTATAGAAGTATATAATCCAAAGTATAGCCCAAATTTTTTTAAACAATGTTTGCGAACATATTCAATTATACATCCCCTAACCTTACAGGCAAACCCTATACACCCCAAAAGTGGAGGAACCCAACGGGACGACGAACGGCGAGTGGCGGGCGTACCCGAGCGGCACGCAGCGCGCCGTCTCCATAGACAACATATCGCTCTGCTACGACACTCCCGCGCAGCCCATGCGCGCGCCTTCGGAAGCCAAACTGACCACTGAGCATTGTAATGGTGAGCTTCGGAATATGCTTTACTAACAAGGCTGGGAGAATCTTAAAAAAAAAGGATTTATTGTTCTCTCCTACTGCCGAGAAAATATACGACGGCCAGTGTGGATGACGTGAAAAAAATTATAGAGGACTTTATGGATCCGTTACTTTGGAATTCTCTCAGCCGCCATTGTTTGCCTCAGATCCCATTAAGAATCATGAAAAGCGTTTCCCATTCATCACACCGCTGGATTATAAGCTATGATCAAATTATAGGTGAACAAACCAAACATGTCACTCTTAAATCATCCATCAATATTTTTAACTATTAAAGACCAACTGGACAGTGATAACGTTATTAAGCTTTTGCCTTATATTTAGCGCATAGTTTAGGACATTACACTTGCATTGTTACTGCTTACTTGATCATTCATAATGGAGATAGTAAACCACAAAGCTAGCTACGAAATTCTCTAGTGCTTGAAGCTTGAAGCCTGTCGACAATAAAAAGCAGCAACGCCGAATCTTAACCGTTAAATACCTTGCAGAACTTCGCTATTGCTGCCTACCTGAAAAATGTATCGTTTCTTGAAAACCTCTTACTAACTTTTATTTTGAAGAAAACTTCAGAGTTTTCTTGGGAACATTTTTCCTTTTTCATTTTACTTCGAGTTGAAACTGAAATAGAAACAAATCCGATCTAGCGAATTCTAACAGAGATCTATCAATTCACAAAAGTACTTACTTATATTAGTCTCATGTGCATTAATATCGAATTGTCATTTATTTTTGCAGGACATTCAAATGGAAAACACGAAGAAGACGAGGTGGACGCAAAAATAATACCGTGGCGAGCGCAGCTACGCAAGACGAACAGCAAGCTCAATTTACTCGAATAACATAAGTAAATAGTTAGGGTATAATTAAAGCCTTCTTCCACGACTTCGGTGAGACTGTACTCATCCTTTCCACACTCTATATAGACTTTGTTACGTAGCCTCTGCAATGATTTCATTCATGCTCAGTAATGTATGAGGTGGTTTCTAAATTGTGGAAGGTTAGGAGTCAGAGGGCGAGAGTTGGAAACAATAGTCTTAAAATAAAATATGGAAGAAAGAACTAAGTAGATTGAGCAGAAAAAGTTATTAAATTAAGTGCCTTAATGTTCGAATATTGCTACATTGGAGTTTCAAATTATAAAACAAAGTAAGTTTTTTTTTCAGACGATAAAGTGTATGATTATTGATTAGGAGTTATTCGTTTAGTGGCTATCTCAAATAAAATGCCATAGAAAGAGCATTATATATTAGGAGAGACTTCATTTTTTAAGCTAAACAGTGGTCCGTAAACTTAACTTCCCAAATTTGGTCCAAATTCTTTTTAAGGAGAATTTTGACTAAATTTTTTCCATTCGCCGCACAAGATTGATGGTCAGAACAGAACAACTTAATTACAAAACTTTTCGTTTTTAGAAAATATTTGTAAGTTATCATAGTTTTTATAGAAATTTGTATTGAAATGTAAATATATACTTAAACGTTTTATTTTGTTATTCTAATAGCCTTTTATATCCAGTTTTACTATATTTTAGAGATATTCAAAGTATTTGTGAATTGTAAATTCCGTTACGTACTTAATAAGATTTATAGCTTAATTAAATTCGAAAAATTTATAAGTGAAATACTTATCTACTTACATACTTATTCATTCCCTAAATTAAAATTTATACTTGTATACCAAAACAATTTGAAATTATATCGGCTTTAAATGTTTATTGGAACTTTGGGTAGCCAAAATAACTTATAGTATTTTTTACGATTAAGAAAAATATTTAATAAAAAGATATTTTTAGGATTTTTCTAAAATGCAAGTGATACCAATGTTGCAATACTAGTTGTTAAGCTTATACATATGTGGGCTTTTGCTGACTGTCCTACATGTCTACAACTGTATCGATATTATATGTGTAAGATTATATATGACACACAATTTATGTTTTTGTTAATAAAAATGCTGTTGCTTTAATGTTGTTTTTTTATTGCTTACTCAATGCTGATAGTGAAACAAAGGCCGAACTTACAACGGAGAAAATTTACTGTTATTTTTTTAAGTTTGCAAAAAAGTTAGGAATATTTAAAGAAATTAACTGACACGCAAACTTTCAGACTCTCATACTATCACCTTTTGTTAGAAATAGACTTCCGCTTGTAAATTGTAGCTTTATAAAAAACGGCCCAGCTTGTGTTAAACGCACTGAGCACTTTTTCAAAAGTAAAACGAGCTCCATTACGAAAGTAATAATATATCGAATTTACAATAGCAAGTCAAGTAACAAGTTATCGTAAATATCACTTTCAGAAAATAACGTCCGGCGCAGTAAACACAGTCGTAAAAAGCTTTCGAAATAAGTTTCAATATGACAAAATTTCATTTGGCGACAACAACAGGTATGGATGAAAAGACTGATTTAAAAGTGAATAAAATTGTTAACTGTTATCATGAACCTTCTAAATTAATGTACAAAAGCAACGAATTATCTTCCGAAGTCGGCTGTCAGCAGGGTGATCCCCTCGGACCAGCCATTTTCAGTTTAGCCATTAACCCCATCATTCAAAATTTAAAGTCCAAATTTAACGTATGGTATCTTGATGATGGTTCCCTAGGAGGTGATGCAGTTACGGTACTTTCAGATCTCTCAGAAATTATAAATAAATTTAAGGCCATTGGTTTAGATCTAAACTTTAATAAATGCGAATTGTTCATAAAATATTCAAAAATTTTGCCTTTTTGTGCCAAAATTTACTTATTTGCTTCGTTGTTGTCCCTTTTGGAAACATCAAAATTCTCTGACCTCAATTGATTCCCTTATAAAAACTTCTTTGGAATCTATACTTAACTTACAATTCAATGAGCAATCTTGGACCCAGGCTTCCCTTCCTATCAGATATGGTGGGCTAGGTATCCGCAAAATTTCTAATGTTGCTTTACCAGCGTTCCTATCATCTGTCCACAGCACGTCCACCCTCGTAGGTAAAATCCTAAAGGATTGTCCTTCAAACTACGAGACGACGGGTTTGGTCGATGCTAGGAATGCTTGGCTTATGGCTTGTCCGGGTGAAAATCCTCCCGCTTATCCAAATTTTCAACGAAGCTGGGATGGAACTATCCAAATTAACTTATTCTAATATTCTCAGTTCCAGTTCAGGCCCAGACCGCGCAAGGCTTTTGGCTGTGGCAAGAAAGGAATCCGGTGACTGGCTTCATGCTTATCCTTCCGTTAACACCGGAACCTTTCTTGAGCCTGAAACACTGAGAATTGCAGTCGGGCTAAGACTGGGTGTTGCGCTGTGTTCACCACACCGTTGCCTCTGTGGCACCAATGTTTTAATGTTTTAATGTTTTAATGTTTATTCGGGCACAAACGGTACAATAAACACTTATTTTATAATTATTTACATAAATCATCAACCAACAAAGTTGCCACAGATTACTAATACATATAAGAAAACAATGTGGACGAAACGGGACACCATGGTCTTTCCTGTCAAAAGAGCGCCGGCCGTTTCTCCCGTCATGCCGCGCTCAATGACATAATCCGCCGGGCTCTTGCCTCTGCAAACGTGCCGGCCATTTTGGAGCCAAGCGGCATTGCCCGCGACGATGGCAAAAGGCCGGACGGTATGTCTCTGATTCCCTGGAGAATGGGTAGGGTTCTGGTTTGGGATGCGACCTGTGTCGATACAGTAGCACCCTCACATCTCCAGGGAACCACACAAAAAGCTGGTGCGGCGGCAGAAACGGCCGAAAATAGAAAAAAATCTAAGTATCAATCTCTCGGTCCGAATTATAATTTTGTTCCTGTCGGGTTTGAAACTTTGGGTCCATGGGGTCCCAGCGCTTACAAGCTTATTTCTGAGTTACAAAAGCGCTTAGTTGATGCAACTTGTGACCAAAGGGCTGGCAGTTTTCTCTCTCAAAGAATCAGCATCGCTATTCAGCGAGGCAACGCTGCCAGCCTTTTGGGCACTATGCCACGGAGGCCTTATTTAGATTTAATTTAGTTTTAAGTTGCTTAGATTTAATGTCATTGTAAATTGCTTTTCTGTAAATAAAGTATTTCATCAATGTCAAATTGATAAATTATGTTAAGGTATGGGACACATCACAACCGTTACTTTCTGGCCTAAGTACTAAAATGAAAATCAACTTTTTTTTTCAGTCAATCTCGCAGTGGTTCTCATTGCAGCCAGTGTTATAAATGCTGATCAGACCGAGAATAGTCGCTTGCCTGACTCTGTAATCATATCCAACATTATAAACAAGTTTGTGGGTCCCTATGTTAAGTCTATTCAAGTTTCACTACAAGAAAATTATACAAAAAGAGCCGACGAATCGACTATACAAAAGGAAATCGAGAGGAAGATCGATAAACTAAAACCCGTACTTGATGGAATTTCAGTAAGAGAAAATATCGGAAACGACTCCGAAGAAGATACTGGCGATACAAAAATAATAGAATTCTCGCCTTTTCCGGCCAAAGATAAAAACATTTTAAGAGATAAGAAATCAGATCCAGAACCTGTAAAGGATCATTTCAAGAAATATAAGAAGTTGCAACAAAAAGTTAATGAAGTGCTAGATAAAGAAACTATTTCCGATAAAGCAAAGACTTTGGTGACCAAAACTTTGGATGAACTGATTAACGAATTAATGAGCTCTCAGTGTACTTGGAGGAACCGCGCAGAAAAGGCAGAGTTTCGAGGGCAAGGTAATTTACTAAGAATGGATAGAAATTCAATGATAGATTCATGGAGAAAGAAATGGGAAGTGCTAATAGACCGGTACTCTCTGGCGACGAAAAATAAAAAAGTAGATGGATCTGATTACAAAGAAGTATTTATTTTTCTTTTAAGACTTCGCGAATTCTTTTTCGAAATACACGATGAGCTCAATACTCTGAACAGTCTATACAAAGTTAAATGCCAAGTTGTAGATAGAAATAATAAAACACACGACGGTTCTAAAAAGTTCAAAGTTGTAAGCGAAGGAGATAGCTTGAGATACCGTCCCAAAGTTGACGATTCATGTGAGTATGTTAACATTTGCACTGGAGAATTAAAACGCTTTTTAGCCGATTATTACATTAACATCATGGAGACTGTTGATACCGTGTTTAAAAATTATGGAGAGATGTACGTAAGGGATATAAACACAGCATCAAGCAAAGAGAAACGCTCATTCGTGGGCTTAATAAAAGAAATAAATAAAGCAGTAGATGAAAAAATAAGGAAAGCCTTTAACCAAGAAATTGACAAATTGGTAATGGATGTTTTCAATAGCACCAAAGCGAAAGTTGGCGCTATCAAAAAATGCATCAAAAATTCTTCTAATGAAGTGCAGAAATTGATTGATGACTTTTTAAAAGAGCAACTGAAGCCTTTGGACTCCAAGATGCGTTTGACTGTTAGAAAAGACATAACAACTACCATGGGCATTGAAATTGATAATCTAGAGAGCACTTTCAGGAATAAAATGTGCACAATGTTTCAAACGTGCAATGGCAATGTCACTAGGCGGTTTATTATCCCGACTAATAGTAAAACTATTGATAAAAATACCGTTTTCGTAAAACTCCACCTAGGTCTTGATGGCATGGAACCATTTAGGCAATATTCTGATGTAGGTGTACCTGAACTTATGGAATTAGACGGCGTGGAACCATCAAAAAGGTCTGCTGGTGTATTTAAAGTGAAGCGTGAAGAAAATAAATATGCCACCGGCCTCAACAGATATCAGACATTAAATTCTAAGAACACTTTCGATCCCGAGAAATATTTGTTGAATTACACTGTCACGAGGACAACGTTTTACATTCCTATGAGAAAAGGCACGACTAGAAGCAGAACCACCGAACACACAGAAAGAACAATGAACACGGAAAATGCGAAAACCACAATTGGAAAAAGGAAACGATAACAGTCTCGGAAAGTAAAGATTTAACATACAGAATATAAAAGGAAAATCATAAAATTAAAAGTTGGAAGACACCCAGTCGTTTTTTCCTTTCAAATTTCAAAACTAGTTAAGAGTCGTTGTTAAACCAACTTTCAATTGAAAAACAAGTTAAGTATAATATTAAACGTCTATCCGTTCATGACGTACGGTGCCACAGACAGACACAGATACACGTTAAACTTACATCAAACACTTCTAATTATATTAACATTGATCACGTTAAACCATCGTAAATCAATTACAGCTTTATGTAAACTTAGAATTCTAAAACTACTACCCTATTATTGGCACTATAATTTCAACCATTGGTTCCCAGATTTCGTCTTATTATCACTCTTTTTAACCGACTTCAAAAAAAGGAGGTTCTACGTTCCACTGTATGTATTTTTTTATGTATGTTCATCGATTACTCCGTCAATTGTAGACCGATTTTCAATTTTTTTTTATTTCAAAGGGTATACTCCTGAGGTGGTCCCATTGTCACCAAGTCATGATCTGATGATGGGATCCCAGGGAAATCGAGGGCAACCCTCAAATTTTACAGGCACGTACTATATGTTTCATATATTTTCTAAGGTTATTCAAGTATTTGCGTCTGGTAGTCATCATCTCATGATGATGAGCTGATGATGGAAGGTACAACTCCTTAGCGGTTAGGAGTTGGAGGATAATTCTGAAAATGTTAAATCATTATTCGAAAGGGTATACTCCTGAGGTGGTCCCACTGTCACTAAGTCATGATTTGATGATGGGATCTCAGGGAAATCGAGGGCAACCCTCAAATTTTATAGGCACGTATCATGTGTTTCACATATTTTTTAAGGCTATTCAAGTATTTGCGTCCGGTAGTCATAATCTTATGTTGATGAGCTGATGATGGAAGGTACAACTCCTTAACAGTTAGGAGTTGGAAGATAATTCTGAAAATTTAAATCAACGTAAAATTGTGAAATAAAAATCTTTTAACAAAAAAGTAAAACCGCCTTCAAAAAAAACCAAAAACCTTAGAAAAAAAAACGTAAAATAATCCTCTAAAATAATTATAAATAAATAAAATAAAATATAATGCGTTTATTTCGGACAACAGAAACTAAAGCCTAAAGTTTTATGGCCTAGCACTAAGCAGCAGAAATATGAAGTTGATGCTTCATTCAAAGAATATTCCGCTCGCACCGCACCGACTTCATATTTCTGCTGCTTAGTGCTAGGACATAATACTTTAGGCTTTAGTTTCTGTTGTCCGAAATAAACGCATTTTATTTTATTTTGTTTATTTATCATTATTTTAGAGGATTATTTTACGTTTTTTTTTCTAATTGTTAATTACCTTTAAATTAAGAGTGAATATGCTAAACGTTGTCTTACCAACATTAGGGTAATTTACCCTAACACCCGATACGCGTTGCAAATCGTAGATATTAGAAATAAATAATGTGTCTTCTGTGACATTGTAATGTGACACTAAAGTGTAAAGAAAAACCGTCTATCTAAAGTCATGGACTCATTTATTTCATTAAAAAGTATTTTACAATTTAACTTAAGCTATCTCCTTATCAAGGGTTTATTTTGTAAAGTGAATAACAGTTTGCTCTTCAACAATATTTTTACTGCAATTTTTTTCAATATCACTCTTACAAAATCAATAATTTCAAGACTTCCACTAGCCAATGTCTTAGAGATCCATGAAATATCGTATGAATCGTATTGATTTAAACTTTCGCGATTTTCACATATTATCATGATACTCGGGACTTAATCATCATGGTCTCGAACCATGAGACCATTGACGCAACGTCGAGCTATTTAAATTTAAATATATTTTTTACGCGATTAAATCCCGAGTATCATGATAACGTACAAATCGTGTTTCATTGTGAGCCGCGGAGCCATGAATTCAGAAATGATCGATTGGCCACGACAATGTAACGCAAACGCATGATATTTCTCACTAAAGACTAACCCTGTTCTGTTATTCATAAACCGAGGCGAGACGAACAGAGACTAATGGGAATGTGGGAGCGGGACAGCGATACCCCATGCCACAGCCTGAATAATTTCAGAGGAGCTTTTAAATTTGAAGTGTACTTACTGTAAAGTCGACCTTTAAGTACTTACCCTGTTATTCATAAACCTATATTAACTAAAATGCCGTTAAAGTTCGTTTGTCCTTTTTTGTCACATTGACATTTTCGTTAGTAAGAAGAAGACAAAACATATTAGCTAATGGAGGAGGCTTGAGTGATGTTTATGAATAAAGCCCTAAGGTTTTCTCTAAAGTGTTATGAAATGTTGCCATTGTTTTGTTTTTGGATACAGTGCGCGGCGTGCGGATATGATTGAAAGCGGCTTCTGGTTAGTGCTGTATTCTGAGACCTACGGATCTAGCTGTAGCTGTGTGTCTGATAAAGAACAGTACTAAATAACCTTTCATAAGGTCCCACTTATTGACGACCGGATAGCCTAGTGGTTAGAGACCCTGACTATGAAGCTTGAGGTCCCGGGTTCAAATCCCGGTCGGGGCAGATGTTTGTATGATGAATATGAATGTTTGTTCTCGGGTCTTGGATGTTTAATATGTATATAAGTATGTATTTATCTATATAAGTATGTTTATCCGTTGTCTAGTACCCATAGTACAGGCTTTGCCTAGTTTGGGACTAGGTCAATTGGTGTCAAATTGTCCCAAGGTATTTATTATTCTTATTGGAACATACTACCACCGAATGAACAGCAACTATGGCATATACAGATGACAAAGGATATTTTTGAAGCAAGTCGCATTTTAAATAAACTCAATTGATACCGTATCACTCAGATACTAAGGTTGAATTTCCAAGTAAGTGTATGTGGTGGTTAAATAGCCTCTGCCACGGACCAACCACCCTCTGGACACCGCATCTTGTATAATTTGCTTGGAAAGTCATTACGAAAAAAGCCGCGGTGAGCGGGTAGGGGGAATACGTCGTGATTGGTTCATAGCTTGTCATCTCGCTTGTTATCAGCACATGTAGCACGGCGCGTCATTTTGTCGCTTGTCGCGCAGTGCGTCCCTTTCATAGTGACGGAATCAGTGAAGGACGCACTGAGTGACAAGCGACAAAATGGCACGCGTGCTAGCCCCCCTGGTGGAAAGTGAGCCGCGATTGGTGGCTAATAAGATGTCGTCCACGGACCGGGAGACGAGCTGTCGGTAGGCATCCAACAAGACGGAGCGACGTCCGAGTAAAGATTGCGGGACCGCGGTGGATGCGGAAAGCACAAGACCTGTCTGAGTGGAGAGCCTTGGGGGAGGCCTATGTCCAGCAGTGGACGTCTTTCGGTTGACATGATGATGATGAAGATTTATAGGTGCAAATGAGCATATGCGTTTCGGAAACGTTCGCCCTGACATTTGGTGTCCAGAGGGTGGTTGGTCCGTGGCCTCTGCCTCAGTAAGGGATAACCTAATCCTAATACCCGTCCGAGTACACGATGGGGAAGTGCTGCACGCGGCCGCTGCCCCAGGCCACGGTGAGGCAGGCGCCGGCCGCGAAGTTTTGCTGGAACGCCATCGTGGAAGGAACCTCGGACTCCAGCCCGCGCACGAAGCAGCTGGGAAACACCACATGGCGGTCAAAGTACATAATAGCGTACCTATCAGTATAAAGGAGGTAGGAAAAGACTCAGTATTTTATGATAAATTAAAAAAGTTCTTGTTAGCAAATAGTTTTTACAACTTAAATGAGTTTTTTGATTATAATAAATAAATTTTGACATTATGGAATGATACATTATATTTACACATTTGAGTTTATTGAATGCCTATTGTTTATAATTTGACTTTCACTGTTATTAATTTTATAGTTTAAATTTGACGACCGAATGGCCTAGTGGTTAGAGACCCTGACTATGAAGCTTGAGGTCGGGGTTCAAATCCCGGTCGGGGTAGATGTTTGCATGATGAATATGAATGTTTGTTCTCGGGTCTTGGATGTTTAATATGTATATAAGTATATATTTATCTATATAAGTATGTTTATCCGTTGTCTAGTACCCATAGTACAGGCTTTGCCTACTTTGGGACTAGGTCAATTGGTGTCAAATTGTCCCGTAAAAAAAAAAAACCATATAATTATGATTATGTATCAAATCGTGCCATTAATTTTGTGTTTTCTTTTCTTTTTTATAATGTTTGTTGAGCTTTAAATTATTGAATGACATTGTACCTATTTTGTTTTTTAAATTAATTAACAGAACTGCATGCATAATTTAATAATAATTTATATAATAATAGGTAAGAATTTTAAACGTAATTTATAAGTATTGAATTGTATCTTGCTATACCCTATCAGGGTCCATGTGACACAATTATAATATTTTAAGACCTGTACAAAAACCATGGTTGCAATTAATAATTGAATTGAATTGAAACCGGAGACGGTTTACGAACAGGCTCCTGCTTCACCAACTTTAAAAATTTACAATTTACAATGACAATTCGAACTACATTTCTTTGCCATTACGATGCGCGCTACAACAAAAGCTCTTCGAGTCAGCAATTGACTCTGAATTGTCATCGACAACTGTCATTTGTAAAGTTAGTGAAATAGGGGCCAGGTGGTGATAATCAAGGATCTGATCATTATCAGCTGAGTGAAATAAAAACGGAGCACTCATATGAGTCGAGCGTGCGTCTCGCTGACGCTGGGTCGTGCGCTCCCAGAGGAAGGACTACAAATTAGTCCGAAACATGTCGGGCCAAACTCGACTTATATACGTGAGTGATCTATTTTTATTTCACTATGATTGAGTCTCACATTAGTTTCATGTTAAGTATTAAATAAATAAATACCACGGGACAATAAATAATTAATCAAATAATTAATAAATAATTATTAGCTTATTTACGTCCCACTGCTGAGCACAGGCCTCCTCTCAGAAGGAGAGAGTTTGGGCATAAGTTCCCACGCGGGCCCAGTGCGGATCGGGAACTTCACACACGCCATTGAATTGCTTTGCAGGTTTCCTCACGATGTTTTCCTTCACACAAATTTCAAGTAACTCAGAGGCCAAAGCCGGGACTCAAACCGATGACCTTTTGCTCGAGAGGCCACAGGTCAAACCATGAGGCTACCATGACTCTATACTTACCACGGAGTAATTTTAAGCTGCATCAGCAGACTAGTGGTGCAGAAGACTGTCACCAGCGCAGACTCCTCAAACAGGAGCGCCAGGTACCGGCCCGAGGGGTCCCAGCACATGTCCAGGATCGGGCCTCCCACCGGCTCGCCGGAGGGGAGCTCCACCTTAGTCACGTCCAGGACTGGGAGCGCTTTGCTGGTTTGGGCACCTGCAGATAGAGTAAAGATCTGTCTGATGAATAATAAATAAATATCATGGGACAAGTGACACCAATTGACCTAGTCCCAAATTAAGCAGAGCTTGTGTTATGGGTACTAGACAACGGATAAACATACTTATATAGATAAATACATACTTAAATACATATTAAACATCCAAGACCCAAGAACAAACATTCATATTCATCATACAAACATCTGCCCCAACTGGGATTCGAACCCGGGACCTCTAGCTTCATAGTCAGGGTCTCTAACCACTAGGCTATCCGGCCGGATGATAGAGTAATGATGTGGGGTGTCGAATGCCTTGGGGGAAACCCTGGAATAGTTTACATAAACACAGGGAGAATGGGGTTGATGACTATATCAAACCCGCAACAACGATCGGTCAGTATGAAGTTTGAATTGAATGACTCAACTATGACGTCATTTTTTAGTTTTCATAAAATAATAATAAATATCATGGGACAATTGACACCAATTGATCCAGGGGGCATGCACGCGCGCCATTTTGTCGCTTGTCGCTCAGTGCGTCCTTCACTGATTCCATCACTATGAAAGGGACGCACTGTGCGACATGCGACAAAATGGCGCGCATGCGAGACGTGCTAGTCCCAAACTAGGCAAAGCCTGTACTATTACTATTACTGTACTTTTTAGTTTTTTTCCAATACTAATTACTTTTTGTTAAATAAAAAACCGTTTAAATTGCAGTATTGAACGAGGCCTCGGTTTTTGCGTATTTTGTCAACATTCTGTGCGTAAACGCATAGAATGAAAAAAATAACCTAACAACTTAAAAAAGCTGAAATACCACCGATATTTTAACATAAAAGTTCAATATTTCAAAAAAGGCTGAATCGATTTTGATGATAATTAGCTAAGAACTATCTCGATTAACTAGCTTACGATTAAAAAAGCCGCATCCAAATTGGTCCAAGACACTACAGATAAATACACAGGTGAAACTTATAACACCCCCTTTTTTGCATCAAGGGTTAAAAATTATGCCATAAAGTCAACAGTAAAAATATAATTCATACCAATATGTATGCTACAATAGAAATCTCTTTCTTAATTTGAATTCATGAAATTTTTTGCTTCTTTGGTGCATACCGTTCATAAGGCCAGTGTTGCTCAAAGAGTAGACAATGGGTTCCCCCTTGGCCGCGAACAGGAGTACGTTGTTGGGCCCCCAGCAGGCCGCCACGGCGCGCCCGCCGCGCGCGCACCAGCGCTCCGGGACCCACTGCTTTGTGTCCCACACCCTGAAGATAAATGAAATGGGCTAAGGTAATTATCATCGTCATCAGGCAACGAGGGCATAGCGTGTCAAAAATCCGCTAGGATCACTAGTATTGTTGAGTTTGATTTGTCACTAGCTTATGCGCCGCGGCTTTGCCCCCGTGAAATAATTCAAAATGGTCTAGTTCCCTATCCCGTAGGAGTTTTATAAAATCCCTCCTTAGTGCACCTCTAGGATACTCAAGGTATATGTTTGCCAAATTTCAAGTCTCTAGGTCCCGTGGTTTAGGCTGTGCGTTGTCTGTCAGTCAGTCAGTCAGTCAGTCAGTCAGTCACAGTACTGTTTTATAGGTATAGATTATCCAACATCGACCGATCAACCGATTGTTACGTAGGCTTTTTAATAATAATAAATACATATAAGAATACAATACAATACAAATATAATGAAATAAAAACGGATCAGTCACGTATATAAGTCGAGTTTAGCCCGACATGATTCGGACTACTTAATTCGTAGTCCTTCCTCTGGGAGCGCACGACCCAGCGGCGGCGAGACGCACACTGCGCGCCGCGGCTCTGCTCGCGCGACTACTAGACGCAGCTGACAGCGGCACACAACTACGCTCGTTTTCATCGTCATTTTTTTTTTGTGTGATCCGTTTTTATTTCATGATTGAGTCTCATGGTGGTTTCATGTTAAAAATACAAATATTCTTTATTGAAAACCACAAAACAGTACAAGGAGATTACAGAAAAACAGGTGCGGTAGACAATAGGCGGCTATAGATAGCTTTTAAATTACAACTGTGACCTGATTTTTAAATTAGGTTCCTACTAAAAATTTGACCCACTTCCATTTGTCAGACTGATTGATTAGAAATTTGGTATGGATATGGAAATTGGCTAACAATGCACTCAACAAACAATACAATCATCAAACAATGCAGCTAGTAAAAAGCCTATATTAAAAATGCAAAAAATAACAGAACACCTATTCATAAATCACCTGAATATGATTGAAGATGTGGCGGCAAACACTTTAGTGGCGTCAAACGACCAGCGTGAGAACACAATGCCACCACCAGCCACCCGTCTCAGCGGCACGGCTGTCTCCATGGTAACATTCCATATCAGCATTGAGGTGTCGGCTCCGCTGCAGCTTATGAGAAGGTCTCCATTTGGAGACCAGCTCACGTCTGTTACAGGACTGTGGTTAGGCCTGGAATGTGAATTTGAAAGAGTTAATATCATTGCCATACATGATATGGGTTGATTGTTATTTTAACAAATTTTGAAGCTATAAGAGCATAATAATCATTTAAGGAATGTAAAAATATATTAGATTATAATTTCATGTATTAGTAATCAGCAAATTTTCAAACACAATTAAAAGTGGCAATGACTTTAGTAAAAAAAAAACATTCAAACATAATGAATTACTGAATATATTGACATCATTGACAGAGCACTGTTAAGTTTACGTAAATATAAATTACTTAGTTGAACTAAGCCATTGAAATAAATTAACTTACTGCTTCAAGACTACAGCATTACTCGAAGATGGCTTTGTGAATGTCGAATTGGGGTCAACTGTCCACACAATGACTCCCTGCTCGCATCCCACAGCAATCTCCGACGCTGAATAAGGCCTCCAGGCCAGAGAAGAAACATGGCCTTGTGCTTTGCACTTTAACATCGGCACAAACCCTGCTTCCGTACAGTACACCCTAATATTGTCATCTGCAGTTGCTACTGCTATTTTTGTTGTATGTGGATGCCAAGCAAGACATTTTACAGGAGCACTGCCCCAGTTCCTTGTTCTAGAATAATTTGACACAATCTTTGGCCCTATGTCTTTCAAGTGAGGCTGCATGAAGTAATGAAAGGCTGTGAACACATTTGCAACTTTTAATATGTATGACGCGGCTGCAGACAATAATGGGTTTTCTCGATTAACGCTAGGGTCTGCTGCTAGGCTTAGAGCCTCTAAAAACCCCTGTTTGTACCACACGCTGGTTATTTTCTTTAACAAATTGTCATTAACGTCGACGTACATAGAAATGTTTTCGTCCGTCACACGATGGTGGTGCAAGTCTCGCGTGACGTTTATAACTGGGTGTTTCTTAGTCTGAAATGATAAGAATATAATTCGTGAGGTAAAACATCGTCGTGTTACATTTAAATGCCGCCCAGAGGTTAACTTACAGTGTTAGTGAATGTTGTTACACTTCCGTACCGGCTGTCTCCACAGCAATATACTTCGTTTAGTTTGCAGAAAGCAGTCTCATCTTGCCCCGGTAACTCCGGAAATCCATGAAAAGCAGACATTTTAAACGTTTTTATTATTTTTAATAAGAAACGGCCGGCAATGTTTCAAAATACAAGAGTGACTGACCGATTCTTTTTTTTTTTTAATTCATCCCATAAGGGATAGGCAAAGGTACTGAGTCCATACAGCCAAGCCACATCTGGGGGACGACTACGAAATTCGAAAATCGAAGTTCGTATCGTATCGTCCCGCTCGCTCTCGTATTAAATCATATTAGCGTGAGCGGGACGGCACGACACGAAGTTCGAATTTTGCACTTCATAGTTTAGGGCCCGATGTGTTTTGTAAATTTCTGTTTATTAAAGTCCTGTCACCGTCAGAGTTGTCAGTCTGTCCTAGTCACGTCCTGTCAGCTGCTCATGCCTTCCGTAAAGCGATAGTGTACTTTACGGCGAACTACGGCGAGCAGCAGCCGGCGGATACCTGGGGGTCACAAACAGAGTGAATACTCGTTTTCACTTGAATTCTTCATTTGCTCGGCACTGTCACGTTAATTTGTTGTATAATACACTATCTTTATTATCCACCAAACAGCATTAAGCATAGAAACTAAAATTCAATTAACGACACGATCCACTCTCATCGGTTTCCCGCCAAATTCCTGACAGACTGACAAGTTACGTTGAAGTTGTTTTTTTTGTAGCCTTTCTAAGAAAGGCAAAAGAATAAAGCCCATGCGACCATTTCGACAGAGTAGATTAAAGGTCGAAGATAAAGTATTCAAATCATGTTTTTGGTGGTTTTATGTAAAATGTAAAACATTTCAATCCGAAAACTCCGCAATCAAACTAATTCAAAGAACTAACGATTTTTAGTCGTAATGCCTTATTGGCGGGAGTAGTCCCTCGCCATGTTTTGACATGACGCCTTTTTAGGGATCCGACATATCTAACCATGTTTTAACTAGACTGGTAAAATAAAAAGAAACCCGTATGGTTCAGGTTAAAAAAAAAGTGGGGTTACTAGGTCAAGTGGGGTATGATGTGCAGTGTAAAGACTCTATTTGCACATTCTAAAACATTTTTAAGCCAACCAAAGTTTAAATAAAAAAATAAAAAAAATAAAATGAAAAATGTTTATTCCCCTCTTATTTCGGAAGTTTGCAGAGAGAAAAATCTGAAATTATTATATGTACCTATACATTATAATAAACGTTTAATGTATGTAGCACTTAAACTGAAAAAAATAAAACGATTTCTTTAGACTTCCCTAAAGTTTTTCAGAAATCATAAATAAAATATTAGTTCCATTCTTCCATTGCAGGACAATAGATGCCGCTGTCTGCTTGTATCGAGTATATTTGGGGGGTACCTACGCTGAATTGGAAAAGGTTTGAATCTCCGTTTATATTATTTGTATCACAGAACTACATCGGGATAGAAGGGAAGAATTCGTCTATTTGTATGGGAGCCGAGCGTGTAACATTTTGCGTAGGTAGGTATTTTTACGTCACAAGTGTAATTTTATTTAGTGAGAAAATGTACTTAATGCTCTAATTTTTGTGGTGGTGTTTGAACAGTTAATTGAACAACAAAGGCAGGTAGACATCGCACGCGGAAAGCGGTTGGGTACTGGAACGCGTAACGAGGTTCTCAGAGGGTCGAGCACGACTTTACGAATGCTGCGTAACATAAAGTCGAATAGTAAACGTTGTCGAGTTTGTATGACGTTTGGAACAGCGCCCGCCCGTGAGCGTAATTGGAACTAAAATTTAGTATGACATTTTTCGATCTCGATACGATAACCGTAACGTTACGCAGCATTCGTAAAGTCGTGCTCGACCTTCAGCCCTTCTTTTCAGCACGCGAGGTACATACACTCTTTCCTTCTATCACGATATAGGTACCTAGTTGTGATTAATATCGACGGTACTCAGACTCGACCTCGTATGGCCTTTGACGACCGGATGGCCTAGTGGTTAGCGACCCTGACTATGAAGCTTGAGGTCCCGGGTTCGAATCCCGGTCGGGGCAAATGTTTGTATGATGAATACAAATGTTTGTTCTCGGGTCTTGGATGTTTAATATGCATATAAGCATGTGTTTATCTATATAAGTATGTTTATCCGTTGTCTAGTACCCATAGTACAGGCTTTGCCTAGTTTGGGACTAGGTCAATTGGTGTCAATTTGTCCCATGGTATTATTATTTATTTATAACTTTGACGAAATTGGAAAAAAATACATACAGTGGAACGTAGAACCTCCTTCTTTTTTTTGAAGTCGGTTAATAATCACTTTAGGTTCGCGGTCTAGAGTCGTTATTCCAATTTCGACAATGTTTATAATACGAGGTTGAGTCAGAGTACCGTCGATATAAACGTCAGCCCCCCGACTACGAAGTTCAAAATTTGAACTTCGAATCGTGCCGTCCCTCTCAAGCTAATATTATTTAACACTAGAGTGAGCAGGACGATACGATACGAACTTCGATTTTCGAATTTCTTAGTCGGGGGGCAGGAACATTTTTGAAATAGGAACGGTATTGCGGGGAGCGCGTCGGCGCCCGTGCGGACGTGCTCGCGGCTCATATCACTGGTACTACTTAAAAACGGAATTTACCGAAATGCCCGTCCATACGCTATTTTATATTTTATATTCTATGGTGGTGTATGTACATTTTTAGGTGCTGACACAGAATAAATAAGCAATGGTGCTATTGTAGAGTCACATTGTTGTTGTCCAACCTCTTATAAATGTACGTAATTATATTAGGTATCACCAATTTTAAGTTAAATCTATTCTATCGAAATAAAATGTAAAAAGAGGGGATAGATTTTTCGGTAAGTACATCCCAATTCCAACGGCAACTTTCACGAATTTAATAGATTAAAAACTCTATCGACTTGAACTCATAAAATTCAGCAAAAACAATAATGAAAACCGCAATCCCGTGAGTCAAAGACGAAAGGCTGCTTCAATTCAACACCCAGCTTTTGAATATGAAACGCTAACTTTTAATATTTCAGGTGGGTGGAAAGATAAATAAAATAACTGTCACCCTTTCACCACACTCTAGAATTTATTAGTGTTTATTCAACCGTAAAATACCCCATTTTGCATAGATGGGTAAAAGTAAAAAAGTTATATTATAAGATTGCCAGCGTACGAAGCATAATAATGTAGTGGGAGATTTATAGCCAGGGACGCGCGATTTATAAGGAGCGGGCGACAGGAAGGTAATTGATTCTTTGCACTGGCAACTTTGCATACATGTGGGAGGTGAATTTGAAATTCTTCGCAGGTAGAACGTTAATTTAAACAAAGCCAGGGACGCATAAGAGTTGGATTACTTTGTTTCCAGCTACAGAATTGTTTTTCAAAGAACCTAAGGAGAAACAAAATAACCTAATACATACTTAGTCAAAGTGCTTGCCTGGAACGAGCTACTTTCTTTAAGATTTAATCCTCCTTTTGTGAAACCCACATTTTTCATCCACGAAGGCCATCATTTCACACAAGAAAGAAGTGCCGTGGCGTAGCCTGCGCTTTGGTTTAATGACTAATGCCCTTATTCATAAACGTCACTCAAGCCTCTATTAGCTAAAACCGCCCGACCGGATGGCCTAGTGGTTAGCGACCCTCACTATGAAGCTTGAGGTCCCGGGTTCGAATCCCGGTCGGGGCAGATATTTGTATGATGAATACGAATGTTTGTTCTCGGGTCTTGGATGTTTATTATGTATTTAAGTATGCATTTATCTATATAAGTATGTTTATCCGTTGTCTAGTACCCATAGTACAGGCTTTGCCTAGTTTGGGACTAGGTCAATTGGTGTCAATTTGTCCCATGATATTTATTTATTTATTATTTTAAATAAGGTTTTGTCTTCTTCTTACTAGCGGAAATGTCAATGTGACAAAAAAGGACAAACAAACTTTAACGGCATTTTAGTTAATATAGGTTTATGAATAACAGGGTAAGTACTTAAAGGTCGACTTTACAGTAAGTACACTTCAAATTTAAAAGCTCCTCTGAAATTATTCAGGCTGTGGCATGGGGTATCGCTGTCCCGCTCCCACATTCCCATTAGTCTCTGTTCGTCTCGCCTCCTCTACAACTCTTAAAAGTGACTGATTCCACTCCAGGCTTATTTAAGTTTGACACGAACTGTACTAAGCTCATTTATCTTATTGCGGTTGTCCATTCCATTTCATGAGTTCGACTCGCTCTTGACTGTTTTTTTTTCGTGAAATTCGACTAGCTACCTACCTACTTAAGTAGGTATTATGCAGTACGTGTTATCGCTCGTTGACAAACCCTGTTCTCATAAAGCAGACACACGGGAGGCGCTTTTGGCTAATCTATGCATTACAATTTTTCTGCCACTTTTTGAGGGGGGACGAGGAACACATATTTGTTATGTTCCTAACCTACAAACGTACACTAAAACAAAACTGTCACACAAATGCCAAAAACACGCACACAATCAACAGACCCTCATCATTTTGACGACCGGATGGCCTAGTGGTTAGCGACCCTGACTATGAAGCTTGAGGTCCCGGGTTCGAATCCCGGTCAGGGCAGACGTTTGTATGATGAATACGAATGTTTGTTCTCGGGTCTTGGATGTTTATTATGTATATAACTATGTATTTATCTATATAAGTATGTTTATCCGTTGTCTAGTACCCATAGTGCAGGCTTTGCCTAGTTTGGGACTAGGTCATTTGGTGTCAATTTGTCCCATGATATTTATTATTATTATTTATTTATTATTTATTTTGGTCAGACTTAATGTTAGAGATTTGGCAGAGGGGAAATCGCGCGTTAACATCTCTATTCCTCTCCTGCTCCAAGCCTGTTCTAAAACAATCATCCGAAGATAATCAGTTAAGTACAAATGGAAATCGAAAAATTAATTACGTCCTCGGGACCCAGACAATCTAAGTTTTAATTAACCCAATCGTTGATTAGATCTGCCACAATGTGTCTAATTATAATTTGATGAACCAGTGCTACTGTAAAATGACAGCAACAGAGTTATTTTGTAAGAAAATTCAAGTCGTAACATTATTAGTTCTTGCGGTGACTATATTTTGCGCTAGTGGTTTTGCTGTGATGTTAAAAAAGCATTATCCCCAATATTACATTGGTAGAAAGTCATTGAAGCACGTGCAAGCCAGCAATCCGTTAGATGTAATTAAGGTGAGAATTGTATTTTGTTTTAAATAGAAATAGAGTACAAGTAGGTAACTTGCTTTACAAGAAAAATACCACATATACTTGTACATTATAATAACTATACAACTAGATGACGCCAGTGCCTCTAGTGTAATCAACCGCCAAATAATACACTATTTTTCTTTGGGCATCGCCACCACCATCTTACTCGCTAATCCTGCCGCTACGCAGCAGTGCTTGCACTGTGTTCCGGTGTGGAGAGCGTAAGACAGCCGGTGTAATTACGGGCACAACTGGCATTTCCTCTTAGTTCTCTAGGTCGACAACGCATCTGCAAACCCCCGGGGTGGCGGGTGTCTATGCAGCCCCCCTACTACGAAATTCGAAAATTGAAGTTCGTATCGTATCGTCCCGCTCACTCTCGTGTTAAATAATATTAGCTTGAGAGGGACGGCACGATACGAAGTTCGAATTTTGCACTTCGTAGTCGGGTGGCAGTGGTGATCATTTACCATTAGGTGACCCACTTGCTCGTTTGCCGTCCTTGTCATATAAAAAAAAGTAAGTAAATAAATTACTGATTTTCTCCAGGAATCCGCGGTCCATTCCGATGATATTCTAAATATGGCAAGGTTGTTAAATAAACTCTACAATGAGGCCGACCTCCGACCCAAGACGAAGAGACGTCAGGGGAACAGAAGGCCTAGTGTGGAGCTTGGTCCTGGCTCCATAAAGTCTCCAATACTGAAATACCCTGACAAGTATTTCGAGAAGAAACTGAAATATCTGATAAAGCTGCAGAAACAACAGGACGAACGGAATAAAGATTTGAATGGTTTTTGTGTGTGTTTTTAACCTATGACTTAAGAGTTTTCGGTACTATTAAGTATGTCAACTAATTGGCACTTTGACGCTAAAACAGTCATATGAATATGAATAACCTTAGAAACCTTAGAAACGAACGCCCCTGAGCGACAACCGAGGAATTAGCTGTTGTTCTCAGGTTGTTTATAGAGACATTTATGTCGTGACTGAAGGAGTAACGACTGAAACGTATTCATAGCAGAATTATTATGCTATATTATGACATACTTCTAAGCCAACATAAACAAGCATAATACTATACCTATTGGAAAACTCAATAGGATAGGATGATAGTAACACAACGTACATAGCAAAGTACACGGTGGCGGTAAACACAAGACCGATCTAAGTGGAGAGCCTTGCTTGAGTCTTATGTCCAGGAGTGGACGTCTTTCGGCTGACATGATGATGATGATGACATAGCAAAGTAAATCAATGCCATATTTTATAGGCCACTGTAAAACCTTTTCGTAATCAAACTACCTACATATCTAACCAATTTATGACTTCCATGGCGATTTTAAGTGATTATTCACAGAGACAAGGTTATAACTAGTGGTCTACAATTTTAATTGGTTGCCTGTGCCATACTGTAGGTACTGTACACATGTACACACAAATAATAACGCACTGTGAGCCCATAATGATAAATAAATGACTATCAATTTGTTTCAATGCTCCCACCGAGAGCGGCAAAGATTATTTGAGGCAGAATTACTAAAAACGAGAATTAAGTAGCTAAGTTGTACGTGTGTGTAATAATTATATGACAGAATGGTGTGTAGGGCAAATACTAGCTACTGAACCCTATCTATATTATTTAAAAAGAAAAGTCCCGATAGACTGATCAGCCCAAACCCAAATCTAGCATACAGCTCGTTTCCTTTTATAATGTACCTACGCTAGGGATAAGGCGGGATTTTTCGAAATTTCACCCTTGAGGGGGTGAAAAGGGGGGGTGGAAGTTTGTATGGGAAAACGTTATTTTTGGAGTTACGATCATAAAGCTTAGATATTGGAGAGTTTAGTGTTTAGATAAGCTAAAAAAGTTGCCTGTAAGTTGTACAGTTTTAGTGCAACTTTGTATGATGGGATGGTACGGTATGTTACTCCTTGTTTTGGGTAGGTCGGGTCGGGGTCGGTGACTCAGTCGGGTACACTGGCTTGCGCCTATATTTTCCATATAGAACAGCAATATCTATCTGTATCTTTAATTTTCCGGGAGCGCTCCGACACCCAAACACGTACAAATCACTTAACCGCTAGCTCCGGAGCTGGTTAGATGTGCTACAAGTGTTTTCCGTTTTAGAGGTCGAAAAACTACTTTCAACGGTAATTTACACGTGTTTTTTTAACACACATTGAAACATTTAGACAATCTTTGTTGTTTTGATGGAAAGTCAAGCTAATATAGTAGGCAATGACATACGAGGGCTGTTTGATAAGTACCCGTTTTCTAAATATATTAAGATCACTTGCCGCAAATAAGTATACTACCTTTTTAAGCCATTTTTCAGAAGCAGGATAATTAAAAAAAATGGCATTCTTTTGTTTTTTTTTCTCATTTGACAACGATTCAGTGAAGGCGTGAACTTAAAATTGTTAAAATGGAGAAAGAACAGTATCGGTCTGTAATAAAAGCAATTTACAATGACATTAAATCTAAGCTTAAACTAAATAAACTACAACTTAAAACTAAATTAAATCTAAATAAGGCCCCCGTGGCATAGTGCCTAAAAGGATGGCAGCGTTGCCTCGCTGAATAGCGATGCTGATTCTTTGAGAGAGAAAACTGCCAGCCCTTTGGTCTGTAATTAGATTCTTATTTTTGGAAGGAAAAACATGTGATGAAATAAAAGTAAGAATGCAAGCGGTTTACCATGAATGCGCTCCTTCTATGACAACCGTCAGATATTGGTATAACGAGTTTAAGCGGGGGAGAACAACCGTCTTTGATGAGGATCGCCCAGGCCGGCCAGTTGAGGTGACTACAGACGATATGGTTAAGAAAATTGAAAATATCGTTTTAGCCGACCGCCGAATTAAACTTCGAGAAATCGTTGATGCTGTAAACGTTTCAATCGAGAGGGTGCAACACATATTAGAAGAAAAATTGGGTATGAAGAAAGTATCGGCGAGGTGGGTGCCGCGTTTACTCACGGAGGAGCAAAAACGGAACCGACTGACTACTTCGGAGCAGTGTTTGGCCGTGTTCAAACGTAACCCGAAGGAGTTTCTGCGTCGTTTCGTGACCGTGGACGAAACGTGGGTCCACCACTACACCCCGGAAATGAAAGAGCAGTCGAAGCAGTGGATTTTACCGTTTTTTTGGGATTCGCAGGGTATTATACATATTGACTATTTAGAAAAGGGAAAAACAATAACAGGGCAGTACTATGCCAATTTATTGGATGAATTTGACGCCGTGTTGAAGAACAAACGACCCCATTTAAAAAAGAAAAAAAGTACTGTTTCATCACGACAACGCCCCGGCTCATTCGTCCAGAGTTGTGACGGCTAAATTAGCACAGTTACGCTACGAACTTATATCTCACCCCCCGTATTATCCAGATTTGGCCCCATGCGATTTCTTTTTGTTTCCCAACCTAAAAAAATGGCTCGGTGGTAAGCGATTTGGATCAAATGACGAAGTCATTGCCGCCACAGAGGCCTATTTTAATGACTTTCCAAAATCATGCTTTTTGGATGGTTTATTGAAGCTTGAGTATAGGTGGAACAAATGTATAGAGTTAAAAGGTGACTACGTAGAAAAATAAATGCATATATACAAAAAAAAATGGTTTTTTTTTCCATAAACGGGTACTTATCAAACAGCCCTCGTATCAGCCACATATCTTTGAGCGAATCGGGTGAGATTTATGCGCCGTTGAATTAAAAATGGCGGCGGCGTGTTCAATGGATCAAATGTAAGAAGTAAACAGTGACTCGAAGAGTCTAGTACTAGTTATTATTTTTTGTTGTTATTTTTCTGTATTTGTTTTCCCTTTAATTAATGTTAATATCTGACATATTATTTGTTAAAAAAATGGAACAATTTCTTTATTTCAGATCTCAAACAATATATAACTAAAGCCAAAAAATAAATCTCAAGTAATTTGATTTTATAACTTTTATGTGACGGATATTGATAGATGTTAGGCTTAAGAGTATATTTCCTACTTAATCAAATAAGCCAGAATGAATATAAACTGTAGTTTCAATTAAATATTATATAGTTGAGTCACTGTGTACTGTTAGAGTCTCTGTGTACTACAGGGTCAAGTCACAGTACCCCACTACCGGTACACAGTGGCTCATTTCCCATTTTTTTTAAAACATCGTCTGACTACTTAATTATCGTCTTTATTGAAAAACTGATAATGAAGGGAACAAATTTAATAACCAAAGCAAGTAGAGTGTGAATTTCAGCTCGCTACCTCAACTTGGGTACCCGAAAAAATCCGAGTCATTGTTCCCGACTCGACCCTAAACTTAAAAACTCTATGCTAAATGCTTCAAAATTTCTCTGTGAGAATATGACAAAAAACCCAAGTCTCCACGCCACTACTCTAGGCCGCCACATGCGTCGCCCTGGGTATAATAAGTTAACTACACTTTTGCCATTCGTCTTTTCGACGACACATTGTGTCGCACATGTGTGTTACAGCGGGTGGCTCGCATTTTTCTATTTCCACGTCGCTTCAAACTATAAAATGGAATCCCAGGGAGATCCGATCTGTAGTTCGGTGCCGGTCGCTTCTAAATTAAGATCGCCTTCGCTCGGCCTCGCCACGATGCTCGCGCGCACACCCACCCGTCTCTCTACTAAAACCAAACGTAGTACATATTATATTTTTTCTCGAAACCGACTTTTCCAAACGTAACACGCGATTTATGATTTGTGAAAGAATCCGTAACGCACCAGGATTTCTAAAATGGTAAGTCAATTATGTGCTAGCAGCGTTGTTAAAAATAGATTTTCTATGATCTTGAATTCAGTCGGGTCTCATTTAGTTTCGATTACAAAATGCCCGCGTAACAGCATTTTAAACCTCCGTGGTTATTCTAATTGGCTTTTTTAATTTTCAGTCAGTGAAGTGAAAACCAAGTGAAATTTATAACGACTTCTCTAAGTGAAGCCGGAATATATCAAAATGAAGTTCACGATAGACGTCCTAGGGATATTCCTAAAAGTAGTTGTTAAGGTAAGTGGTATCTTTAATAGTCTACATTTGTTCCTATAATTTTAATTTGACCATAAGATCGGGAAGTTTCTCAATAACCTTACGTTAATGCTTATTGTTTCTGCCAAGGCAATGTGAAAAGATCTTCCGTGTGAGCTCAAACTCATTGCGCATACTAATTAAATGCTCACGTCTCTGATCGATTTATTTATTTGTATACATGGTTTCGACATTTATTAATTATTGACTGTCTCATTTATTGGCAGACGAGCAAAAAGTCCTTGCCTCCTCGAGCGATATTTGATTTACCTTGACACTACCGATCGATGGCAATAATTTAGATGTTTTGACTCAAACGGAAGGAAACTTGGAGACATGCATTAGCTGTACTTAGTGTAAAAATTTAAATCTACTTTTGTTGACTTTTGTTTAAGACTACAATCGAAAGTTATGAAGTTACGAATACTTAATCAAGTCTATGAAAGAACGGAATAGTTTATTCAGTTACGTACCTACCTCTTTAAGTATCTTACTTCATAAGGAAGCATAAGGAATAATGTACAAACTTTAATACATGAACTACTTATTCAAATTCGAAAGCTTCAAATTACCTATTCAAGTGAATAGCTTCCAATAAAACAGTTTGGTACTTACTTTAACTAGGTATACACATAATTATAAGTTATAATGTTTTGGACGATGATACGTTTTGTGTTTACTATTAATACGAACCTCGTAAACAAATATAAAATTTCAGACTAAACTCTTAAGTAAGTATTACGTTTGTTATCTCCTTTTGATGTTATATTACATAACAATCAAGAATCAAGACTTTTATTCCAACGTTTTACGTCTCTGGCACTTCGCCAATAGTTAAACAACGGCGAAAAACATAAAACAAGGAAATGGCCGAGGGAGCTGGGATTAATTCATTTTACATTGCTATTTTAAAATGAGCATGAGCTTTAATTATAAAGTAAAGAAAACGGGCCTAAAATCTGTCGGACGCGCTCAGGAAAGGGTTCCGTAACCCGTTAAAAAGTTCCTTGCATATACAATTTTAATGGGGGTTTTTTTCACCATGCAATATCATCATCTTCACCCACCTCTTTTACGTCCCACTGCTGGGCAGAGGCCCCTCTCAATGCAATTTATTTTTATTAAATGATTAACCTATAGGATTAAGAACTGATAGTTTTCCTTTTAAGGTTGTCTATATGCACTGCTGTCTTAACTTTTTTTCACATTTCCAAATAAAATAGTTTTACAATCGTTGCCTACGGAACCCTAGAAAGGGTTTTATAAAATAAAGTTCAGTAATTCACGAGTAGGTACTTACTTAGAGCTGAGCAGACCTTTGTAAAATACTTACAAATTGTTTTTACAGAACAAACAGATATTTACTTTTTACTTCCTTATTATACCTACCTATTTTTTATTTATTTACTCAATAACTGTTTACTTATCCGTCAGAGTAACGTCGCTGATAATGTAAGACCACGCAATGAAGGTTATCTCGAGTCAAAAATCTGCTGCATATAAAAGAATGCTAGCAAGTGTGCCGCCGAAAGGGACAACAGATATAGTACATACAATATTTACGGTTGCCAAGTAATGAAAAAATTACCCCACAAGTATATTATTTATTAAGTAGGTACTTAAGTCAAACACTAAAAATAATTCAGTGAAACATATATATGAGGTGAAAATGTATAAATAACAGTAAGAAACTCTACAAAAATTAATAAGTGAAGTACTGTTGCCTTCCCTTTCTTCCAAAGCAATGTTGTGTCACTACATATTTTTGATGAAGGATTTGGCACATAATTGATTTTTCCCGTAGCTTCTATCCATTTTCTAGGAAGGTTTGGGTCAGCGGGAAATCTGAAATTATCATAAAGAAAATGAATTATTTGATATATTACGAATTACCCTATTGTGGGGTAAATTTTTATTCTAGAAACTAGCAACACTAATCTTTAAGTTTATAAAGCAAAATTATCAGAAATATAGCCGAAATGTAACAAATTTAACAAAAATTTAACGCACATAGTTAACAACCATATAAATATAACTACATTAGTCATTGAACTAACAAAATATACGAGAATTAATTGTCTATTTACGAATGAAAAGACAACCCAGTAACCTTCCTCCTATTATCGCTTTTGCAGCCAATAACACTACACCGCGCCATTATCACAGATGTAAAAGCTGAAAAGCTATCACCGGCCACTTTAAGCGCAAGTAAATCACGAAATATTTTACAATTTCAACTTTTAAACGTGAAAATCAATTAAATGCTTCCGCTCCTTCCGACAAACGTCAAAGTTTGTTTGAGCATTGCGAAGCGCAACTTTGAAAAACCCGGCCATACGATGAGGGACAGAAAATAGATATCTTTGTCTCTTTTCGCCATGAATAATGTATATTAAGCCGTCCTTTTTGTGTGTGAGTGAGTAAGAAATATCTAGCGGTCTATCTCTTTCTCTGTCTACGATCTGCTGGGATCGTTTAGTGTCCAGTGAGGTCTATCTGTCAATTTCCACCTATCATAGGCCAGTAGCTTGTCTGTCATTGGTGGAAATGACAGATAGATAGACCTCACTTGACACTAGCGATCCTAGCGGAATTTCCACTTACGATAGTCTTCATTGAGGCAAATGGGGATGATGACTATTACAGTTGGTCAAAAACGTATTTTTTTTAAATGTCAAAACGATTGTTTAGTATGCTCGTACGTATAGGTCTAGCAAAAAAAGTTTTTCTACAGGTTAGACAATAATCAATCTTATTTCCATGTCTTACTCACTTTCTCAATTCAAGTATAAGTACGTACGTTCAGTTTTACGAAGTGGTATAGTGTATACCTACTTTGACATTAATTTTTCAGCACGAAACACAACATGACATTTTCTTTTAAGATTATCTACTCATCTGGGTCTTGTTTTCATACCTATTAATAGTTTTCTATTGCGTGTAAATAATCATTGTGAGTCACATCATCAGCATAAAATAAATAAACTCCGGTACCATGGGACAATGACCAATATGGCAATGCAAGTCCAATTGCAACACTAATTTTACGTTTTGTTACGTTACAAGCTTGGCAGACAAATACAAAAACTTTGGCACCTGACTTAAGCCATAAAACATAAACATAACATAGTAAACAGGTGACCATAATTGTGTGCTGTGACTAATTAATTTTCGAGATTCTTCGTTCTCTGGTTTAAAATATTCGATCAGTTTGAAATAACGGTCGTTAAATGGCGGTGACAGGGAGAGATTCTGATTGGACGAGAGCTCCCGTGTATGGTGTCGACGCCGACCTATGCTTTGGATCGGTGAGTAAGAAGAGGACAGCGCGTCTAGTGCAATCAACGGACAATAATACGTCTCGACAGCGTTCGTGCTTACGTCTGAATCACTATGGACTGTATGGACACATTAGCAGTGCCACTAATAGCACGTTACGTATCGACAACGAACAATTCTCATACTATTTGACACCCAACGTAACGCAAACGCGGTAGTGACGTATTTTTAGTCGTTGATTACACTAGACGCTCAGAGCGCCTAAGTGTAATCGCCGACCAGGCCAAGAAGTACGTCTCGATCGCGTTCGCGTTTAACAATTCTCATACTACGAAGGCGGGATGATAAATAACTAGCCTTAGGTATTTAAAAAGTTTTAATTAAAAAAAGAACTTCCTCATTTTTAAAAATATGTCTCTGGCTATCTCTGTTCTAAATTTGAATTTGGTGGCTTGAATACTTTATTGATCTTTTGGCATTTGAAAATACATTGTTTCTGTTGTTTTTCAATATGGATAAAATTGAACAAAGAGCGGTGATTAAGTTTCTTTACATGAAGGATATGAAGGGGCTTGATATTTATGAAGAGTTAAAGAATGTTTTGGGTGAAAGTGCTCTTTCTTACGCCACAGTAAAAAACTGGGTGGCTGAGTTTAAACGCGGCCGTACAAGTGTCCAAGATGAAGCCCGCCCCGGACGTCTAAAAATCGTCGCGACTCCCGAAATGGTGTCCAAAGTACATGATATAGTTTTAGCAGATCGACGATTGAAGCTATTTGAAATAGTTGACATTACAGGTATTTCGAAAGAACGGGTACATCATATCTTAAGTGACGAATTAAATATGAAAAAGTTATCCGCGTGCGTTATTGGGTGCCGCGTTTGCTTACGCACGATCAAAAAAGTATTCGGGTGCAAAACTCGAAGGCATGCTTGGATCGTTTTCAGAGAAATAAAGCAGATGAAACATGGGATCACCATTACACGCCAGAATCAAAAATTCAATCAAAACAGTGGACTGAATTTGGGTGTTCTATGCTATGGCTGTAAAGTCGGCTGGAAAAGTGATGGCTTCTGTCTTCTTGGATGCAAATGGAATTTTGTTTATAGATGACCTTCCCAAAGGTCAAACTATTAATGGAGAATACTACGCTAATCTTTTAGATAAGCTTTATCAATGTATTCAGCAAAAACGACCAGGTTTAGCGAAAAAAAAAAATCATCTTCCATCAAGACAACGCAAGGGTTCACACTTGTGTTAAGGCCACGGCAAAAATCAACGAATTGAACTATGATTTGCTGCCCCACCCACCTTATTCGCCTGATCTAGCACCATCAGACTTTCACCTTTTCCCCAAGCTAAAAAAATTTTTGGGTGGACAGAAGTTTGCCACAAATGATGAAGTTATTGCCGCCGTAGAAGAGTATTTTGCCGGTCTTGAAGGAAGTCATTTTATGGAGGGCATTACAGCTTTAGAACGAAGATGGAACAAGTGCTTAGAGGTACATGGAGAGTATGTTGAAAAATTAAATCAATTTTATGACGCCAACCTAAGTATTTTTATATTAGGCTAGTTACTTATCATCCCGCCCTCGTATTTGACACTAACGCAAACGCGATCGAGACGTATTTTGTGCTTTTTGATTACACTAGGGGCACAGGACCATTGGCAGGTTTTGTACGTTGTGGAAACCTAAGCTTAGTATCTGTTCAAATCAACGAGTCAATTGATCAAGAGATTACATTTCTACCGAAGTAAATTAGCATAGAAGACTTTTAGATGTATTTAGGTCTGTCTTTCCTAACCAATGATGAACTAATCTACATCCCTATAGTTGTGACGTGTGGCCAAGTAACAACTTATTTTAGTTCAGCGATATTGACACTTGAGTTAAGACCTTACCTAACGTGAAACGTAGGTAACTATAATTGTTCTCAATGTACGTGTGAAATGTATCCTGTATGCAAATGAGGAAGAAGATACGAGTTCTGCATACCTACTTTGAAATCCAACGAAATTTCAATTTCCCCATAGCAAGATTGTCATAGCACCAGTGATAGACCACCTGCCCCCCGACTACGAAGTGCAAAATTCGAACTTCGTATCGTGCCGTCCCTCTCAAGCTAATACTATTTAACACGAGAGTGTGCGGGACGACACGATACGAACTTCGATTTTCGAATTTCGTAGTTTAGGGGCTGGGCATACCTACGCTAGTGCACTAAAATTTGGAATTCATGCAATGGATCTGTTTAAAATCCCGGACGCGAACAGCTAAGTCAGGTCTGGAACAATTTGTGAGTGTTCCGGCAGCGCTGTGAAATTGATCAGGACTGATACTCGCCGGAATGCGGCGAAACGTACGGGTGCTAGTCCGGTCCGGACGGGTTAGGTTCGTAAGGACTAGATTGCATAACGACTCTATAGGCAAAACGTCTTAGTCGCATAAGGTCTTGGTAAGCACAATGTCTTTTTTGCAGAATGCCCTAGTGAGTAGAATGTCTTAGTTGTTCGATCGACAACTATAGCATAACGCCCGAAGTTGCAAAATGACTAATAGAGTTTACGTCCAAGTTATTAATAAGTCTTGATTGTAAAATGGCGCGTAAGGAAAAGTGTCTGGATAGCATATGGTCTTGGTAGCAAAACGTCATGATTGCATACCGGCTAGGTATTCAAAGAGTTCCTTCACAAACTACGTTTGAGTTTTTCTTGTCATTCAACCATCTAGTCGTTATGCCGTTTAGACGTTATTAATGTTTGACGATATGCCTACCTAGTCGTTTTGCTATTACAACATTTTGATATTAGGGCGTTATACAAACAAGACGTAATAGAACTAAGTCCAATCTTAAACCCGGGCATTCTACTATTAAGACGTTTGTACAATTAGACATTTAGCTACCAAGACCTTATGTAACTAAGACGTTTTGCTTATAGAGTCGTTATGTAATCTAGTCCTTACGAACCTAAGTGAGTTATCAGGCCTTATACTACGAAGTGCAAAATTCGAAGTTCGCATCGTGCCGTCCCGCTCACGCTAATGTTATTTAATACGAGAGTGAGCGGGACGATGCGATACGAACTTCGATTTTGAAATTCGTAGTAGTCCTCCTGAGCCCATACTCCGAACTCCGAATTTCGAAGTTGATATCCGACCGTCCCGCTCACGCCAATATAATAATAATAATAATCATGGGACAAATTGACACCAATTGACCTAGTCCCAAACTAGGCAAAGCCTGTACTATGGGTACTAGACAACGGATAAACATACTTATATAGATAAATATATACTTATATACATATTAAACATCCAAGACCCGAGAACAAACATTCGTATTCATCATACAAACATTTGCCCCGTCCGGGATTCGAACCCGGGACCTCAAGCTTCATAGTCAGGGTCGCTAACCACTAGGCCATCCGGTCGTCAAATATAGGTTAGTAACACGAAAGCGAGTGGGAGTAGGGTCTCAGAGTGACTGTACTCAGCTGAGACCCTATTGCAATCGACGTCCGACAATAGTAGTTTATGCAACTACTACATAATAAGGGTCCTTAAAACAAGAGTGTTTTTTATGAAACGAGGCGAAGCTGAGTTGCATAATAGGATCACACGAGTGTTTTAAGGCCTAATTATGTGAAGTTGCATACATTACTTTATCTACACACATATTATAAGTACTCTAAGATGGGTTCAGAAGCCGAAGGCATATCATACCCATACCTGTCACGAATTTGACTATTCTTTTTTAATAATAGACAAACATACCGAGCTAACGTTTCGTCGACTGTTTTTTTTAATTCTAAATTATCACGTTATTATTTATACATGTCGGACTGAATGCTGGTCATTTTCTACGGTTTCTGAACGCACTACAGAGGACCTATGATATGTGTGTAGATAAAATACATTTCGATCGCGTTCTCATGTCAAATACTATGGGAATGGTACGTTGCCTATACGTGTCGCTAGAATCGCTGCCAATTTGTCCATAGTAATTCAGACGAAAAAACCGGGCAAGAGCGTGCCGGACACGCCCAGGATAGGATTCCTAATCCTAAGCCATTACAACTGAGCCCTGGCAATCCTGGCATAGACACCTAGTTTTAAAGGTATTTTCATCAAACATTCAAACCAGTGTTAGCAGAGCCCTACTCCTAAGCAAACTGTACACAGTGTGGGGTCGTTTTATCGGTTACTAACATAGACAAACATAATAAGTTGGTCAACTACATATTACTCGCAAACCTGTAAAGCCTTACTTATCTCTGATAATTTTCCTTTTAAGAGACATAAAAAGGCCGAGACATGAAAAAAAACATCCCCACTTTACATACATGTAAGGGAGGTAACCAAAAAATATTTTTGTTTCAAGATTTTGTCCCAGCACTTTTTCGGCATAATTAATAGTTATGTATATCTATGCAAAATTAAAGCTTTCTAGTACCAATGGTCCATGAGCTAAGCCGCGGGCAGAAAGACAGACGGATATGACGAAACCATAAGGGTTCCGTTTTTGCCATTTTGGCTACGGAACCCTAAAAATGGTGATAGATTTCCGCCGCGGAGACGTCCGTTTTCTTCTCCCACGTGTGGCTTTCCGGTGTTGTCAAAGTCGCCATGCGGTGAACTGTCGCAAACACGTCGAGCCACTGGAACTCGATTTGTCAAGTTGACGGCAGTGTCAGATTTTGCGCCAAACCGCACGTATTTGTGACAATCAAACTTACTTCTGACTACTATAATCGTCCTACGATAACTCTGCATAAGATATTAATTGGCAACCCAGAAAAATCACGCTGTGGTAATACTTTTTTCATGACATTCAGACATTTCTTTAATAATAAATAATAATGATAGTAGTAATCAAAAGTCGCTGTTATTTTTGTAAATATGGCTCTGTCCATTGGAGGACAATTTAGCCAGTATTTAGTAGGTTTTGTCGTTGTACGGTAAAAAAAATCTAGAAAACGAAATTAAAGAGGTATTTTATTGGTGGATGGTGGATGAACGATGACCTGTTTATGTTTAATCTGATCAAAAGTTCAAAACGTGTTGTTTGACTATAAATCAGTGTTGCCATAAACAAACTTTAGATTTCTACTGTTGTCAGTTCGTTGCAGAGTTATCGTGGGACGACTATATTACCATTCAGGATGAAATTTTAATGATGATACAAATTACGTATTGTTATGTGATTGTAATGAACCGTTAAACTTCAGCCTGGGGTTGAGTAAGTATATATCTGTAAGGTTTTTAAGGGTTAGAAAAAAAAACATTCCCCCATACATTCATTGCCTCTGCTTTAACAATTTTATGGGAGATTTTTTTTTTTCAGTTTTTAAAAAAACTCCACAGGGCCGTGCTCACTTCCTTAGATTTACTCAACCCCTGGCCCCTATTTCACCAACTTTACAATTGTCAGTTTTCAATGACAATTCGGTGCCAACTGCTGACTTGAAGAGCTTTTGTTTTAGCGCGCTTCATATTGCCAAAGAAATGTAGTTCGAATTGTTATATAAAACTGACAATGTAAAGATTGTTTAATAGGGGACTGGCTGAAGTCTTGACGGTGCATTAAAACGAACCCTGTAGGTGTAGGTATAACGTAATAACTACAAATTTCACAAGAGGACGACCAGGGGGCTAGCACGCGTGTCATTTTGTCGCTTGTCGCTCAGTGCGTCCTTCGCTGATTCCATCACTATGAAAGGGATGCACTGCGCGACAAGCGACAAAATGGCGCGCTGTACTACATGTGCTGGTCCCCCGTTTCATAAACGTGACAGGTGACAAATGACAACGACAATTCGATCTACACTTCGAAGTTAATATGAAGTCTGGTAATACAAAAACTTTTCAAGTCAGTAACCTACACCAAACTTTTAACATGAAACTACCGTGAGACTCAATCATAGTGAAATAAAAACGGATCACTCACGTATATAAGTCGAGTTTAGCCCGACATGTTTCAGACTAATTCGTAGTCCTTCCTCTGGGAGCGCACGACCCAGCGGCGGCGAGACGCACACTGCGCGCCGCGGCTCTGCTCGCGCGACTACTAGACGCAGCTGACAACGAATACGGAAGAACGACGAATTAGTCCGAAACATGTCGGGCTAAATAAAATAAATAAATAAAAATAAAACTCATTTATTTTCAGTCTTCAAAGATCCATAGCTTGTTAGTTACTTACACAAAAACACTTAAAAAACTACGTTAGTACATTAATATTAAAACATCTCGTCACATCATCACATAAACTCGACTTATATACGTGAGTGATCCGTTTTTATTTCACTACACCAAACTGTCGTTGTCATTTCGCACGCTTAGTATTAAAGTGACTCAATTCTTAATATGACATATTGCAAAATTGAATTTAAAATCTAAGCCTACAAAGTTCATTTAAGATTTATATTGTTTTTTTTTTTAGATAAATACATTATTTACATAATAAAAGCAATTTACAATGACATTAAACATGTTTTTAGAATTGAGTCACTTTAATTCTAAGCGTGCGATTTGTCACCTGTCACGTTTATGAAACGGGGGCCAGAAAGCTGTAATTAAGCATGGATATACAATTATACAACATTAATCACAAACAATAAAGTGGTTTTTTTGTGGTAGGTACCGCCCGTACTTATAAAAAGTGGGGATGTTTTGTTTCTCGTTTTTAATTAACCTAGCTATCGTTCTATAACAAAACAATTTCACTGTAGGTAGTTGAATATTCCCGGCGAATCTCGTTGAATAAATATTTACGGTACAGTCAGCTCCAGCAAACGTCCCCGGGCGGTGGGTAGATGGTTTTAATACTGATTTCAATTGAAATAATGTTTATAACTTGTAGACTTGTTTTGTAATGTTCATTATTTTTTAATTAATCAGTAAGACAGCCGGTGTAATTACGGGCACAAGAGGCATTTCATCTTAGCTCTCTAGGTTGGCAACGCATCTGCGAACCCCCCGGGGTTGCGGGAGTGTCTATGGGCAGTGGTGATCACTTGCTTGCTTGCCGTCCTTGTCGTATAAAAAAAAGCGTTTTAATTAATGCGGGGCACTCGCGAATGACGACGGTGGATGCGGAAAGATCGTTCTGAGTGGAGAGCCTTGGGGAGGCCTATGTCCAGCAGTGGACGTCTTTCGGCTGACATGATGATTATGAATTAATCAGTTCGAGTGGTGTTCGACGCGTTGTTAAAACAACGCACTGCAGTTAAAAACAGAACTGTTAGCTGTCTTCACAAAATTAGATATCTACTCGTCTGCGAGATTGGTATAGTGCGCGTCTTTACCTATAGGCTGTGGTGGATAGGAAATTATTAAGGTGCTCAAAGCACAATTACGTTTTTATGAAAAGGCCAATCCTGTGTCCATCCTTACACATTTGTGGATAAAAGGGACAATTTACAGCGCTGGGCTCTAAAATTAGGCATATAGGTACTCCTAACAGTTTTAAATGATTTGCGGTTAACTGCATTATACATAATGGAAACGGGATATTGACCGCGATTACCTTATAGGTTACCCCTAACCCCCTGGTGGTGTATAGACACCACAGGGTACCTATAGAGGTACCCCTGTTATTCATGAACCTATTTTCACTAAAATGTCGATAAAGTCCGTTTGTCCTTTTTTGTCACATTAACATTTCCGTTAGTAAGAAGAAGACAAAACCTATTTTAGCTAATGGAGGCTTGAGTGATGTTTGTGAATGAAGCCCTAACTGTTTAATTTAATCACACTTAATGTAACCCTGACTCCAATAATATCAAATATTATTCTAAATGTTAACTGTTACCTCAAATTCAGATGTTAAATATTCATGCCTCATACAAACACGGTTTTTGTCCGTTGTATTCCGGTGATTTGCAAATTCAGTGTATAATGGTCACGTTATAGATAAAGCAATTTGCGCATTCGAGTGGGTTTCACATTTGTGTTCGAATGTGTTCATGCAGATTGTGGTAGTGCGTGTGTTTGTGTTTGACTTCTATTTGATGTTTCTGTGACGCCAGTGATAGAGATTCGCTTAAGCAAAGACCATCAAGAAAGATCAGTTTAAGATTTTTGACAAAAATGTTAACGAGCTGTACCTACCAATGTGCAACTCCCTCAGGTTATCAACTTACAAAATATATTAGGTACTTAATTATGAGGTCACGGACCAAAAGCTAGTTTTTAGTATAACGACTGCAATGTAATGTACGAATACCACTGTTATATTTTCGCGAATATTGGTCAAATTCAATAAGAAAATGCCGCCGTTGCAATTTCCCGATAGCGGATAAAATTTCTCGACATATCTTCAAAGTTCCACAGTTCTGAAGTTGGATGTCATGTCTGAAAGAGATTTGATTCTCTTTTTTAAACTTAGACTGCATTACTTGATCTAGACTTTCTTTAGATGTTTGAAAACTTTTATCTAGTTACTCTAAATCTTGCTTCTGTAGGAGACATTTCAAATGTCCTACCCATATCTATTACATGCTAGTACTCGTTCATCTCGTGTTATTGAAATGAAATCACAAACCTCAAGAACCTTATATTTATTGTAATAAGAAGGTAAGTACTTTACTTTAAAAGTTTATGTACTTACTGGAAGTTTTTAACTTCCATGTAGAATAAAAACGAGCAGTGCTGAAAAACACTTTTTTCGAAATAATTCAGAGCGCTTTCCATTCTCATGTAATTTCGTTAGGTAGGTATGAATAAAGCTCTTACCAAATACCTCACCTACTTTTACCGACTACTTATATACAGCAGATATATTTTTGTTGAAAAGTACTACGAGATTAAAAGTAGAGTTAAAGCAGTTAGGATTACAGACGGCCTTAGCGCTTCAAAGCGATCTCTACCAAACAACCTTTTATACGTATTGGAGGAAAGAATACCTACCTACAACAAAGCACGGGCTACAATCCTGAAATTATAGAAAACTAGAGGTAAAGTCTAGTAGTAATTACAGTTGTACTTCTAATAAAGTTAAGAAATTAACACGACTGTATTGAGAGAGAGAGAGAGAGAGCTAACACACCCTACATTATAAGAGTGAATATATATAGCTATTCCAGTCGCAATCTATAAGTATACTTACCGGAAACAGCAAACAAGGTAAAGCGAGTCTCCTAGTTTTCGACAAATCACGGAGAGTCTGTTTACTGAGACGCTAGAATAGATCCAGATATTCTAGACTTACTTTGCAGTTGTAAACACTGTTCAGTTTGATTTAGTTCAGGGAAACTTGGTTAATTTGCATTAGGTATACGAAGACTATCTACCTGTTATGGTAACCTGGTACGTCAATATTTATAATGCCCTGTTGTAGAATTGGGCTGTACTGGTGTTTCATTGGAGTTTAATTTCCTACTAGAAAATCGGCTTTCTTTGAGTAATAAGACCAAAGCATAATGGCCGGTTTCCTAAAATATGAAAACCCTTCCAGAATCCAAATTTTCTAGAAGACAAATGTTGCCAATAACGTCCAAAAACTAGTATGCAAACGTACTCATTTTAATTATTTTAAGTTTTTAATCGGAATGCAATCGTAAATTTGTTATAAAAAATTAAAAATATTTATAACAGTAATAACAGTAGGTACCTACTGAACCATTTATTTCGGAATTAATTCAAAGAGGTTACTTCAATGCAATAATGCATGCCGCGCGTGTATTTAAAGTTATTCAGTAGATATTCTGCAAATTGGGGAATAATATGCGCACCCCAGTGTAAAACGATAAAACGCGATAGCGCGTAATAAATAACTTAATATATGGGAATATAAATTCATGTTCAGGACATCTATGACTTTCAAATACACCCTCATATTTAGAGCGAATGGGTTGGGACAAAAGAGTTGAATAAGACCTTCTCATTTACTCACGTTCTTTGAATTAACTGAAACGTGTTTACGTTTTAGTTAATTATTAATAATAATAAGAACATATAAGTCTAGCCTTGTATACTTACTCGTACAAGAAATAATAAGTAGATAATGTATAGCAGTGATTCCCGAATTATGGTCCGAGGATTCCCGGCGGTCCGAGAGTCTGAGATGTTAGAGTCTGCAGACGGAATAAAAACTAAACGTTACTCAATCGTCCATTTTGCTAGTTCAGTTTAGATTTATTTATTTATTACTGTTTTTATTAAATGCTCTCGTTTGCTCTTGCTAAAACTACTTAAGTTGTGTCCGCTTCAAAACTCGCAAACCTTCACTTTGTTTTTTACGATTGAGCTGAAATTTGGCATAGGCAGGTACAACAATCTGATAGTGAAATCGTGGTCGTCCGGCCAGGATCGTCTCCGCAGGAAGGAACTCTTCAATGGTTAATAGCATAGTCTTGAAATTTGGTACGGACATGTAAATTAGATGATAATACAAGTAAAATCAACAATAAGTACAGTTGGCAAAAATATTGCTTAATTTTTTTAACAGAAAACTTATCTGTAAATAAATCTGAAGACACCCCGGGGTTGCGTGTGTCTATGGGCAGTGGTGACCACTTGCCATCAGGTGACCCACTTGCTCGTTTGCCTACCTTATCGTATAAAAAAAAATTAAATGTAGTTTTATTTTTATTTTACTTTTGCACATCATAACTAATTACTATTCCAGATAAACAAAGTAACGTTCGCCCCCCTGGTGGTGTCCACTCTCTTCATCCTCCTGACGTCTTTGCTCGCACACTGCGCGCGGCGCCTGGTGCAGAAGCTAGTCAAAGAGTCCTTCGTCCGGGTGCTGCTGGAGGAGGCGATTGCTGCTGCCGAGCTATGTGGGTGCTGCTTTGAACTGATCGTTGGTAAGTCAAGTTTTATGAAAAGCTTTTTGGTTATTTACCCGACTACCTAAAGGGTTATGTTTTTCGAGCGTATTTATCACGGACCAACCACCCTCTGGACACCAAATAAAATAAAATAAATAAATATCATGGGACAATTTGACACCAATTGACCTAGTCCCAAACTAGGCAAAGCCTGTACTATGGGTACCAGACAACGGATAAACAAACTTATATAGATAAATACATACTTATATACATATTAAACACCCAAGACCCAAGAACAAACATTCATATTCATCATACAAACATCTGCCCCGACCGGGATTAGAACCCGGGACCTCAAGCTTCATAGTCAGGGTCTCTAACCACTAGGCTATTCGGCCGCCGTTCGGTTTCGGGTGTCAAAGCGAACGTTTCCGAGACGCATATGCTCATTTGCACCTATAAATCTCTCTCTTGCCGCGAATCGCGGCTCACTTTCGACCAGATGACAAGCGAGATGACAAGCTATGAACCAATAACGACGCATTCCCCGGCCCGCTCGCCGCGGCTTTTTCGTAATGACTTTCCAAGTAAATTAAAGAAGATGCGGTGTCCAGAGGGTGGTTGGTCCGTGGTATTTATGTACCTATGTATGTATGTCTAATTCTTTGGCACGCACGTTCTACAGCTGACGGATTTCAACGTATGAGGTGTCATTGGATTCGTCTCAGATGTGGGAGTGACATAGGGTAGGATTGTTTCCCAGAATTGAAGTCGGGCTTTCTGTTTTTAATTTTAAGTTTTTTTTTTTTTTTTTTTTTTTGTTATTTTTTTACTACTTTATTTACATAATAAAAGCAATTTACAATGACATTAAATCTAAGCTTAAACTAAATAAACTACAACTTAAAACTAAATTAAATCTAAATAAGGCCCCCGTGGCATAGTGCCCAAAAGGCTGGCAGCGTTGCCTCGCTGAATAGCGATGCTGATTCTTTGAGAGAGAAAACTGCCAGCCCTTTGGTCACAAGTTGCATCAACTAAGCGCTTTTGTAACTCAGAAATAAGCTTGTAAGTGCTGGGACCCCATGGACCCAAAGTTTCAAACCCGACAGGAACAAAATTATAATTCGGACCGAGAGATTGATACTTAGAATTTTTTCTATTTTCAGCCGTTTCTGCCGCCGCACCAGCTTTTTGTGTGGTTCCCTGGAGATGTGAGGGTGCTACTGTATCGACACAGGTCGCATCCCAAACCAGAACCCTACCCATTCTCCAGGGAATCAGAGACATACCGTCCGGCCTTTTGCCATCGTCGCGGGCAATGCCGCTTGGCTCCAAAATGGCCGGCACGTTCGCAGAGGCAAGAGCCCGGCGGATTATGTCATTGAGCGCGGCATGACGGGAGAAACGGCCGGCGCTCTTTTGACAGGAAAGACCATGGTGTCCCGTTTCGTCCACATTGGTGCCACAGAGGCAACGGTGTGGTGAACACAGCGCAACACCCAGTCTTAGCCCGACTGCAATTCTCAGTGTTTCAGGCTCAAGAAAGGTTCCGGTGTTAACGGAAGGATAAGCATGAAGCCAGTCACCGGATTCCTTTCTTGCCACAGCCAAAAGCCTTGCGCGGTCTGGGCCTGAACTGGAACTGAGAATATTAGAATAAGTTAATTTGGATAGTGTGTCATCCCAGCTCCGTTGGAAATTTGGATAAGCGGGAGGATTTTCACCCGGACAAGCCATTAGCCAAGCATTCCTAGCATCGACCAAACCCGTCGTCTCGTAGTTTGAAGGACAATCCTTTAGGATTTTACCTACGAGGGTGGACGTGCTGTGGACAGATGATAGGAACGCTGGTAAAGCAACACTAGAAATTTTGCGGATACCTAGCCCACCATATCTGATAGGAAGGGAAGCCTGGGTCCAAGATTGCCCATTGAATTGTAAGTTAAGTATAGATTCCAAAGAAGTTTTCATAAGGGAATCAATTAAGGTCAGAGAATTTTGATGTTTCCAAAAGGGACAACAACGAAGCAAATAAGTAAATTTTGGCACAAAAAGGCAAAATTTTAGAATAGTGATAGCAGTGTGAGCACTGATTTCCAGCAGCCGGTCTGCAGAATTTTGAAATTTTGAAACAGTTTTTGCGATTAAATCTGGAATGGCATCGTCGAAGATTGGTGACCCTAGGAGGCTTAAGTTTTGCTTATCGACAATTTTGATATTTGGACAAAGTAAATTAAAATGTTGGAAGAGATCGGATCGGATCGCGTTGTTTATGAACAGTTCGCATTTATTAAAGTTTAGATCTAAACCAATGGCCTTAAATTTATTTATAATTTCTGAGAGATCTGAAAGTACCGTAACTGCATCACCTCCTAGGGAACCATCATCAAGATACCATACGTTAAATTTGGACTTTAAATTTTGAATGATGGGGTTAATGGCTAAACTGAAAATGGCTGGTCCGAGGGGATCACCCTGCTGACAGCCGACTTCAGAAGATAATTCGTTGCTTTTGTACATTAATTTAGAAGGTTCATGATAACAGTTAAGTAGGTAATTATAAATTTCCGGAATATTATTCCTAATTTCTGTGAGCAAGGTGTCCCTGTTTACCGAATTAAATGCATTTTTGACGTCAATTTTGAGTAAAACCTCACACTGATCGTTATTAAGGTAGGTGCGCAGGGCATGGACTGCCGCTTCGCACCCACCTTTAGTACCGAAACCTAATTGAATTGGTTCAAACTGAGGTTGCAATTTTGAAACTATGTGACGAACTGAAATTTTAGAAGTTAATCGCCGAAATGTAGAGCCGACCGCAATGGGTCTGACACCTCCGTCTTTTTTAGTGAGCGCAATTAGGTTGGCTCCATAAAGAACGGGAACTATTTCGGGATTAACATTGCCAGACAGCATGAGGTTTATTAATTTTGTTAAAGCGAGGATTAAATGTTTGCCTGCGTCGCCCACACAGTGAGAGGTAAGGTCTTTTAGGTGTTGGGGAGCAAGTCCGTCAAGACCTGCTGCAGAACCGGTTTTAAATGAATAGATTGCATTCACTGTGTCTTTCTCGTGAATGTTTAAACAAACATCGGGCGACGTAGGCGGGTCCAAAAAGTATGCGTTTGTAGGAGCTCGAGGGTGTTTAAGTTAAGTTTAAGTTAATTTTAAGTTAGTTAGGTTAGGTTATTTTTGTCCTCGTATTCCCAATTGTAGTACATATTCAGTTAAGTTCATGGGAATATGCTGATTATGAAACTTTTCAGTGTAACAATTATAAGTATTCAAATTCCATTATTTCTCAAATTGCAAACTGAAACGTAAATATACAGAAAGACCGGAAAAAGAAATTCTCCAACTGGGATTCGAACCCAGGACCTCCACCATACCGCGGTGTCGCGCTACCAACTGCACCATCCGAGCAATCATTGGTAGCAGCGAACATGTCAACATGTCTAGTCACCTTAGCAACTTTTTGGGTTATCGCGATTTGAAAGTTTGGAACAATGTAATACGAGGGGCCGCTGATAAGTAATCTCCTTGGTCAGAAATATATACAAAAATAATGCTGGCTGGTATGGATTTATATTCGTTTGTTATTCTATTTTCATTTCATTTTATTCATTTGTTTATTGCATCACGTTTATTTGTCTCCTACAATTGTTTCAAACATGTCGGTAGAAAAAGTGAAAATGGATAAAATCGAGCAGCGTGCGGTGATTAAGTTTTTGACTAAAGAAGGGAATACGCCTTCGGAGATCAGATAGCGTATGTTACGTGTGTTTGGCAGTTCGTGTTCTTCCGAATTTGTTATAAAGTTTTGGTCAAAGCAGTTTATGTTAGGTCGTGAGAGCCTGGAAGATGATCCTCGTAGCGGAAGACCAGTTTCGGCCGTCACCGATGAAAATGTAGCCAGGGTGAAAAAAATATATATTAGAGGACCGACGAGTGAAGAAGTGTGAGATAACTAGAGATGTGGGCGTCAGTAAAGAGCGAGTCAATGAAATAATTCATGAGCATTTGAAAATATCCAAGGTTAGTGCACGTTGGGTCCCCAGAATGTTGACTGCATTTGACATGGAGAGGCGTGTCAAATGTTGCGAAGAGTTTTTGGACATGAGTCGAGGGAAAGAGGAAGAAATAATTTCTAGAATTGTAACATGTGATGAGACTTGGATTCGACAATGGGACCCGGAAAGTAAGCAAGAGTCGTTACAGTGGAAATTTAAGGATGAGAAGCCGCCTCGGAAATTCAAGGTCTGTCTATCAGCAGGTTAACTTTTGGCTACAATCTTTTGGGACACAGAAGGGATTTTGCTCATAGATTATTTACCGAAGAAAACTACAATGAATGCTGATTATTACTCAAACTTACTATATCAACTAAGAGAGACAATAAAAGAAAAACGGCGAGGTAAACTAAGCAAAGGAATTCTGATTTTGCACGATAACGCACCAGTGCATACCGCCCGCACAACGAAGCTAGCAATTAAAGACAATGGCTTCGAAACCATTGACCACCCCCCTTATAGTCCAGATTTAGCCCCCTGTGACTATTTTCTGTTTAGACTTCTCAAGAAAGACCTCAGGGGACGAAGGTTTATGACCGATGACGACATGAAGGCTGTGGTTACTGACTTTTTTGACGACAAACCGAAAGTTTTTTTTTTAATGGTTTAAATTCAATATTTGAAAAAATTTATAAGTGCATTTTACTAGCAGGGGACTATATAGAAAAATAAAAAAAAAATCAGCCACGACAGTCTTTTGTTTCATTGTTAGGTAGATTACTTTTCAGCCGCCCCTCGTACATATATTTTTCGTACCTAAGTATACGTATTTTTTTAAAGTGATAATAAAGACAAGTTAATATTTGTATCTGTAACTGAGTGGTAACTCATAGTCTATTGGCTCTACTCTACATTTTGAGATTAAAATGTCGTTTTAAAAAAGTGATTAGACATGTTATTTCCGTGTACCCTTCAGGTCTTCGCGTCCAAAGAGTTAAAGTAGACGGACAAGTCTGCCTTTGTACTCGAATTTGATATTTGTAACTTGTGTTTATATTAGACATAATGAAAACGGAATATTGACCGCGATTACCGTATAGGTTTGATGAGCTCCCGATATTTCGATGCAGTTGCATGCATCATGATCACTGGCAAACTCCCGTCAATATCCCGTTTTCATTATGTCTAATGCAATTAACCGCGAATCATTTAAAACTGTAACTTGTGTTAAAGCGCTTAGTTGATGCAACTTGTGACCAAAGGGCTGGCAGTTTTCTCTCTCAAAGAATCAGCATCGCTATTCAGCGAGGCAACGCTGCCAGCCTTTTGGGCACTATGCCACTGGGGCCTTATTTAGATTTAATTTAGTTTAAAGTTGTAGTTTATTTAGTTTAAGCTTAGATTTAATGTCATTGTAAATTGCTTTTATTATGTAAATAAAAAAAAATAAAAAAAACTTGTGTTTATATCCTGTATTTTTGTAAAATAAAGTTTACTTACTTACTTAAACTACTAGAATGCATGCAAGGCTTCCGGGACAAGCGTGGGTAGTAGATACTATTCCTCGCCATCAACGAAGCCTAGATTGCATCTGACTAAGATCTTGAACTACCGACTATTCTACTGTAGTTACGATACCAGTCAGGGACAAGCAAGTGGGTTATGCTTGTCGAGTGCGAGTCGGACTCGCGCACGAGGGTCCCGTAGAAAGATTTTAACGCTTTTCCCCAGTGTTTTAAGAAGTCCAGTATTAGCAGAGCCCTGCTCCTAAGCAGAATGTACGCAGTGTGGGGTCAAGTTATATTGGTCTTCGAAATCTACAGACAGACAAAAAAAATTAAGATTTTGAGAATTTTCTGAGTGGAGAGCTCATACGAAATTTCAAGTTTCTAGGACAACTGGAAGTACCCTTTACATTTTTGGATTTCGGCAATTTGTATGGAAATGGCCTTTTTAATTACTGTATCTTTTGATTGCGTTGACTTAAAGGTTGATTTTTTCACAGCTTCAAGGGACCGGAGGCTTGAGTATTTGATATTAATTTCAGCATGCTACCTCCACGCGTTCCAGAGAAAAAGGGTCTTGACAGACAGACAGACAGACAGACAGACGGACAGCCTCTCAAGCAGAGGCTCGTGGGTTCAAACCCCGGCTCGCACCACTGAGTTTTGCGGAATTTATGTGTGAAATTACATTTGTAATTTATCATGAGTTTTTCGGTGAAGGAAAAACATCGTGAGGAAACCTGCACACTCCTGCGAAACAATTCAATGGTGTGTGTGAAGTTCCCAATCCGCACTGAGCCCGCGCGGGAACTATATAGCCCAAGCCCTCTCATTCGGAGAGGAGGCCTGTGCCCAGCAGTGGGACATAAATAGGCTGATGATGATGATGATGAAACAACTAATAAGTCAATTTTGATAAATCTCCGAATACACCCAACTACAAAAACAACATGCAATTTTAAATCCTCCGAAAAGTACCTACCTAGAAATATTCGCCCGAAGCCACTTAATTGCTTAAATTTTATCTTGTTTGAGGTAAACAGTTTCTAATTCACTTTCGGATCTTTACACAGCGAATTAATTACTGTGATCCCTCTATATAACGCAAACAAACTTCTTAAGTTAATACAATTTCAATCATACGAAACTTATTTTCAAGCATATTTGCGGATCGATGTCTCGACTACCTACTCACTTACTATAAAATTACTGAGGTACGGGTATTTATACCTACTCGTATAAAAGAAGACCGTGACTGATTGACTGATTGACTGACTGACTGACAGACAACGCACAGCCTAAACCACTGGACCTAGAGACTTGAAATTTGGCAGACATGTACCTTGAGTATCCTAGAGGTGTACTAAGAAGGGATTTTTCGAAATTCCCACGGGATAGGGAACCAGCCCATTTTGAAATATTTCACGGGGGCAAAGCCGCGGGGCATAAGCTAGTAAACATATATAAGCATTCTGTGACACTAAAATTAGTGCCAGCCGGCGGGCTGGCAACACCGTTCCTGTCTTAAATGTTTCAAAGGATATATCCTGATGTTTATATATACAAGATGGAATAGGCAACATACTGATCAAATTTGTACATCAATTGTATACCTGTACAATCACCAGCAGAAGTAGCTAAGCAACCTAAGCGGTCACAATTAATGATCTAATTACGGCTCTATTGTATGGACATAAGAGCTTGTGCTGATCATTGTGACCGCTTCGGTTGCCAGCTACTTCTGCCGCTGACTGTACGCCACTGGGGCGAACCAGCTACGTCACTCAGTCAGCCGTCTTCATAAAAAGTATTTTTAAACAACAAGCGAATCCAGACGTCCGCCAAAGCAAACTGAACTCTTCATTACCTATTTATGCTCTAGACGAGCGAAGAGCTGAATACACTGAAAACAATTCCTGACTCGAAACTGGCGTCCATCTGCTGTTTATGAATAATATTACACCCACCAGGGATAACTGTACTTCGTTTATGATCGGGGTAGTTCGTCATCCTATTTTTAACCTCCGACGAAAAAGAGGGGTGTAATAAGTTTGACCTGTCTGTGACACCATAGCTCCTAAACGGATGGACCGATTTCGATGCGGTATTTTTTTTAATCGAAAGCTAGTTTAATCGAGATGTTCTTAGCTAAGTTTTAATAATGGTTCAGCAGTTTTTGAAAATATTGAACTTTGAAATGACAATGTCGGGGGTTTTCCAACTTTTCTAAGCTGGTTCTTAAAAGTTTTAAACAATGAATAATAGTTATCTAAACTACACTGCTCTGCTCAAGTCTAGGGATCAATTATGCGAGGACTCCCAAAATTTAGGACTTTTTTGGCAAAAAGGGTACAGTTTTCTGAAAATGCCCATTTATGCGACACCAAGGTATGGTGGAGGTGCTGGGTTCGAACCCCAGTTCGAGAATTAATTTTTCTGCTCTCTCTGTATATTATTTACTTCAGTTTGAAATTTGAGACAAGCTGTTTGTTTGATTCCAGTGGCCGACAACTTCGGCGTGGGCACGTATGCCATATTCCTGTTTGCGCTTACGATCTGGTGGTCGCTCAACTGGGGAGAAGCCACCGCGTGCCCCTACACCCATATTGAGGATATTATCGAAGGTAAGCAGTCATTTTAAACAATTTTTAACCTCCGACCCAAAAAAAAGGGGTGATATAAGCTTGACATGTGTATCTGCGGTTTACCCTTGAATTGAAAAACTATTTTCTGACTTATTTTCTTAACCAGTTTATTTTAAAAACTAACCTAACCTAACCTATACAACAAACAATAAAATCATCCTGAAATTATCCGGATTTTAGCAGAAACACCTTTCGATTAAATGAAAATGCGATGAAATTAAAAAGTTTTCAAACATTTGTCGACGTTTCACGCGGCTCCCGTATCTGTGCATCTGTCTGTAGAATCATAGCTCCCAAACGTATTTACCGATTTCGATGTGGTTATTTTTAATCGAAAGCTAGTTTCATCGAGATTATTCTGAGCCAAGTTTAATTAATAGAATCGGTTCGCTCGTTTTTGAAATATTGAACTTTGAAATGACAATGTCGGGGGTTTTTCAACTTTTTTTAGTTGGTTAGGTTATTTTACGATTTTATTAGACATACCTACTCAGAACGGGTTATTGAGCGCCATTAGCTTACTAGGTTTGATGAGTTCCCGATACTTCGACGGAGTTACATGCATCATGATCACGGGTAGATAGAATGACAAAACACGGGTGGGTACTAATGTTGCGTAGACCGGGCTCTGTCTACCCGCATTCTTGCGCAGAGACTGCTCACACTGCCTCTACCATCGGTCATTACTCGATTCAACCACGCATACTTACAAGTTTTACAACTCATCAAACCTGCAAGGCAAGGTAATCCCGCAGGGTAACTGTGTAACAATTTTGACACCCGTCATCGGATTGAAATGTCAGTTTTTGTACGTGACAGCTAGCTGTTTCCGATACCAATTGTCAGCCCATACAAAAACTGTCAAAATGAATACGATAGCGATTGCGAGCGAGGTAGATAATAAGCATGCTGTTCTGCGTATATCTAGTAATGTAATAAACCGCGTATCATTTAAAACTGTTAATGACTTTTATAAACAGAAAACTCATTTAGGTGAGCCAGTCTCGCCACTCACCACCCGCAAACCCCCATATTGTCAGTTGGTACTTATACACCCTTGATTGATATCTCCAGGCAAAGGTGACATCCGCAAGGCCTTGCTGAAGACCTGGGCTGAGCTGGCCGGTGGCTTGCTGGTCTTCAAGTATGTGCAGATGTACTGGGCCCTCGAGATCGCAGAGACACACAAGGACAAGGCTTTTGAGGACTGCAAGGCTGATTTACAGGTAATTTTTACCATGTCATGGAGTGAAGCTTTGTTTTTTGAACTTGTAATGGCTTAGCTTTAAATTAGCAAAAAGCTAGGGTTGGTACAACACGCTGTACTTAACTGTGCACCTCGTTGGAATGCGACCCCTCTCCCGCTTCCCCGCGCGGCGCCCCGCTTTCGCCTCGTGCGTTCAGTAGCGGTCACAGTAACGACAGAGTGACGTCACAGCGTCAGGTGCACAGTTAAGTCGGACGGGTAGTATGGATTTATGTTTGTGTATATTTATTGCGGCGTACTCGCTTGGGATATTGGCTGATGTCCGCGCGTCAAAATTGCACTGCATGACACTCGGAGCGGATAACTGCTTCCTGTACGCGCGCGTTTTAGCGGACGCCTTTACAATTGTTATTACACCAGCGAATAGTAGAGGTTAGTAGGTTTGTCTGTTGTTTTGCGTGTGCTAAATAAATATTCTTATTTTAATCTTAAATTTAATACAATGTTTGAGTTTGCCGTGGTCTAACAAGCACCCAAATGCGAATCGAGAAGGCAAGAGCCCCTCGGTTTCAACGAGAGGTGCCACAGCGACTCCCGACACAGACAAGTCTGCATTTACCTTAGATGCAAGAACCAGAGTCCGTTAGGGCACAAGCTTTTATTAAACACAATTAAATTATAAACACACATTTTATCATCATCATTGAAGTTACCAGGTAAGGTAAGTAAACGTTTGTGTATTGTGTATAAGAGTTACCAGTAAGTAAACAGTATTGCACGCAATGTAAAGAAATACAGACAAGCAGTAAATAATGGTACGAGCGTTGTGTAAGGTCTATCTGGAGAGCTATCACCATCTTGTACCCACTAATAAGACGTCCACCACTGGACATAGGCCTTTCCCAAGGATCACCACGACGGTCGGTCTTAGTGCTACCCGCAGCCAATGGCTTCCCGCGATCTTTACCAGATCGACCGTCCACCTTGCGTTGCGGGAGGCTTACCAACACTTGGCCTTCCAGTAGAACCTTACGACCCTAATGTCCATCAGATCGCGAGCAATGTGCCCTGCCCACTGCCATTTAAGGTGTGGTGTGCAATTTCTTGAGCTGTATCGGGAACTTTAGTTCTTCTACGGATCCTTTCATTTCTGATTCCCTACACCCTCATGATTCCAGGTGCCAGTGCTCTACGGAGCCGTGATCGAGGGTGTAGCCACGTGCCTCTGCCGTATCGCCTCGAAGAGTCTCGGAGCTCTCAACCCTCGCTTCTCAACCGCCATAGACTCCTTCATAGGGACCTCACTTGTCGTTGCTGGTAAGCGGGATAGAGAGATTTAATGTAGGTGTTAGTGACATAAAGCATTCGACACTTTCTAACAAGTGTGCAAGTGTGAGAGTGACCAATGCTATATGTCGTCGACTAACGACTAGCGATTCTGAGACTAGTGGGTTTCTTAAAGGTGGATTTCAGGCAATGATACTATACAAAAATTCAAACAAATAAATTCGCAATCCCACCCTCGCCAACTCGCCAAGACAAATTTCAACCCCTATTTATGTCACAGGCATAAAGCAAATCTAACACCGCGTCACTGCCTACAATCCACATGACTACCCCCAAAACAAATTTACTTTTATGTCACATTAACCCACACCATTCGACTAACTCGCAACTGCAATTAACTTAAGAGAAATTGGATCAGGAAAGTTAATGTTCTATCTTCTTCAGCAGTTAAAGGGCTTAGTACAATGAAGAGCGGTGCGTGAAATACGGCCCATGGTTGTTTGAATTTGAAGCTACTCGGCAATACTTAAACTAAAAGATATATAATAATGATTTCCAATTTACCACCGCAAATTACCTACCGCTTAGATATCTCGGTCATCTGTGATGGATGCGCAGTCTAAAGCAGAGTTTAGACCTGCAAGGAAAATAGTGCAAGTTGCAATACATTGCGGTGTTCGATCGCCCCTACTAACTCGTTCGCTTTACGATCTTGCGTTGTAGTGCAAGTATTGCAACTTGCATGATTTTTCTCGCAGGTCAAAACCCGGGTTAAGTTAAGACAAGCTTAATTTAGTCGTACCCACCCCGCACCATGGACGAATACATCTAGAGGACCGCCAAATGTCTACACAATGTCGCGTTACTGTAAAAGCCTGCTGCTGTAGCTAGTTTCAGTATGGAGAGGTCTCTGATCATTTATTTCATATGACATCTAGACCACTGCTTAGAAAAATTGCGCCATCTGTGAATTTATTTAAAAAGCTCCAATAGATGGCGCTATCGCTACTGTGCTAAGCAAATGTCTAAGTTATATACGACAGGAATCGTACAGAGACCTCTCTCTCTCTATAGTGATACTAGCTACATCAGGCTTACTCATAATAAAAGAATGCGACATTGTAAAGACAGCAGTCAGTTTTAACATGAAACTAACCGTGAGACTCACTCATAGTCAAGTAAACGGATCACCCACGTATAGAAGTCGAGTTTACAAGTAGGTATAGTTGAAGAAATATTATTTGCACCGATGAATGTTATCTATCGGGCCGGTTTGTCCTTTTGTGTTTCAATAGAGTCATAAACAAATTAACACCTGTTTTGCTAAAAGCGTACTTGGACTAAACGAACTTAATCCGTCTTACGGTTGTGGAGTGCAAATGTGCCAAATTATTTTTGTAAATTCTAGTTTAGAACAATTTATAGTCTCTTAATTAAGGTTTTCATCCGGAATGTTGTGGGTACACTTAAAATACTAACTACCGACATTTTTCTTACAAAGTCAGTTTCGCATAAACTTCATGAGTTCTTTTTTAACTTACATAGCTATCCTAGAAACGAGAAGTATCAAAACAAGTTGTTCGCATTATACGAGGGCCGTTTGATAAGTACCCGTTTTCTAAATATATTAATATCACTGGCCGCAAATAAGTATACCACCTTTTTAAGCCATTTTTTAGAGGCGGGAAAATTAAAAAAAAAATGGCATTCTTTTGTTTTTTTTTCTCATTTGACAACGATTCAGTGAAGGCGTGAACTTAAAATTGTTAAAATGGAGAAAGAACAGTATCGGTCTGTAATTAGATTCTTATTTTTGGAAGGAAAAACATGTGATGAAATAAAAGTAAGAATGCAAGCGGTTTACCATGAATGTGCTCCTTCTATGACAACCGTCAGATATTGGTCTTTGATGAGGATCGCCCAGGCCGGCCAGTTGAGGTGACTACAGACGATATGGTTAAGAAAATTGAAAATATTGTTTTAGCCGACCGCCGAATTAAACTTCGAGAAACCGTTGATGCTGTAAACGTTTCAATCGAGAGGGTACAACACATATTAGAAGAAAAATTGGGTATGAAGAAAGTATCGGCGAGGTGGGTGCCGCGTTTACTCACGGAGGAGCAAAAACGGAACCGACTGACTACTTCGGAGCAGTGTTTGGCCGTGTTCAAACGTAACCCGAAGGAGTTTCTACGTCGTTTCGTGACCGTGGACGAAACGTCGGTCCACCACTACACCCCGGAAATGAAAGAGCAGTTGAAGCAGTGGATTTTACCGGGTGAACCTTCTCCAAAGAAAGCAAAACCCGTCCCGTCGGCTGGAAAGGTCATGGCGACCGTTTTTTGGGATTCGCAGGGTATTATACATATTGACTATTTAGAAAAGGGAAAAACAATAACAGGGCAGTACTATGCCAATTTATTGGATGAATTTGACGCCGTGTTGAAGGACAAATGACCCCATTTAAAAAAGAAAAAAGTACTGTTTCATCACGACAACGCCCCGGCTCATTCGTCCAGAGTTGTGACGGCTAAATTAGCACAGTTACGCTACGAACTAATGTCTCACCCCCCGTATTCTCCAGATTTGGCCCCATGCGATTTCTTTTTGTTTCCCAACCTAAAAAAATGGCTCGGTGGCAAGCGATTTGGATCAAATGACGAAGTCATTGTCGCCACAGAGGCCTATTTTAATGACTTTCCAAAATCATACTTTTTGGATGGTTTATTGAAGCTTGAGTATAGGTGGAACAAATGTATAGAGTTAAAAGGTGACTACGTAGAAAAATAAATGCATATATACAAAAAAAAAATGTTTTTTTTTTTCCATAAACGGGTACTTATCAAACAGCCCTCGTACACATAGCACGTGCGTTGCCGAGACGGGTTGCACAATACGTTTCGCTGTCGCTGAGTCGCGCACTCTCCCAGGACTACGAATTAGTCTCGACTTATATACATGAGTGATACGTGTATTTCACGTAACGATAATCATTTATTTCCAATTAAAATTGTACATATTACATAAAAACTACATTTAACAAACTTAGATCTAGTACCTACGTAAATTTACAGTACCTATGTCTAAACTAGGTAACATGTCAAACCTGCTGCCTTATAGTCTAATGCGCTCGGAATCACAACCGCGTTCTTTGCATGGACTGACAATTGGTATCGGAAACAACTAGCTGTCACAGTCATACAAAAACTGACATTTCCATCCGATGACGAGTGTCAAAATAGTTACATAATTACGCTACTGTGCTTTATCGTAGTCCCTTCAATGAACGTTTCATTACTGTTTCATTTCATCGCATTTCAGGATATTTTTATTGTTTGCTGCAATCTTTTCAACGCCAAGTACGCTTAAAATCGTCATGAGCCGACGTGCCTACGACGCCACCAACGCTTACAGGCGTCCGGCTGCACAGTGCAAATGCGGCCTACGAACGTATGCTTAAGGTTTAGGTCCGCGTTGACGTTATGCCAACTTGGCGTGTGGATGACAACTTTTGTATGCGTCGTTGGCGTTGAAAGGGATAAGCTAAGTCAGAAAAAAGCTTTCGATGAAGTGAAAAAGCTATGACACGTGTGTCGGCAATTTGATGATAAAACGTGCTTTAAACATACCTCATTGGCAGTCCTCTCGATACATGCGTCCATGCCCCGCACTCATCTCAATTCTCATATTGCAGGTGTCCTGACTAGGCACACGGTATTCGTCTACCGCTATCAGGACAGTTTAAGTGCCAATGCGGACCTAAGCGTGTCCATCTTTTGCAAAGTGCATTTAGGAAAAGGTACATTGTTTAGAAAATTAAATGTTCACTAACGCCATCTTCATGCTTTAATTGTAAATAGTGAATGCATGGTTGGTCACGCTTCATGTCGGTACAGTACGGTTTAGTTTCTAAGGCACACAGAAACAGCAATAAAATTAAATAGGTATACAGTCAGCAGCAGATACTTCTGCTACTGCTGAGCAACCGAAGCGGTCACAATGATCTGTACAAGCTCTTATATCTATAACAATAGAACCGTGCTTACATCATTGTGACCGCTTCGGTTGCTTAGCTACTTCTGCTGATGACTGTGCCTACCTAAGTTACCTACTGTAACGGTTAAAAATGGAGCTGGGATCATCAAATTTGTATTCAAGCTTCTTGCGTAGATGGTAGAGTCGCTACCATGCGGTCTGAAATGTAAAAAGATTCAATATTTTAATAGTGTAACTTATCCCGCGTTAAATTGACGTAATGTTTAATTGAAGTTACTAAACATGTGCCTTGTGAACTGAGCCGTACTAGCATATTTAATATATGCTGGACGCCATTCACATTAGAATTCGTTATTAGTTTCATTGTCACAAAAAGTATGCACACTACTATTGTATCTAAGATAGAAGGTCCTATAGATTTTTGATAGTATTTTAATTGAACGCGAATAAGTACGCGATTATCGCTTTTACTCGTACGAATCTGTGATCAAACACAGAAATTGGCTTTCGCGCGATTAATAACAATCTTTTTTTCTCTTTTAAGATTAAAAAGTCAGTTAAAAAATTATTACCTTATTTCTTACTACTCCTAGACGATGATCCCGGTCAGTAGTTGGGTGGAATTTCAAACTGGAGACCCCTGGTCACCCTGGTGTAATTTGGGTGGCCGTATTTTTGTATGAAAAAGTGCCACACATATTACTCTAGTATAATTTGTGTGGCACTTTTTCATACAAAAATACGGCCACGCAAATTACACCAGGCGTCTCCAGTTTGCAAATCCACCCAGTTATGTATCTGCAACAACTCAAACTGATCTTTCTCCTTCCAGCCTTTGACTACTCGGGAGGTTACTTCAACCCAGTCCTGGCCACGTCTCTCAAGGCCGGCTGTGATGGCCACACCCTGCTCGAACACGCGGTAGTCTACTGGATCGGAGCCTGTGCTGGTTCCGTCCTTTCAGTCTACCTGTACAAGATGCCAGCCATCCAGAAATACCTGGCTCCAGCCACCACCGAGGTTAACGGAGACAGTATCTGGGGGGACAAGGAGGATTAAAAAAAACCAGTACCCAGTGATACCTGATGCTAGTCAATGGGGGTCGGTGTTGCTTTGGACTTCTTTGCGATTGCTTACACCCTGTCAAATTAATAAAAACTTAAACAGCCAGAGTTTTCATGAAAACTCATGCATGCATGATTCTGATGACAAATAAATGAGGGACACTTCTGCTATGGTTGCAAATGGATTTATTTAAACTATAGGCTAATAAGACTTTAAAACAGCCGCTCCCGATGTTCAATCTCTCTCTTAATTTTATCTACTGACGATAAAAACATCTATCTATCCTCAACTTTCAAACTTGCTGTCGGTCGGAAATCCAATCTCTGTTGCTATCTGTCGGTGGATGGAGTGGGTCATCTAAAGATAGCAACCTGGAGAAGTAAAAGAAATTTCTGTAATTCTTTTGAGAATAAAAGTATATTTAACCCGAAATTTCACCCTGAATAAATCGAAATGTTTTTTATTAAGAAAGCCATAATTATATTAGGGTCTTAATTGCTGGGACCCATGTCGTGGCCCTTAATTATGGGGCGTACTCATTACAACCCTTAACGTCTACCCTTTTAATGTCCGAGGAAATCTCATTTATCGTTTTGTAATTGGTATCTGCCTCGTAGAAAATAATAATGTTTATGTAAAGCCACAATCGTCTACAAAAACGAAAACAAAAGTTATTTTTTTTAAATTACACTAACATCCTCAGCTTCCGATTTGTTTAGCAAGTTTAGAAAGAAATAGTCTCTAAGCAATCTCATTCAACTTCAAAGCAACTTAAAACTTCGTCGACAAAACGACCCTTAGATTTTTTAATTTTATAACCAACGATAAGAATAGTCAAGTGGTCCTTCCAAAAATATAATAAGTGCTACGTACTCCTGTTGTAAATAAATATTAAATGTTTTATTTATTAATTTTGTTTTATTTGAACCTTTTGCTCAAACGGCACGAGAATAAATCCCAAGTGGTTTGAGTTTTAGACCATAGACCGAACCATAGACTCGATAATACCTATGTTTTTACTGTTTATTCATCAATCAATTTCACTTTTAGAAATGAAAGTATATTTTTGATACATTCTTATTCGACTATTAGTGAAACTATGTCTTGTAAAAGGAGTAAAAAGCTTGCCTTATTTACACAGTTAGTTGCCTGACTGGCATGACTAATGTCCTTTTTTAAATAAAATCAAGGACCATAAAACCAAGAGGACTGCTAATGGCCTCGATGTCATTGTCGATTGTAATGTCCCGTTCCTGTAAAATAATGAGCCTGCTGTAGCTAGTTTCACTATAGAGAGGTCTCTGTACCATTAATTTTGTATGACACTTAGACCTCTGGCTAACACAATAGCGCCATCTATGAACTGAAAGAAAAAACTAATTTAGATGGCGCTATTGTGTTAGCCAGCGGTCTAAATGTCATACCAAATTAATGGTACAGAGACCCCTCTGTGGTAAAACTAGCTACAGCAGTAGCCTTATTATTTCAAAGGAACGCGACATCGTATAGACACTGGCAGTCCTCTTGGTTTTATGGTCCTTCATAAAATAGACAAATTAGTAACACGAATGGTGACTTAACGACACCTTATTAAGTACTATGAATCACAATAAAAAAAAATCTTTAAAGGAAACCTCTTTGAAAAGTAGATTAAAACATTATAAAGATAAAAACTTAAAAGTGTATTCTTGTACATTTAAAAGCTTTCCGTATCAAGAGACGTTTAGTGTGAACGTACATTTGTTCGCTATGTACCCCGTAATTTGAAATAACTTAAACCGCCGTCCGAGTAAAACGCTCGCAACGCTATTCACTGAAAATGCATTAAATAAATTCGTCTTTTCACTCTCAGAATACAGAAAAACCTGAACTGGCGCTGAACTGAAGGGCGCCTAAAAATGAAGCAGTTTTCTACACTTAAACAGTGTAGTTTCGCGTACTCATCCCTGTGAACACAGCGCATCGTACTATTAGTGACATTATTATTATTAATATTTTTATATTTTACTGAAAGAGGAAGGCAAACGAGCAAGCGGGTCACCTGATGGTAAGTGATCACCGCCATCCATGAGAACCAGCAACCCCAAGAGAGTCACTTTCAGAGAGGAAAAGGGATAGAGGAAAAGGCTGACCGAACGAAGCGCAAAAAGGGTGCTGTCGCCTCACGCCGATTTTCTGCGAGAGGGTGGTACTTCCCCGGACGAGCGGGTCCATTCGTACGGCAGCAAATAGCTACAGATAATACAGACTAATGATTAAACGCGGCTTCTGGTTTGTTCTGTATTCTGAGTATACAATCTAATACATACTTAATTACGAAATATAAAAGCTTAGTGTCTGTTTTAGAATGTTCATAACGTGTATTTACTTGCCACGGAGAGACATGTGGAAAAACTTAAAAAATCTGGTACTCATGTCTTTCTTTTTACAATACGGGTGTGCCATGGAAAACCTGATAGAATACAGTCAAAATGTGAAAAGTGATTTAACTAGTATATTGAGTGACGAATCTTTGTTCGACTGTGTGGTGGACCTTACTCAAATAACGGTTATATTTGCACCAACAATACTCATTCTAGAAAACAAGGAAGATGACAATGATGATGCATTTTTCAACAAATTGATTGAAGCATTTGCGAGTAATGATCTCCCGATAACCATACAAGATCAAGACAATTATACGGTCAATCAAACTTACGGCGTGTACGACGGAGCAGTTATCATCATAGTTCACTTTGAAAACTGTGAAAAGCTTTCCAAATTTGATATCCATGACGTTGACAAGAAGGTGAAACATCTGATCATTATTTCAGATTTCAAAGAAGAATCCTTTGAATTGCTACAAAAATTCGGTTGCAAATACATCAACCATGGCATAACGTTTTTTTTACGAGACCCAACTGGACAACACCATAATATAGAAACATTTTTACCCATTGTGGATGAAGTAACGTGTAAAATGGTGGAGAAAGCGAAGCCAACCCGAATAAATACCTGCAGTAACGGCTCCTTGGATACCAAAGTTGTATTTCCAGATGAAGTACGAATCGATCTCAAGAAATGCATCTTCAGAGTCGGCATGGCCACAATGTTCCCGTTTTCTAAAATACCAAATAAGGAGGCATTAAATAATTACGATCTGATAGAAGAAATAGAAGGTTCAGATGTGGAAATAATTAAAATTATCGCAAAGAGATTCAATGCATCACTAGAATGGCGATACTTACGCAGAGCAGAAGAAAATCCGTTCACAGACGTAGAATACATGAAGGTCATTGCAAATGGCAGCTTAGAACTTTGTGCTGGAGGTTTTTACAATGCTTATGGAGACCTGGTGGCGTATTCAGGCATTTACACCAGACAAGCTGTTATATGGATATACGCTGTCCACAGATCTAGCAGATCTTTGTCCAAATTGGTGCGCCAGCTTCACGGAATATATATATTTTTCATCTTTTACACAGGTTACTCCAGTTTGTCATATTTGATTCGGAAATTCGATCACAAAAGACTTTCTTTGAAAGACACCCTGTTTTACAGTTGGGGCGCTCTCGTTGGCGCGGCCTCGCTGAAAAAGCCGTCGTCTCTGAAACACAAAATATTGGATATGTTCTACCTGATATTGAGTATTTATCTGGCATCTTATATGAACATTCAGCTGTTCAGTTTTCTAACAATAGACAGACCTTCGTTGATGTTCACAACCAACGACGAAGTCGTCAGCTCGGGTCGAACTCCTTACTTGAATCCTACTAGCAAGAGGTTTATCGAAGATAAGAATTACTTGACATTCGCCAATACATCTAAAGACTGTGCTGGCTTTTATGACTGCTCCGACAAAACCCTCGCTTTTAACGGTTTGACTTTAATTTTAGACGAATACTTCTACACATTACAGGCTAATACCGCTGTAAACGACGAGGCGAGAATTCTAAGAGCAACGCAGAACGTAGTAACAGTATACCAAGAAATGTTGATTCGGAAAGATAGTCCATTCGTCGTTGGTATTCAGAAAGCCATTCAGAGATTATTCGAAGCTGGTATTAGTCAGCAGCTATACAAAGAAGCAATTGGCATAACGGTGGTGGCCAAAGCTGAGAGTGCGAATAAAAATGCTATAAGTAACAGCTATAGTTGCCAGTCAGGGTGCGCAATCACACTAAGGCAAATGGCTGGCGCGTTCTATGTGTGGGTTACCGGTTGTATGTTGTCTGCGTGTGTGGTTATTATAGAAATAATTTGGGATAGCAGCGGGGTGTGTACCAAATTTAATAGCCAGCCTATTTAGACTTAACACAACGAATCATTTTAATTCGTGGCGCAGAGTCCCCGTAATATTTGTAATTTTTTTTGTATTCATAATCAATGAAGGTAGAGAACTGCTTTACTTAGTAAAATGTTTATGGTAATAGTTTATGCAACTGTTACATAACGAGGATCCTTAAAACATGAGTGTGCTTTTATGAAACGAGTGTTTTAAGACATAATTATGTAGAATTGCATACATTACTTTATCTAGACTCATATTATAAGTACTCTAAGATGGTTTCAGAAGCCGAAGGCATGATAAACCTGTCACGAATAATGGCTGTTTTTTTTAATCATAGACTAACGTATCGAGCTGACGTTTCGTGTCGACTATTTTTTTAAATTGAGGCTTATGTTGATGGTCATTACCTACGGTTTCTGAACGCATAATAGATTACTTCGGATATGTGTGTAGGTAAAAACACTTTTATACTGAAACTACCGTGAGACTCAATCATAGTGAAATAATAACGGATCACTCACTTACTCGACTTATATCCGTGAGTGATCCGATTTTATTTCAACACTTTTATACTGTTTTTGATACTCGACTAAATAAAGCTGATAAGGTTGAAATGAGTTCGCTATTGTAATGTACCTACTGAAGTTTCATTAAGCATCCTAATTTATCTCGTACTTCATTAAAAAAAGAAAAAGATTAAAATATCTCCCTGATGAAGTTTAAAGAAAGAATCCGCTCGACTCCGTCGGTATTCGGTTAATTAAAAAGTTTTTTAGGTTCTGCGAATGCCACTTTACTTAGCGAAATAAAACGGACCACTCACGTATATAAGTCGAGTTTAGCCTGACATGTTTCGGAGGAAATGAGTCTCGCTGCCGCTGGGTCCTGCGTTCCCAGAGGAAGGACTACGAATTAGTCGGAAACATGTCGGGCTAAGCTCGAGTTATATACGAGAGTGGTTCGTTTTATTTCTCTATGATTGAGTCTCACGGTAGTTTCATGTGATAAGCCACTTTACTTTTTACTTTAAGGTATCTATGTAACGCAATTCAATGGTGTGTGTGAAGTTCCCAATCCGCACTGGGCCCGCGTGGGAACTATAGCCCAAGCCCTCTCATTCTGAGAGGAGGCCTATACCCAGCAGTGAGACGTAAATAGGCTGATGATGATGATGATGATCTATGTAACGAGTGGAAGTCCCTAGTTTTATCTAATTTAGCACTTACTTACAAAATTTATTTAGAAGTAAGTAATTGTACGAAGTATCGTACAATTACTTACTTCTAAATAACTTTTGTTTAGTTATTGGCTCGGGCAAAACGGTTTTGCCCGTGATCATAATGCTACATGCATCGAAATATCGGGAGCTCATCAAACCTATAAGGTAATCGCGGTCAATATCCCGTTTTCATTATGCCTAATGCAATTAACCACGAATCATTTAAAACTGTTAGGTATTTATCGCTGGATCTTTTATGGTTTGAATATACTACCATTGACACAATGCGCATTATATTTTTGATGTTATTTAAAATTTTAATTATTAAAAACAAATGTATATATATAAATAAAATACGTACCTAAAAAAACCTTTTTGGATCACTTCACTGTTTGTCTGTCTGCCTGTCAGCCCAGCCGTCGGTCTTTCAATTTTAAGTAAACCAAAATATATACTTACGAGAAGGGTACGAGTACCTACCTCTGACCTAGAATCATGAATGAACAATGAATTTGGCACCGAAACAACACAAATCAATGAAAATAGGTATCCAAAAAAGATTAAGTACGAAACCCTCGGCGCGCGAATCCGAAAACACCTACTACTAAAATGTTTCATTACTTTTTATAAAGAAAAAACACGCATGCCTGAAATTGTTAAGTCTTGTAACACCCGAACCACTAAGATATAATTCATAGACTTTCTTCAGACTAAAGGAAAAACACTTTTACTTCCAGTCGGCCTCAAGAGCTAATGGGCTTTCCATGTTATTTTTGTTCTAACAAATATGATTTATGTCAAGGCAAGAAGGAATATTGTACTAGGTATTGTATTGCTTTTGTAAATAGGATCTCTATATGTTGAGCATTATTTTCCTTACTAGGTAGATTGCGTCAGATAAATTGCGAGAGCAATCTTTAATTTTAAACTAGTGCGTATGAATGTATACCCATAAGAATAAATAATAACATAGTCGAACGGGATCTCCTTTGACCGAGTCCAAAACGCCGCCATTTATACACCTACTTCCCCCTTCACGTCGTTACACCCCTCTGTCATCTAGGCGTGTTGCTAAGGTTGCTTGCTGTTAAATATTAGGTACTTACGTCTAAAGATAATATCACTAAGATATAAGTTTTTATTTACTTTGAAATCATTATTTTATTCCAGTTTTACAAAATATGAGATCTATAATTCATTACGTACCTACATAATTATAGACACTTCTAAATAAGAAGTTATTATAAGTGCCAAACCAAATGAAGCCATTTAAGGTGATTTAAGTAAGTATAACTTACCTACAAAAATAAAATAAAATACATACAGGCTGACGTAAAACTATTACAACCAAACGCGCGTGCGGCGACGCCGGCCGTGACAGCCTGCTGACTGAGTAGTTTGTTTAACGAATACTCTAATATCGTGACCTTGAGCCCGTCCGGAGCGGGAGTTTCCGTTATACCCCTATGCGTTTTATAAAGGTATAAAACGCATAGGGGTATACCATAAGAATAAATAATAACATAGTCCCAAAGGCTATATGCAACACGAAACACGAAGGGAAAATAGTACCTATAAATAAATAATCATGGGACAATTGACACCAATTGACCTAGTCCCAAATTAAGCAGAGCTTGTGTTATGGGTACTAGACAACGGATAAACATACTTATATAGATAAATACATACTTAGATACATATTAAACATCCAAGACCCAAGAACAAACATTCGTATTCATCATACAAACATCTGCCCCGACCGGGATTCGAACCCGGGACCTCAAGCTTCATAGTCACCTGTAATATGAATATATAAGCCCCGCAAGGTAGCTGTAGTTTCAGTCCCAATGATACTTACTTACTTGCCGGGTGCAGTGACCCGAAGTGGATCTTGGTCTCCGACGCCAGACTCCGCCATGCCTTAGGAGGTAGGCCTCGTATTCTTTCCTCTATTCCTTTGAGTCCTATTTATACCTACGAGTAATATTAATTGATTCAAAGCCATTGAATTTTTGAGCAATAAACAATTTACTTCAAAAACCAACTGGAAACGCGTTGAAATATTAAAAACCTTTCAGTTGCAGCGTTCAAATTTAAAACAACTTTGCAACGGTTTTTATTAGTTCTAAGTAAATTTAAATCGAATTGAGTTTCTATTGATAAGGCTCGGACAAAACTGCTTGCTCGAATTTTTGTAAAAATACTTACAACTTTTTCAAGGAAATGTTTGACGCAGCGTGAAATAGTGGATTCACAATGTATTATACGATTGGCTGGAGCGTATTTGTTGTACGTAAGTTTATTTTATGTTTTTATTATTATTTAATAAACAGGCTAGCAAACCTATCTTGGCTGGTAGGGTAACGCGGTATAGTAAAGTGAGAAAAGCTTTCCCCTGTCAAAATGTTTATATGACATTGTAATAAGATTGATTTTTGCCTGGCCCGTGGGAAAGATTTTTCGACTATATCTATACTTAGTGGAGCGATGCGGCTGGAAAATCCACCAATAGGATAGCTGTAGGCCGAGGACGAGTTTTCGAATCCTGCGTAACGTTACGTTATCGTATAGAAATCGAGAATCCTCATACCTACTAAATTTTACTTCCAAATACGCTGTCGCGACGTCGCGCGAATTCTCCTATGGCAACACTACGATGACGTCACCCGACGATGAAAACCCCGTACCGACGCTGTCAGTAAAAGAAAGTCAGCTCAAAATAGTCAGTGCCAGTGATAAGTCATCATGTAAAGTAGTTCAAAACTTATTGCGACAGAAAATCCCATCGTACAATGAAAGCTAAGTATCTAAGTATCTAGCAAAGTATCTAAGTATTTAGGTATAAAATCAAGTGTCCTAAATATCTGAACATCTACGTCCCCAAGTGTCCAAACACCCAAGTATAAAGTATCTGTTTCGAGTATTAAAGTCAAAGCTCTGGGTGAGCAAGTAAGTACCTAGTCTGACGACCTATAGCTTCATCACTGTGCACAGTAGGTCCCTAGATTCACAGCGTGGCTAAGGTAAACTCAGCGTGGTGTACGCCAAAGAGTTTCGGCCCTGTGACCAAGCGCTCCAGTTCCAGTACCAAGTGTAGATTGGCCAAGGTAAACTCAGCGTAGTGTACTCCAAAGAGTTTCGGCCCTGTAATCATAGCGCCCTAGCTCCAAGCGAAGTAGATAAGGCCAAGGTAAATTCGGCGCGTTGGACATCAAGGAATTTCGGCCCTGAACCATAGCACCCTAGCTCCAAGCGAAATAGATAAGGCCAAGGTAAATTCGGCGTGTTGTACGCCAAGGAATTTCGGCCTATGAAGTGTAGGAATAGCTTCCAGCCTTGCGAGGCTATGAAGACCAAGTAGACCAACTGACTGACTGATAATTCTTCCTCAAGTAAACTCATCCCTATATAAGTACTCAGATCTGGCATTGTCTTTCAGCATTGTTGGAGTCACCCCGGCTGTTGGCTGGCTGTGTGGCCCAAGGGCAGTGGCACCACAAGCAGTGGTGTCATCTGCCCATCTAAAATCTACAGATGGCGAAGCAGAGTATTCCGGACACAACGTGAGCAGTCCCAGAAAGCAACGCAACTGTGGATTATGCTTCCGCGAGTCCAATTATTCAATTTTTAATTAGGCATAGCACATAGGAATCATTCAAAAAGGATTTGTCGCCTTGAATAAATTATAAACTAACTAAACCCAGGCATCCATAAGATATGTGGCAACATACGCTGTTCCAAACGTCATACAAATTTCTCGTTAACGTTACTACTCGATTACGTTTTGCAGGATTCGAAAACTCGTGCTCGACCCTCTGGGTTGAACGAAGTTAGCATAAAGTTATTGGTGGTTTTTCGTCCCTCACCGATCAGTCTCTACAGCAGACACCAACTGAGTGAGCATACGCTGTGTTAGTGCTTGTTTCTAGATATTTTTAGTGTATAATTTGTTCATCCGTCAAAAAATTGTGTTGTTGAGAAGTGACGCTGTTTAAATTAACTAATACTTGAATTGCAGATTTTATGCTATACACAAACCGCGCCTCATGTGCCGAGTCTCCGCGCATTGTAACAATGAACGCCTCCGCAGCGTTGATCCCGTCCCAGTCCCACATTGTCAACAAAATCCCCAACCCGCTCTTCCGAAGACGACGGCGGCCGGCACCTCGTCCGCCGCCCCTCGTCAACATAATCCCCGCCCAAAATCCTCGCGCCCAAAGACGAACACAACCGACACCACATTCGGCGACCATCGTCAACATAACCGAAGGACAAAACCGGCCGTCACCTCTTCCGCGGCCCATCGTCACCATAATTCCCGACCAGGATCCCCTTACCCAAGGTCAAAGGCAACAGACACCTCATCCGCTGCCAGCACTCAGAAATTCCTATGAAGATGATAACGGCGCAGAAACAGAAGAATTCCCCAACCAGTACAACTACACCGGATACTATTACTACAAAGACTATTACAAATATTTCTCGTCCTACTATGCAGATAATGGCGATGTCGGTTTCCAGTTCGCTGATCCGCGGTACCCCTACGGACACACAAAGTTTTCAAAGGCACTGGTCGCGAAACAGGTCCCACATGTGTTCAAAGAGATTTTCTTCCCAACACCGATCGCAGGTCGTTTATCAAGTATATTGGTTGAGGATTTCTATACCCAAACAGTACCAGTTCAATTGATTGGTGCAAAAATGGAACCGAATTTTAACCGCAGGTTTTTAAATCATAAATCACCTAAGAAAACGACAGTCCTTAAACCGCAAACGCAAAACCAAATCCAAAGAAGGACTTATCCCGATGATACTAGGTTTAAAAACAAAACAAAAATACCTTCATATTACGCATACAACGAGGAAAGACCGAAATATAGTTCACATAAAAAGAAAAGACCTAGTCCCAAGCAACGCACAAAACCAAGTGAATTTAGAAGATTACTCGAAAAGCTCAGGAATATAAAAACCTCAGGTTGGGACGCTGCGATACAAAAACTTGGGCCACCTCATAAATCTTCCAAGCTAACGACCATCTTTAAACCTCAAACGCGAAACCGAATGCAAGGACGGACTCGTCCCATTAAAAATATTAAAAGGAATAATTTTCAATCCCTACCTTCATACTACGCAAATAACGATGATCGAGAAGACGAATCTAAATACTATAGTTCCGAGAAAGTAAATGTACAAATTGCTGACAAAAAATCTGATAACAAAAACTTCCAGTCGATGCTTTCATATTACGCATATAATGAAGACGAGAGCGAGGGTTCACCTAAAAAGAAAAGACTTAGGCTCGAGAAAAGGCTGATGGCTTATCTTAGGAGAATACTCCAGAAAATCGTGGATAAGCACGAGGCTGCTAGTGGCGATTCTCCCACCAAGTCACCGGTCCCAGCTAGGCGACAAGGCGATTCATCACGGCCAGGTTCCCATGAAAGGGTATTAGAACCAGAGTCACCGTTCGATTCGTACATGCCGGGGGCGGCAGCAATGGCTGTAGCACCAGCGGTGTCATTCGTCAAGGGCTTATTAAAAGGGTAAACATAGTTACCGTTGTATTCAGTTGAGCCCAGAGACTGACCATTTTACATTAAATTATACTAAATAAAAAGATTTAAGAACGAATTGAAAGAGCGTTAGGTAATACAGCACGCTTAGGACAACTGGCCGCGACTTCGTTTGTCGTGCGAGATTATATTACCCGTCCCGTTGCATTCTGAGTGACAGAAAAATTGTTCTCGAGATAGAAGTCGTACCGTCAGTTGTGCTAGACCTACAGAAAATTTAAAAACTTTGCAACGGTTTTTATTACTTCGATTATTAGATGGAATTGAGTTTTCATCGATAAGGCTCGGACCAATTACAGCTCGCTCGGGTTTTTATATTATAAAAATATAAGTTTATAGTGGAAAATGTCTGACGCAATGTGAAATTGTGGGTTTAGAATGATTTTTACGATTGGGTGGAGCGTATTTGTACGTAAGTTTTTTTAATAAGTAGGAATAAAACGTACTTACCTTGTTTTAATTACCTATTGTTAAACTGGTACTTTCTTGAGGTTAAAACAAAATAATTTACACTGCCACTTTCAAAAAAACCCGTAAAAAAATAAGGCGTCACTTATTAGGTACTGCGATTTAGAGGAATTTTAATTTAGCAAAAACTAATATGGAATCAGTTGACCACTAGCAATTATGACGTCATAAAGTCAACTAATTCAAAACACACTTCATACATTTCAAAAAAAGTTGCTGATTTGACTAAACTAACATATCGTCTTAAGATGTACGCTAATTTCATTTTTACCAATTTTTAGAGTGTCCCCTTGCTACATTACAATGAGAACCGCAAATATCAAGATCATGAGCCACAAATTTGTGCTGTTCAAGACTGTAGGTAGTTGTTTGAAAGAGAATCTGATTTGCAGATTTTATGCAGCTGTGCACAAAGCGCGCTTCATGTGCCGTACCTCTGCGCATAGTGACAATAAAAGCCAACGGGGCGTTGACCCCGTCCCAGCCGCCCATCATCAACATAATCCCCGACCAGGATCCTCTCATCCAAGGGCGAAGGCAGCAGACGCCTCACCCGCCGCCCGCGCGAAGAAAATCCTATGAAGATAGCTTATACGACTCCTCTGAAACAGAAGAATTCCCCAACCAGTACAATTACACCGGATACTATTACGACAAAGACTACTTCAGATATTCCCGGTCTCACTATGAAGATAATGGCGAAGTCGGCTTCCACTTTAAGCACCCACGCTATCCCTTCGGACACACGCTGTTTGCACCTGCACTGGCGATGAAACAGGTCCCAGCTGTGTTCAAAGATGTTTTCTTCCCCACAGAAGCCGATGAACGTATATCCAGTATACTTGTCGGCGATTTCTACACACAAACCGTGCCATTTGAAATGTTCCCAGCAAAGATGCCAGAACGCAGGCATCGTAGAGTTCTAAATCGTGAATCCAAGCCAACGACCATCCTTAAACCTCAAACGAAACACCGGATTCAAAGGAACCGTCCCAGTGAAAACATTAAAAGTCACAATTATCAATCCGTAATTTCATACTACGATCGAAGAGACGAATCCAAAGATAAGTCTAATAAAGCAAAAATGAAAAGTGCTGATAAAAAACATGATAAGAAAAACTTTCAATCGATTTCGTATTACGCGTACAACGAAGATGAGAACGTGAGACCGAGATACAGTTCCCCGAATAATAAAAGGCCTAATCCCGAAGAACGGCCAATGCCAAATAGGAGACTAAACGAAAGATTCCCAGTTAAATCTACTCCTAGCCGTCAAACAAGGGACATTTATAGCATTCCAGGCGATCCGCAAGCCGGGCCGCCAGGATTGGTTTCAGCTGTTTTCCCCGATTCTACCGAAGCACCACTCAAAGTTCTGAGACAAGGCGATCCAAATGATCCAATACCTCAAGATCCCCATGAATTTAAAATCGAAAAAGACTCACCTTACGAGTTGTATATGCCGGGGGCGGCAGCCATGGCCGTCGCGCCAGCAATATCATTCTTCAAGGACATATTACGAGGATAGACCTAATTGCTATTGTATGCATGTTATCCTCTAAGGTAACAGCGTTGCGTACGGCTGTTTCACGGCTGTTATCATGTCAAATTTTCGATAACATAATGTGATTTGTTCGACAATTTTTACAATAGCATTTTTTCATAGTAGCGATTTTTCACATCGCGTTCTTTTATGATCGCAAATTTCATTAGTCGTCTTTTTTCATGTAGCGATTTTTCACATTGCGTTCTTTCATGATCGCAAATTTCATTATTCGTCTTTTTTCATGTAGCGATTTTTCACATCGCGTTCTTTCATGATCGCAAATTTCATTATTCGTCTTTTTTCATGTAGCGATTTTTCATAAAGCGTTTTATAATGTTCGCGTTTAATTTTTTCGCTTATTTCACTAGTAGATTCTTTTATCAATCGCGCATATTTGTAGTCATTTTTTTTCCAAATCTCGATTTTTCACACGTTGATATTTTAATATTAGCGTATTATAATAACTATGTAAAACTACGATAACAATATAAATATTGTCGCCGTGTTAATTCACTGATAAGTAACAGTTTATTTTATTAGTTAGGTATCTATCTATCTTCCATAAAAGCAGAAGAGGGTCGAAAAACTGTACATTGAAGATATTTACAAAAAAAATGTTTAGGGGCCTCAGGATCGATAAGAAACAGAACACATTTCAATTTATGTGTAATTTACATTAATTGCTAATGAAATGTACCCTACCTTTTATCTTTATTGTTTTGTCATGTAAAAAAACTGATTAAGTAGGTACGATTATATCAAATTTGCACGTCATTATTATGACTAAGAAATTAAAAATTAAAAATTTTATTCAGCAAATAGGCAGTTGAATGCAATACAGTATTTTAGAAACAAGTGTAAAATAGTACTTTTTGATATAAGTGCGGAAAGTATGTCATATGTCTTGTATAAAAATTTCCGATCGTCTTCTTCTGTTTTCTGTTTTTTTGTTTTCTTGTATAAAAAATTCCGACGGTTTTCTTTCCCTATAGACTTATTTTCTGATATTTTTAATTTCTTGTATAAGAATTTCCGAACGCTTTCTTTCCCTTTATTTTTTGATAACATACGCAAAGTTTCGTAGTTGTTCATTCTATCAGGGCCTGTTTACAATTTAGTATGGAATATTTTTTTATTCTTATTTTTCTCGATACGAAATGATTAAGGCCAATTTTACCAATCAGTGATAGTGAGGTGTCTCTGTAAAGTTGGCATATAAAGTGCCAGCATATCACAAAAAATAGGAGTTCTGTTCGCATGCAGCATAGTTCTATAGTTCCTGATACTTTTTAGAAATAGTTCTGGCGATTTTCCTTGAAATTTTTAATTTTTGACATAATGATATGCTATCTTCCAAGTAAAAATGCCAGCATATCAAAAATTTCACCAAGTTCTCTTCGCATGCAGCATAGTTCCTGATACTTTTTAGAAATAGTTCTGGCGATTTTCCTTGATTTTTTTTAAATTTCTGTTTTTGACATAATAATATGCTAACTTCCGTGATGATATACTGTGCCACCAGGGTGAGTTCCTAGCTCGCTTTTGGTCTCAAACGATAGATATGGTGTTCTAGTCAATAGTTCTAAGGAGTTCTGGCTTCCTAGTAGCTTAGGAAAATAACAAGTTTTTTTTTATCAATGATGATATGCTAACTTCCGTGATGATATGCTGTGCCACCAGGGTGAGTTCCAAGCTCGCTTTTGGTCTCAAACGATGGATTTGGTCTTCAAGTCAATAGTTCTAGGGAGTTTTAGCTTCCTAGTAGCTTAGGAAAATAATAAGTGTTTTTTTAATAGAGATGATATTATACTTACATAACTTTGGATCCCTTTTTAAGAAGGGGGGGTTTGACATACCTTACCATGTGGCATTTCCCATATAAGGTTTATATTTATTGATGATATGCTGGTGGCACAGCATATCATCCCTAGTGTATTCAAAAGTTAAGTTGCATTAAATTTGATTAAGTCAGAAGATGAAATACATGATGGTCCAAAAATTATTGCACTTTTCTATGAAAAGTTTTAAAAAAGGGCAAAACTTTTTGACCCTCTATATGCAATTTTTTTTTTATTGTTTTCAATGAAACTGGATAACATGTCAATGTAGGTATTTTCAGTTATTTAAGTTAAAAATGTTTTTTTTTTTGTTGAGCTATTCTAAGTTATTTAAGTAAAAAACAACTGTTTTCTTGTTGAGTTATAATAAATGCTAATTGAATTTAATTGGTTTTGATTAGTACAAAAGTTATTTCAAACTAGGTGCATCCGCGGGTTTAAGGCGCTGTGTGTAGCCAAAGTGTCATTTTAGAAAATATAGATAAAATACTTACTCAATTATCTGAACAGTGATCTTTTTATATGTATATCTTCAGTTCATTAGCTAGTTTTCTACTAACGCGAAAACATAATTACTAAAAAAAATCTCGATAGATTTTATTTTTGAAAAACATGCCATTTGTTTTTTATTTTCCAAATATCTCAAATACCAGTATAGACATAGAAACAAAACTTATTTTGTTAGATAGCTTTCTAGTAAGTCTCGTTTTACACATACCACTTTAAAGTCAATACAAGGGCGATCACCAGTCACGATACAAGGAGCATGTCTCATCATTTAGGCATAAACATCCAGAAAGATCCAATTTTGCCAAACATTTATTAGAATGTAATCATGAGTTATCCGAGTCACATTCTTATGATATTCTGCATGTTTGTAAAAAAGGATTGCGTTTGAGTGTTTTGGAACAGATGGAGATAATTAGGTACAACAGGAGGGGTTTAATTGTCAATGAACAGTTGAATGTTGCGTCATCACCGTTGTTGCGGATGTCATTAAGTAATAATAATGGGGGTAGTGAGGGTATAAATACGGCCAGCCGTTCTGAACAAGCTCATTCTTCGACTAACGGTCGGGGTGTCAACATCGACAACGTCCGCTGAGGATGCCTCGGAGAGAGGCGAAACACGTGTCCGGTACTATTGTACTGGTGGTGGTAGTTTTGGTTGTGGGCTTAGTAGCGTTTGCGTTGATTATTTTATTTTTAATTTGCGGAGGGAGGGCGGGAAAATTAGTGCATGAAAATAAATACTCAGCGCAGACGAGGTTATTTTGTATGACTATACTGCACTACTTCGCGGAGGAGCAAATTAATTTAATCCGTTACTTGTAACATGGACCTCCGCAAAGTTACGCCTGAATCAATACACTTTAAAGTGTTCTGGTTTTGCTGTTCTAATAATTATTTTTCTATACAGTTGCTCAAAAAGTGGTACATTTTGTCGCTACGTTTCATGCGGAAAGTTGTATTTTTCGTACTAGTGCTTTTTACTTTTCCAAGCCTTCGCCGGCACCCCAACGCCTTCCTCCACCTGGCCCCCGGCGGCTGGTGGTGGGGCGGCTCGCCCCCTCGTTGTAATTTTTTCACAAATGTATTAAAAAACGTCGTTTGGTACACGTGCGGAAGTGTCATTTTCACTCGTCCCGAGACTCGACCCTCGCCTCGCGGCTCGGGCCTAGACACCTCGGGAGTCGTGCATATGACATACTTTCCGCACTTATATCAAAAAGTACTATTTTACACTTGTTTCTAAAATACGGTATTTTTTCTCTCTTAATTTTTTAATGATAAAGTGAGGTTTCTTTGTGTAATTTATCTGTGGTTACGTATTGTAAGAGCTAATGTAACTTGTTTTTAGAAAAAATGACTTTGTGCCAAGTTTCTTGCGGCGCATTCTTCTTGGCAATCATGGTCTTTCCGAAAGCGCTGGTAGACTCAAAAAAATGACGTGTACAAGAGCATTCAACTGCCTATTTGCTGAATAAAATTTTGAATTTTGAATTTCTTAGTCATAATAATGACGTGCAAATTTGATATAATCGTACCTACTTAATCAGTTTTTTTACATGACAAAACAATAAAGATAAAAGGTAGGGTACATTTCATTAGCAATTAATGTAAATTACACATAAATTGAAATGTGTTCTGTTTCCTATGCTTCATTTTTTTTGTAAATATCTTCAATGTACAGTCTTTCGACCCTCTTCTGCTTTTATAGAAGATAGATACCTAACTAATAAAATAAACTGTTACTTATCAGTGAATTAACACGGCGACAATATATATATTGTTATCGTAGTTTTACATAGTTATTATAATACGCTAATATTAAAATGTCAACGTGCGAAAAATCGAGATTTGGAAAAAAATAGACTACAAATATACGCGATTGATAAAAGAATCTACTAGTAAAATAAGCGAAAAAATTAAACGCGAACATTATAAAACGCTTTATGAAAAATCGCTACATGAAAAAAGACGACTAATGAAATTTGCGATCATAAAAGAACGCGATGTGAAAAATCGCTACTATGAAAAAATGCTTTTGTAAAAATAGTCGAACAAATCCATAATGCGACAGGTAATTTGACAGTCGTGAATAACTTTAGAGAATAACACACTAGCGCATTTGATATAGTTTTACTAAATACATATATAAACAAAAAAAAGTATCGCGGGGCAGTCCAGGAAAGGCAAAGGAATGTTGCCCACACAACTAATACTACACAGAAGCACAGAACCTACTAGGTCTTACCACCCCCAAATATTTTTTCACATCCCTATTGTGTAGGTAAGCAGCACAACTAAATATGGCTTATACATATATCTATACCGTTATCCATAGTATATGTTTGATCATAGCCACGAGGCCTATTGGCTTGATTGGTTTGTTCGTTTTAATTAAATTTGACGTAGGTACGTGACTGTACACTGTACGGTCAGCAGCAGAAGTAGATGAATACTCAGCTAAAATGTTTACACATGCTGTCTCTATCACAATGTTTATTATAAACTTTTAAAACTTTATACCATTATTATTCTTAGTAGATAAGAAGGAATTTATAGATGTTAACGCGCTATTCCCCCTCTGCCACAAATTTTACATTTTAAGTCTGTGCAAAATGCACAGGGTCTGTTGATTGTGTGTGTGTTTTTGGCATACTTATAGATAAGCCATATGCGCCTCCCGTCTGTCTGATTTATGTTATTAAGGTGTATGTACTACAAACTAAAACAAAATACCAATACTTTGAAAATAAGCTAGTACCTTAATTAAGCCGTGAGAGCAATTTTTTCGTTTTTATTTTATCCTGAAAAAAAAATACATTTTGATGTTACTGATCTATTCGTGTGCAAGTACATACGCTAGGTAGGTACTTACAGTAATAGTGCTTAGCATGGTCATATAAGTTGTACAACGCCATCTGTTAGCGGATAGCGGAAGTAATCTATACAAACCTGCAACAGTCTTTGCCTGCAACTCTTATAATGTAATCAGGGTAGGAACTATGTAAAGATGAACTTCATTATAATGATTGTACCTAGTAACTTCATAATTATAACTATCCAGCGTTGCCGACGGTACAACGGCCCGCAGCAAGCAATAACGAACCCAAAAACGGCCCAAAAAGTATTGCGTGTGGGGAAACAAAAGCCAATCGGTACTCTAGAATTATAAGTTAGTTACAGTACCTACATACAATGACAATGCAAAGAAAAATCCGTTAAGCAGCTGGACTTGAACCAGCAACCTCGGTAATCCGTACCACCAATTAAGCTATACTTAACGTTAACCGATTACCGAGGTTGCTGGTTCAAGTCCAGCTGCTTAACGGATTTTTCTTTGCATTGCCATTGTATGTTGAATTTCATTCTATGAATGTTTCATAAAAACAAAAACAAAAATAATCAATAAATCGATTATTTTCATTGATACAGTACCTACGTTTTAAACTTAAATGCCGGCCGTTTTCAGGTGAAACAGTCTGTTTTAGGTAGCCTACCTAGGGTTTTTGTGAAGGAAACAAATTGCAAGTTTAATACATTTATTTATACAAAATACGATAGGCTAATTTGACAAGTAAAATAGAGAATCTCAGGGGATTGAGTTCGAAGACACTTTTGAAGTTACTGGGTTCGATTGCACGCTAATGTGGCCTACACTTCCCTCGGGTGTCTGGATCCTCCGGCGACGGCGAAAATAGGGCGCAGGCGTCGTAGAGCAACCAGGAGTGACCAGGGGGCTCGTGTGATGTCGTGGTGTAGAGATGGTGTGAAGGGGACCGTAGCGTGCCAACGGCTAGCCTCTGAGTAGGCTGCGAGAGGTCGGCAGGCGTCCGTTAGGAACCAGTAGTGGGTGGAGAGATTTCCCACGGGTAGCGTAGTTGCCCTGTAAATAACCTGGTGTGAGCCAAATGTCCATGGTATGCTCGCACTGCCATATTCCGCTCTCCAGTCCGACCATTCCCGAGGGAGTGGGAACCAGATTAGCAGTGCATGGCAATACGGAGGGTCATACGGATTTACAATTTAGCTAGAGTCGGAGAGTAAGCTTTTACAGGTTTCTAGTGAGAGTGGATAACAGATTCAGACAAAGTGACCGTTGGAACTTTAAATTCCAACCGTTCTAGGAAGCCGTTAGGTTTTAAAATAAGCGCTACGTCTACAACCGTAGAGCAGTGAAATAGGGACGGATTAAATTATAATTAACTGTCCGGAGCGCTATTAAGGTACAGTAATGCTTCGGACAGAGTAACAGAGTGGAAACCTATAGAATTAAAATAAATTACAATAAAAGACACAAGTAGTGTAACACAATGATAAAGTACAGAAACTATCAGTATTCTTACCAAGTTCTGGGTTGGCTGGTTCCACTCAGGAGGTGTAGAGAATACCAACGTATTATTTCTGTGTAGTGTGTAATGTAGTTTTTTATGTGTTTTATGCTGGCTAAGTGCAAGTAGCGGTTGTTAATTAATTAATTTACAACCGATGCAATTTTTAATTAGATTTCAATTAATATTATTCGCCTAAGTGCGGGAAAGCGCCATCTAGCGGATTATGGCGGAACTTTTAATGTCCAAGAGCTTGCGTATTGTGACACCCCTACAAATGATTGACTTCACTTCAGACGCATTTTATGTTTGACACGAATTGTATTTTTAACCCCCGACGAAAAAGAGGGGTGTATAAGTTTGACCTGTGTATCTGTGGCATCATAGCTCCCAAACGGACGGACCGATTTCGATGCGGTTTTTTTTTTATCAAAAGCTAATAGTTTAAGCGAGATGGTTCTTAGCTAAGTTTCATTAAAATCGGTTCCCGCGTTTTTGAAATACTGAACTTTGAAATGACAAATGAATGTCAGGGGTCTTTCAAATTTCTGATGTTTTACTTATACGTGTTTTATTTTGAAGTCGGCAAAGACGTCCCAAAAACCTAGTAGGTATTTGTTACTTTGCTAAAAAATGCATACCCCAAGACCCGCCTTCCTAGTAAGTAAGTAAGTAAGATGGCCGAGAACTTTACAGTAACCAGTTAAGCTTTCAGCTTATCCTAAATTAAAGGCAGAAGTTAGGAAGTTACAAATTCCGACAAACTAATTACAGTTTAAACTTTGCTGAAAATAAAACAGAAAACAAGCCGGCCGGGGTGATTTCTATTGGCTTTTTAATTTTGAAGTTTTCAGATTGTATGAATTAAAGATGAGGTGAGGCGTCCATTTACATTTTGCGTTAATCGTTGCGGTAAGGCATCGGAATGTTGGGTTTGAGTTAATCTAGTTCAAATACTACTGACTTAGGGTAGGATTCATAACGTTACAGTAGGTAGGTACGAGAGAGATTACAGTCATATCCATATCTACGTAGGTGTTATTATATGTGTAAGTCTCAGAATGTGCTCAGAATACAGAAAAAACCAGAACCCGCGAGTGTGCCTAGATAGAAGTGAAGCAACTAAAAGTACATAGGTAGTAGGTACTTTATGTAGTTTTAGCTGTAGTACTTGTAGTGTTAATTAGGTAGTTGAATAGCGTAGATTCGCGTGCCTAGTCGTCCACGTCCCCGTGCAAGCAGCGCATAGTGACGTGTCGTACGAATGACAATATTAATTAATCCCATCTTGTGTCTTTCTTACATTCAGACATGCAGTCGGGCTTATAAAAACAGAATGGGATTATATTAAAAGTGCAAACAAGTGGAGAAATGAATAAAAAACCGGACATGTGCGAGTCGGACTCGCGCTTTTATCGCGAAGATTTTAACGCTTTTCCTTAGTGTTTTAAGAAGTCCAGTGTTAGCAGAGCCCTGCTCCTAAGCAAAATGTACGCAGCGTGGGGTCAACTTATATTGGTCTGCGAAATCTACAGACTTAAAAATTTAAGATTTTCAGACTTTTCTGAGTGGTTGTGCTATAAAAGCTACCTACATACCTAATTTCAAGTTTCTAGGACAAGTGGAAGTGCCCTTTAGGTTTTTATATTTCGGCAATTTGTATGGAAATAGCCTTTGAAATGACTGTATCTTTTGATTGCGTTGACTTAGAAGGTTGATTTTTTCACAGCTTTAAGGGACCGCAGATTATAAAGTTAAATTAAGTATTATTGTGTGCCCTCACAGGGCGTCATGGAGTGACTTACAAAAATGTAACATCTTTATTAAAATGTACATGACTATACAATGAATAAATAAATAAATAAATAAACGCAGGGATCGCAAAGGGAACGCAGTTTAATATTAATTTCAGCATGCTACCTCCACGCTTTCCAGAGAAAAAGGGTCTTGACAGACAGACAGACAGACAGACAGACAGCCGGTCAACAAAGTGATCCTATAAGGGTTCCGTTTTTTCCTTTTGAGGTACGGAACCCTAAAAATGGACACAGTGCGCTGCGTGGGGTTATGGTTTTTTTTTTTATACGACAAGGAAGGCAAACGAGCAAGTTGGTCACCTGTTGGTAAGTGATCAACACATTATTGAACGCGGCTTCTGGTTTGTTCCGTATTCTCATTCTGAGGCATAAGTAAGTATGTAATAAGTAACTGTAATACGTAAGTGTCCCACATAAGTTTGCACAAAAGGCGCAGAAAAGCACACGCTAGCAAATTCTTGTGACATATTATAATAATAACGACATAAATAAAAGAAACAGGTGCCATGTGTTGCAGAGTATTTATATGTAATATTGCTACATTACTATATTAAATTATATATATATATTATATTACTTGTATGAGTATGCGCCTAGGCCGCTGTTAAAGCAATGAGTCTTTGTAACATTTATTACAGCAATGATAAAATAAATAAAATAACAACCATAAAAAATCTAATTATAAGCTTTTTTGCTGACGGTAGGTGCTTGCATTGTCAGACCAACTTAATAACATATCAGACACAAAGTAAATAAATAAATATCGTGGAACGATTGACACCAATTGACGTAGTCTCAAACTAGGCAAAGCCTGTGCTATGGGCACTAGACAAAAACATAATTATATAGATAAAGACATACTTAAATACATATCAAACATCCAAGACCCGAGAACAAACATTCGTATTCATCATACAAACATCTGCCCCGACCGGGAATTGAAGCCGGGACCTCAAGCTTCATATGTCAGGGTCTCTAGGCTATCCGGTCGTTGAAACAAGAATAAAAGAGAATAATACAAGAAAAAGAAAAATACAACATGAATTCCGTTCCACGCTTGTTCACTGCTCCGTTGTGCGCTCGTAGCTATCCATAGTGATGTATTGTTAGCTTGATCCCTTTAAATGCAATCTAACCCCATCCATTGGAAACGCAATTGTGCGACGTCGCTCCGTCACGATATATTTCTTCCCGCCGATTTGGCAGGGACATTGATTTCGACGTCACAGTGCAGCAAGAGCCTAAGAGACTACAGTACAAAGCGGGCTGCTTAAATACGCGAAAGTATGTATGTATCACCGAACCAATTGATTGGTGACCCACTGGGGGACCTTTTCGTAGAAAATGTCATGGTGGCATCGCATTGCCTGACAAGGACAATCGCTATCACACTTACTGTGAGAACGTTCTACGGTGGGCCAGGAATCAAATGGTTCGACTGTACTTATTACGTGCGTGACAGGTGCAAATTGATCGGTAATGAAAACTAGAAGAATTTGATGGCAAATAACATTTTATTGGAAAAAATTCACAATAACAATAACAATGATATCTAAGTACTGACATGACGTGTGTCAGACAACGATTAGAAACAGTAAAAATAGCATTAATTAGAAATAGACGGCACCCGACTTAATTAAAGAACCAGGCACTGATTTTTTTCTTTTTATTTACATAATGACAAAAATATCAACGGGCTCCCGGATTCTGGTTCCCAAACTTATACTGAAGACATCAAACTTTCAACTTGACAAAACCCCCCGACCCGACATTTCCATCTCAAAATGTAATATCTCAAAAACGGCTGAACCGATTTTGACAAAACTGTCAAGCAACTATCGCTAGAAAACCTGCTTTCAAATAAACAAAAAACACATTCAAATCGGTTCAACCGTTTAAGAGCTATTACGGTGCACAGACAGACCCACAGACCCACATAGCGGTCAAACTTATAACACCCCTCTATTTGCGTCGGGGGTTAAAAAAAGAGAGGTGTTAGACGTTCGTTGTGCGTCTCTGTACGCCTGTAACAGCGTAGCTCTTAAACGGATGGACAAATTTGGACGTGGATAAAGTGTCCATTGCTTCAAATATTTCATTGTTATTAGATTCTGTATCTATGGTAAGCATGCCATCTTTTAAAAGCAAACTCCCGTGGCATTGCATCTATACCCACAGAGTCGTTTTTGGATGAGTTTACACCATACGAGCTGTCATTGCAAGTGCAAGTGTCACCACGATCATCCTAAACCTAAACGATTTGGTATATTGATTTCCGATTCTCATCTTAACTGTACTCGTTTATTAAATGGCAAAAGTCCGCTAGGATCGCTAGTGTGCTGTGCTGAGTGACGTCTGTCAATTTCCACCAATCATAGACCAGTAGCTTGTTTGTCATTGATGGAGAATGACAGATATCACTCGTAAGGTCACTCAACACTAACGATCCTAGCGGATACTTGACTCGCGATAGATAGATAATCTTTTAGTGAGACTCTGTCCCCTAGCATTCAGCTAAGAAAATGGGAGGAGCTTTTTTAACTCTTTCGTGTAATATATCACATATACTATCGCGATCATTTTTGATGAGATTTTTTAAATATTTCGTTTTCTTTCCCTCTTTGTCGAAACAAAGGTCATGCAGTCGTCTGAAAATGGCACCAACATGAATACCTACTCCATGTAGTATTCTAGATAAAAGTGTTGGCGTAAAATATTTTTTCTTGACCAAGAAATGCTCTAAATAGTTTTCTTCATTGAAACAAACTTCATGAAAGTTTCTTAAAACAAAAGAGGCATTATTCCCCGACATGGATAATATATTGGATAAATCACGCGGCGTAAAGCCTACCTTACGAAAGTCGCATAAAAGCTGTGTTTCGTTGCCTTTCTCGTCCAAACAAATATCATGAAACTTTCTTAGGACAGAACATATATTAGCCCCTGCCCCGTGTAATATCTTGGATAAGTTACTCAGCGTAAAACTTTCTTTCCTGACTAAAAAATCATTTAAATATATTTTTGTATCTCCTACAAAGCAGAAATCATGAAACTTCTTCAGGTTCTTTTCTAGGTTATTCGCTGATCCACTCAACATGCCACTTAAATTACCTGGCCTAAAACCCACTTTAAAGAAATCATCCAAAAGGTTTGTTATTTCTCCTTTCTCGTTAAAACAAACACTATGCAGTCTGTTTAAGACAAAAGAAGCATGAGCTCCTGCTCCAAACAATATCGAGGACAAGTTACTTGGTCTAAAGCCTGCTCTATAGAAATCGTCCAAAAGTTTTGATCTTTTTCCGTCATCATCGAAACAGACATTATGAAACTTTTCAAACGAATATCTAGCTCTAATTCCTGTTTTGCTTAATATACTGGATAAGTTACGTAGCTTAAAGGTTTTATCTTTTCTTTTTTCCTTATTAAAAAAGTGCTTCAAATGCTGTTTTCTATTACCTTGTTCATCAAAAAAGGCCTCAAATAATTCTTTAAAAGCTTTACTAGCGTTAGCTCCTGCTCCATGCAAAATACTGGATATATTGGCCAGACTGATTCCTTCTTTTTCTAAATTTTTAAGATATTGAGTTTTATTTCCTTCTTTATCAAACCACAGATCGTACAAGTTTTTAAACGCTGCTGCAGCATTAGCCGCTGCTCCATTCAAAATACTGGACACATTAGTCAGGTTTATCCCTTGTTCTTCTAGAGTTTTTAAGTACCGAGTTTTCCTATTTTTTTCGTCAAAGCATAGGTCATATAGGTTTTTAAAAGCAATAACAGCATTAGCTCCTGCTCCATGCAAAATACTGGATATATTGGTCAGGTTTATTTTCTGTTTTTTCAGATTTTTCAAATATTTAGTCTTATTCCCTTTTTCATTAAACCATAGATCATATAGGTTTTTAAAAGCGGTTGCAGCATTAACTCCAGCTCCGCCTAAAATACTTGACATGTTGTCTAGACTTACACCTTCTTTGTATAGAGTTTTTAAATATTGAGTTTCATTTCCTTCTTCATCAAACCAAAGGTCATATAAATCTTCAAAAGCTTTTGCAATATTAGTTCCTGATCCACCTAAAATGCTAGAAATAATAGTAAGACCTATTCCTCTTTCTTCCAGAATTTTTAAATGTTGAGTTTTCTTTCCTTTCTCGCCAAACCATAGATCGTGTAAGTTTTTAAAAACTACTGCAGCGTTAGTCCCTACTCCATGCAAGATATTGGACATATGAGGTAGATCTACTCCTTTTTCTTCTAGAGTTTTCAGATATTGCGTTTTGTTTCCACTTTCATCAAACCACAGATGAAATAAACTTTTAAAAGCTGTTGTAGCATTAGCTCCTATTCCATGCAAAATACTGGACATGTTAGTTATATTTATTCCTTCTTCTTCTAGAGTTTTCAAATATTGAGATTTATTCCCATCTTTATCAAACCATAAATCATATAAACACTTAAATGCTATTGCAGCATTAGCCGCTGCTCCATGCAAAATACTGGACATATTAGATAGGTTTATTCCTTCGTCTTCTAAAGTTTTCAGATATTTCGTTTTATTACCACATTCATCAAACCATAGAGCATATAGGTCTTTAAACGCTTTAGCAGTATTAACCCCAGCCCCACTTAAAATACTAGTCATATTACTTAGATTTATTCCTTCATTTTCTAGACTTTTCAGACATTTAGTTTTATTGCCATCTTTATCAAACCACAAACCATATAAATCTGTAAATGCTGTTGCAGCATTAGACCCAGCCCCGCTTAAAACACTAGACAAATTAGTTAAATTAATTTTTTCTTCTCTAAAAGTTTTTAGATATTGAGTTTTATTCCCATCTTTATCAAACCACAGATCATATAATTCTTTAAATGCCGTAGAAGCTTTAGTTCTTGTTCCACTTAAAATACTGGACACGCTAGCTAAAGTTATTCCTTCCCTTTCTAGATTTGTTAAATATCGAGTTTTATTTCCTTCTTCGTCAAACCATAGTTCATATAATTCTTTGAATACTGTGGGTGCTTTACCTTTTGCTTTATTTAAAATACTAGATATATTTGCTAGATTTATCCCCTCCTTTTCTAAGGTATTTAAATACTGAGTTTTGTTGCCATCTTTATCAAACCATAGATCATATAAACCTTTAAATGCTATAGTAGCTTGAGCTCTTGCTCCGCCTAAGATACTGGACACATTAGTTAAGCTTATTCCTTCTTTTTTCAGTACCTGCAGATATTTTCTACCTTCTCCTTTAACTAAAAAATCTAAGAAGTGATCAAACGCAGGATTTCCTATTGCACCAACCATACTTCTAGCAAATTTAATTTCTTCATTAATATTTTTTTGATGTTTCTTATAACTTGACCTGTTATTTTTTATATCCCCCAAAAGCTTTTCCATTATTTTTTTTGTAATATGGCCAAATTCATGAGATTCTGACCAACGTAACGCAATTTCATGTAATTCTTCGTAATCATATGGAGCATCAGCTTTCTCCATCTCATCTTTAATAACATTATTCAACTCTTCCCTGTTAGGTTGGTTGGTGGCAAATATTAGTTTATCTAAAAATTTCTCTTTTATTTTCTGTTTATTTTCATTACAAAGTATTCCTTTTTGAAAAGAAGGTGGAAGCTTTAATAGGCTTAGAAGCCTTTTTCTGGTTTCTTCTTCTTGCGCAAATCGATAAAGACTATTCTTATTTATGCACGAATAATTTCTTAAAATTTCATATTCCTTTTTCTGGAGATCTATACTTTCAAATTTTAATGGATAAAAACCTTTAGATTGACCCTTTTTTAATTGATTTTCTTCTGTAAGGTCTAGATCTCCATTAGTATAGACAACAAAATATTTTATATTTCGTTCCTTTTCTAATTCTTCAATAAAATTAACAAAGTGCTTATTAATAGAAGATGTATCATTTTTTTCCAGTCGTTTAGAAGGGAATAATTGACTATACCCAATATTACAATTCGCATCATGAGTCTTTAAATAAGTCATTCTATCTTTATAATGAACAGCGATATTACTATGTATACCATGGATTTCAGAATTTATGGACAATACGTTTTTATGCAAAAACGTGTCATGTAAACAGAGCACCAACAAATTAAACTCATATGTAATGCCAGGACCAAGATTTTTATACCTCCCTGAAGCCATGAGATCACGTAACAATTCTACCTGTAGCCCTGTAAAATCGCAATGAACTTTACCATTTTTTTCTTTTTCACCTTTAACAATGCTGTGCAATTCTTCTCTATTAGGCTGATTAACTGCAAATACCAATCTGTCCAAAAAAACTTCTTTTACTTTTTCCTGACAAAAACATTTCTTTTTTGTTACTTTTTGTGCAGCAGATGACAATGCTAATCGCTTCAAGAGTTCCTCTCTTGTTGTTTTATCCCTCGAAAATTTATAAAAACCACGCCCTTGCGTTTCATTATTTGTAAACAGAAAATCTTTTAAAATGCCGTGTTTTTCTATACTTATGCTATCAAACTTAAATGGATAAAAAATCCTAGATCGCCCTTTCTTTATTTCTCTTTCTTCTGTAAGGTCCAAGCCAGCATTGGTATAGACAACAAAATATTCTATATTACTTAATGAGCTGTCTACCTGAGAGGTGACAAGCTTAACAAAACTATCAAAGTAGTTATTAATAGAAAAGCTTCGTTCTTCTTTATTAAATAGCCTATCATAATTAATTTCATTACCTGTATAGTATTTGTCTACATTTTCAATTTTTATATAAATAGACTTCTCTTCACAACGAAGGGCAATATCAAATTCATAATCTCCAAACCCTAACGACAATGAAGAATATTTATGTTCATTTGCAGATTTTCTAATTGAGATGAGCACTGATAAGTCTATTTGATACATGAGTTTAATCAAATTATGAGGAACGTCTCGCTCACTCTGACAAGTAGTATGCAGTCCGTCCTGTCTAGACTCACCCTGTAAATCACTACGAGATTCTGAATTTTCATTACAAATAGGATTAACTTCCACGCGTGCCCTTTTTGACGCTGCGTCATCTTTTTCTGTTCCAGAATGCTTACGCTTTCGAGAGCTTACATCAGTTTCACAATTTTCAGTGCCAGTAACATTTACATCCATGCAAGCCTTTCTTGTTCTCTTCTTGTCTTTCTTTATAACAGAACGCTTACGTTTTCCAAAGCCTTTATCAACTTCACGATTTTCCTCATCCGGACTCTTTGAACAAGCACTTTTGTGAGAGAAACTTTCCATATCTTGTAATGGTATAGTGGTACAATTAATGGACGTCTCTGGGTGCAGCATTATCATGCTAAATCCCGGTTCCCGTTGACGCCGTAAGAACCCACCTTAACAACTAGAAACGGTCTTAACGGCGCCTACCGGTTAAAGCTATTGGTGCGCTCAAACAAATGGCTTCTTACCAACTTTCTTGTCGCGAAGTTTCTTGAATCAATAACCTGAAAAGAAAAAAAAAGGTGAGAAGCCAGTGGTTACAGCTACGCATCCACGAAAGATGTGCGAGGTAGCTAATATGTGAATGTACCTATACTATGTGACCAGTTTTTTGAGTGGATTGACCTTGAACGCTTCGCGCCTTTCTCACCCCACCTCACTTCTACTAAACAACTTCGTTTTAGTGACGACATCTATTAAATATCGGTCTAACTTCATTTTACACAGTGTTATCACAAATAACGCGTCTTTTCGAAAAAAAAATTTTTTTTCAAAATTCGCACCGATTACGTAAATTACTTATTTCATTTTTTTAATATTCTAAATAAAGGCCTGGTGCCCAGCAGTGGGACGTAAATAGGCCGATGATGACGATGATGATTATAAAAAGGTATTTTAATAATGTTAAACATAGAAATCCTAGCCTATTAAATTCTCTATACATTGGTGTATGTCAAGTAAATTATGCTTATGATGTAGTAACAGAATATTAATTTCAACTTGACTTACTTGTGATGCAGATATCATAAGTATTAAATAGGAAAAAAAAAATATGAAACATAGAAAAACAAGTTAAGATGTTATAGATACTTAATGTATTTATATATTTTGTTTTTATCGTTTAAATAATTTCAGAAAGGCTCTAAAAAGCACCCATTTCAGCGTCTGGGTCAGGGAAGCGCCTTAACCTGGGCTGACCGGTTTTCGGTTATTTTTTTTAAAATTACGTATTTAATTCTGTGTTATATATTTTTTGACACATATTTTTTGAGATCGGAATAAAATAGAAATCCATACATAGCTCATAGTAATTTCTGGATTTTTTTATGCATGAAAAAAATTACAAAAAATAAATGCCTTGACCAGTATTGAGTCAACAGGAGAGGCCGGGTTAAGAGTTCATGATTGAAGTGCTTCCCAGGAGTGTGCACCTGCACACACTTTCCTCACGATGTTTTTCTTTCCTTCATCGAAAAGTTCTAAATATAGAAATCTCACTTTCAAGCTTAAACAATCATTTATTAATACATATAAAACTACATCATTAATATTAGGTGCAATGTCAAGTAACAGGCATTTACATAGAAATACATCAGCAACAGGCCTCGTCAACTCGCTTAACCTAAATTACAAAACATCATCAGCAACATGCTTCGTCAAAAACCCTAACCTAAAAACCCCCACCCGCATCGTACCCGGCTCAAAGGTCCCCATAATACCAGCAGCATTACCCCGCTGAATGGCAATGGAGACCTGTTGCACCAAATACGACCCAGAGCGAGGGTCACAGCCCCTGTCTCGCAAATTGACTTTAGAAATGTGTGAACTAAAAATCTATACAATTCCACATATTTCTAGACAAAGCAACTACAAATCCGACTTTTGGATGAGCTGACACTTCTTAGTTTAAAAATAAATATTTTATTTTGTCTTTCTCAGGTTTTGAATCGGGGAATTAACTTACAATTCTTTACCATGCTCCCACACTCACTATACCACATATTACATTCATACCTCGTTAAGGTATACCCCGTTGGGGTGATGCTTTGAAGTTAGGTTCCACAATGAACACTCGGAATTGTACAAGATTAAATCTGGAGTACCTCAGGGAAGCATACTGGGACCAGTTCTCTACACCATATTTACTGCTGACCTACCAACAACAGACAGCACCATGGTTGCAACTTATGCAGACGAAACGGCCTTACTCTCCACACATACGAACCCAACTACCGCATCAGAACACCTACAACATCACATCAACAAAATCGAGGAATGGCTTAAGATTTGGAGAATGCAAGCAAATCAAAGCAAGTCAACACACGTAACATTTACCCTCAGGATAGATACTTGTCCCCTGGTGACAATCAACAACAAAGTAATTCCACAGGACAACCACGCAAAATATCTGGGCATGCACTTGGACCGAAGGCTGACATGGCAAAAACATGTATGGGCCAAGCGGAAGCAACTGGATTTGAAATTGCGTAATATGTACTGGTTAATAGGTTGTCACTCGCAAATGAGCACTCATAGCAAATTGACAGTGTACAAAGCTACCTTGAAACCAATATGGACTTACGGGATCCAGCTCTGGTGGACAGCCCGTAATAGCAATATTGAGATACTGGAACGATTTCAAGCCAAAACACTCAGATCCATCTTTAACATACCACATTACATAAGTAATAAAATGATATATCTGGATTTAAAGCTCCCAACCATCATACAAGAGATTAGGAAATATACCTTAAACTACCAGAAAAGACTGGCAAAGCATAAAAATGAACTCGCCCTAGGACTGTGGGGAGACAAAAGCTTACGTTACAGGAGATTGAAGAGACACAGTGTCCTGACATTACTGAATAGATTTGACAGGATGGAATGAGACACCCTACTGAGAAGTGTCTCACCAAGCTAAAGAACCCAAACAGATACAAGATATCAGACAGAGTAGTGGCCTATTGTTGTGGTCAATAGATTGCCATGACGCAGAAAAGAGAAAAAAAAAATTCTTTACCATGCTTCATTCGTTAATATCTACTTAAATTTGAAGGAAATTGGTTTTCGGGAGGGTAATTATATCATGTAAACCGTGTAGAAAATTTGATCCGATGAAATACAATACAGAAAATTTGCAAAAGCAAGGAAAAACTCACATGACATTGTAAACAATTGAACACTGAAATGTACACACCGTTGAAGACCGAAAGAAACAACGTTCTCAGCTGTTCTTGATAAATAAATAACAGCGACAACAAATAACTTATCAGGTCCAGTTTAAATCACACGCGCACTAAGTTTTTTTCATAAAACTGCAACTTTCACGCCGGGTACTGGGTCCGCTGGGAAAACATTCATGCTGTGACGTCTGTCAGTGTGACATTGCGCATGCGGCTTTTGGAGCGCGTTTACAAAGCCTGTTACTTGTATTGTGTAACTTTAACTTCATCTAAACAATGCCGTAATTGGAGCAGGAAAGGAATGGAGATGTTAACGCGCGATTTCCCCTCTGCCGAATCTCTAACATTAAGTCTGACCAAAATGATCAGGGTCTGTTGATTGTGTGCGTGTTTGTGGCATTTGTATGACAGTTTTGTTTTAGTGTGCGTTTGTAGGCATGTAACAAATTTTGACAGGAGCGTAGACAGACGTGTGTTGCTCGCCCCCTTAGAATAATAACTAAAGTAATAGAAACCTTACTAAAATAGCAGCAGAATACATCAGTTTTTACTACGTACGGCATTGAAAATATGTCAGAAAGAGATGCAAATACATTTGTATATTCAATATTTAGAAGGTTGTCACTAGTTTGTTAGTAGCTTTCTTAATGCTAGCGATGTTGCTATGTCGACTTCAATGTCGATAAAGAAAACAACAGTTTAAAGTTTAATAAGTTACGATTATTGAAATTAAATTAAAATAACAAGCTCTGTGAGTATTTTAGAAGTCGAGGTCTTTGCAATAAAATACGTTTTTAACTTTTTCAACAAGTACAAATTGTAGACCTACTATTTTACCATCTTATATAGGGTACATGTCATTACTACATTAGGTAAGGTGCCGGTGGCAGGACGATAAAGGAGTAGAAAATAATGATACATTTAACGGCGAAATATTTTTATTTTAAAGTAGCTGTGAATGCGTGGCTCTTCTCGTCTCGACCAAAAAATTATTACACAATTTTTTTAATGTTACCTAATAAAAATTTGTTTAAACAAATGAGGCTATGCTTTCTCGGGATCCAATTGCACCTTGAAGTACGTTGTAGGTACCGATATATTTCTGACCGCTTGATCTTTGGGGAATCTAAAACAAAATGTGCTTGGTCAACAATATCGATACAATTTCTCACATCACTACGATAACCACAACTGTTTATAATATTGTACAAAACTAGGAGAAAATAGTCCAAAATGTATGTGAAAACTGGAATTCACATAATTTACTCTACTTTGCTTATTACGTAGTTCTTTTATTACCGATGAAAAGTAACTAAGTAACTCATTCTTATTTTCTTTCCGTGTTGTATGAGACCTGCAGCCTTCAACCACACGTGCTATGTTAAAAACAGATTCCTAGTATATCTAGAGAGTCGACACATAAGTACATTTTCAAAAGGTTTCTTTATTATTTTCCTAAAAAAATACACAAATTCATCAAACAAACCACTAAGCTTCAGCCCCCCGACCACGAAGTGCAAAATTCGAACTTCGTATCGTGCCGCCCCGCTCACTCTCGCATTAAATAATATTAGCTTGAGCGGGACGATACGACACGAACTTCGATTTTCGAATTTCGTAGTCGTCCCCCTGATCCATAACAATGCGACCATGTTAAGTTGATCTAACGTCACGAAAAAGATTAGTGCATATAGTGATACTTATTTTTTAGATTTAGTAGCATTATTACAATCAAGTACAACCATTTGACATTTTGTGACTCACTAGGAAATAATAAAAACCGTGAGTGGTTTTTCGTTGCACTCACTCTCGTGCATGTCGTATTACTAAATGTGAATAAGAGAGCGGTTACAGAGTTTTTATTTTAGTTATTATTCTGAGCTCGCCCCCTCAAAAAGTGGCAAATAAATTGTAGTGCATAGACAAGCCAAAGGCGGCTCCCGTCTGTCTGCTTTATGGTGCCGTCTGTAAATACAGAAAAAATAAACGGGTACTCTCATTTCTTACTAATTATAAATTTGTGCATTATCAGAAAAAAAAACTGAGATCAGAAATAAAAAAAATTAAGTATTCTTACACTGTATGGTCGACCAATCCGAAAGAAATCACGCTATTTGAAGACAAAAAAAAATTTGCTATTAAGTTTGATTTATTGGTTTGATTGAATAGATTTTGACACCGATCTGGCCCCTATTTCACCATCTTTACAATTGTCAGTTTTATATGACAATTCGAACAACATTTCTTTGACAATTTGAAACGCGCTAAAACAAAAGCTCTTCAAGTCAGCATTTGACACCGAATTGTCATTGAAAACTGACAATTGTAAAGTTGGTAAAATAGGGGTATTACGGGTGGTGAGAGAAAGAAATATTTACCACATGAATTAGTAATTGTTTAATTAAAATATAATTATATAAATATAATTATACTTAAGACGAAAAAACAACACTGACTCTTAGGAAAAGCATAAAAACTTATGAAAAGGTTGTCTGTCGCCAACAAGGGGCCTGATGACGATGCACAGCTTCGGAAACGCTTTGGAAACAAAAGCAAGGCGAGGCGATGTCGTAAGTAGGTAGTCATAACATCGATACCTAGGTACCTACTTAGTCGGGTTGGGGTTTGGGGTGCGTGTCACGTTACCTCGCCGTGTACTCAAGAGCTGTGGTTCCCCCTTCTCCCCGAGGTTGGCCGATGGCTAAAAACCCGACATGAGAGGGTTCATCCACTTTGACTTAAAATCCGACATGTCTGCAACCAATTGTGTATGGGTATGCTAACTATGTAATAAGTATTTAAGTAAGTACTTATAGTACTTACTAAGACGAATGTAGGTAGTTTCTAACAGTACTTGTACTATTACTTATTCTATAACAGTAAATCAATCCCAACTAAAACCAACTTATTATTTCATCCGCCAGTATCGATCCCTTAACACCTGCCCAAATCTCCAATGAAATCACTGTGGCAACCAGTTAACATGCACGAACATGTGGCTGCCTGTTACAACTTGCCGAGACGTGATCGGTCACGGCTGATGCACTTTGAATGAAGCTGCGGCAAGTAAGTACCTAGCTAAATCGATCCTTTTGAATGTTCATTGTGTTTTGTTCAGAAGCGACTGCTCTTACTTGGAAGTAGGTAGGTACTTACCTACTTTTTTTTTTTAGACTTACCTACTTAGCTACTATTAGTTATGGTGTGATTTTGATCAATGGTATTTTTAACCCCCGACGAAAAAGAGGGGTGTTTGAGCTGTGAATCTGTGTATCTGTCTATGGCATCATACATAGCTCCCAAGCGGATGGACCGATTTTTATGCGGTTTTTTTAAATCGAAAGCTAGTTTGATCGAGATGGTTCTTGGTTAAGGTTCATTAATAAGGTTCATTAACATAGTTTACAAAAAAATATGAACTTAAAAGGAACGTACTCTCTTGATTAGTAAACTTAAGTCAACACAAAATAAATTAAAAACAAGAGACTCTTTATATAACAGCATGTCACAGAGCTTACAAGCTAAAATCAGTAGGTTAGAGGATTCAATTAGAGATATAAGTACAAAATATGAAAGCAGCAAGCGTGAAATCAGCGAGCATGTCAGCGCTGCTACACAGTTGGTAGACTTGTGTCACTAATGAAGAACGTTTTTTGATTCTTTTATTAATAACTATGTTTGTACTTGTTCACATGAAACTTCGCCCGCTGAGATAAACCGCGTCGTGCCGGTCGAGCCCCCGTCGCCGGAGCGCCGGCCCGCGCCCGCGACCTCTCCGCCGGCTGCGCGCCCCCGCTCGGCCGCGCCCCTCGCGCCCGCGTCCCCTGTGCCGCCCGCGCCACCCGCCGCCCCGCCGTCGCCCGCGGGCTCCCCGCCGTCGCCCGCGGGCTCCCCGCCGCCCGCTCCGGCACCGCGGCCCGCGCCCGCGCCTCGCGCCGTGCCCGCGTCCCCGGCATCCCCGACGCCTGCTGAGCGAGGCCCTCTACCGACTGTAAATGATCTTGCGACTGCACGCGCGGGCCAACCAGCTGCTGCCAGTACTATTATATACTCCGATGAGATCGGCGTGGGCTTCGGTCCCATACTCGGCCATTTCCTGCGACAGAAAGTCGCGAACTACTGCCTACGCGGTGCCAGTCTCCAGCAGCTTGCCGACCGACTGTCGAAAGACGAGTTCGACAATACGACCACCCTGATCGTCATGCTGGGCAACAGTATAGGCGTAAGGAAATCTCACCTTGAAGACTTACTACGAGCTCTGTCAGCCGTTGAGCAGCGTGGTATCCACAAGATTATCTTGTGTGCGTTCCCTTATTCTAGGTCGGTTTCATACAAGCGAAATATTGTAATATCTAAGTGGAATGCCATGTTATACAATGTAACTTCTTATAATAGCAAATACCAATTTTTTGATAGTAATAAATTTATAAAACGTTTTCATCTAAACGAATCACGGCTGTATCTGTCCAAAAAATGTAAATTAGCAACAGCAAAACTACTAGCATATAACATAGAACCTGGGCACGGGTACGCGGCGGACGGCGGCGGCGGCGCCGGCCCCGCCGGCCCCCCCGCGAACGCGCCGCCCGCGGACCGCCAGTCTTTAAACTGATGCGCGAGACAGCGGAGGAGCATAGTTTCATTTTGGTTCATCAAAATATACAAGGCTTCTCCAGCAAAGCAATTGAAATCGGATTATTCCTCGATGCTTTTAATATAGACGTAATGTGTATTACTGAACACTGGCTGAGACAGCATGAGCTGATATCGAACATTCGTAATTATAGGATTGGCAGCTCCTACACTAGAAACTCAGCAATACATGGAGGAACTATGATTATTGTAAAAGATGATTATAAGTGTAAAGAACGGAAAAATGTAGTTCAACTTTCATTAGAACGAGTTATTGAGATTTCGTGTGTTGAATTGGATAATCACATCGTATTATGTGTATACAGGCCACCGTCCTCAGACTTTAGTCTATTCGAGTCCGTGATGGAGGATGCTTTGAAACAAGTTTTTAATAGTAGTAAATATATCATAGTATGTGGAGATTTCAATGTCAATTTACTGGACTCCGAAAATAGAAATTCCGTGAGACTTCTGAACCTTTTTAAATCATTTAACTTGCATCATCTTTTTGAGGAACCGACTAGAGTGACGGCCAACACGGCCACATGTTTAGATAATATTTTTTGCAAGTGTGAAGCTACGAACAAAGAAATTATTAACTGCTTCAGTTCCGATCATAGCGGCCAAAAAGCTGTTTTTAAAATGCCTAAGCAGACGAAGGAGCAATTAATTACTTATAGGCCGGTAACTGAAGACCGTATAGGAAGATTTAAGGAAAGTATTATCAATGAGGTTCCTCAACCAAACATGGAGAAGAATGATCCTAACATCTTATATAAGGACCTGACTACTGTAATAAATCGAGAGTTTGGGAACATTTTCAAACTTAAGACTGTCAAGAAAAATGGTAAGAAGGTAAGGTTCAGTGACTGGGCCACGGTCGGGATTCACAGGAGTAGGACTAAACTTTATGAACTATATGAAATGAAAAGCTACAATAACGACCCCACATTTAGAGACTATGTTAAAAGATATTCGAAACTATTTAAAAAAGTTTGTGTGGCCGCCAAAGCGGAATACCTTAGTAATAAAGTTAAATCCGCTGATAATAAAGTAAAAGCAGTATGGAACGTAATAAATTCAGAGACAGGTAAATCAAAGACCCATAATAGCCAATATAAGTTAAAGATAGATGAAAGAATAGTAACTTCAGATTTAGAAGTGGCGAGTGCTTTTGAGGATTTTTTCTCTAATATAGCTATAGATACAACTCGTGACTTAAAGTCATCCACTGCGCTGGCTGGCTCATACTTAAATGTGGTTCAAAAGGATAGTAACTTGAAATTTGATTTTAAACACACAAACTCGGAAGAGATTATAAAAACATTTAAATCTTTGAAAATTAAGAACACAGAGGATCTTTGGGGTATTTCAGTTAAAGTAATGCAATCTGTCATCCATATTGTGGCACCATATCTGGCCGTCGTGTTTAACAACTGCGTCGATGAGTGTGTGTTCCCTGACTTAATGAAGTACAGTAAAGTTATTCCTTTATTCAAAGCTGGCAGCTCATCTGAGCCTGGTAACTTTCGACCGGTTTCCGTGCTTCCTGTACTAAGTAAAGTGTTTGAGAAAATTATGCTAAATCAATTGCTTTATCACTTCAATATTAATGAACTATTTCACAGTCAGCAATTTGGGTTTACGAAGGGCCGCTCGACAACGGATGCGGCTGCAAATCTCATGAAGCACATTTATGACGCATGGGAATAATCGCAAGATGCAATAGGAATATTTTGCGACCTCTCCAAAGCATTTGATTGCGTGGAACACGAGACGCTTATCCGCAAACTTGAACACTACGGACTCACAACTAATGCACTGAACCTTGTTATGTCCTATCTCAGTCAGAGAATCCAGAAAGTAGACATACATAGAGTGCAGTCATGTGGATCACCGGTGAAGCTTGGAGTACCACAGGGCTCTATTTTGGGTCCGTTTCTCTTCTTGGTGTACATAAATGACTTGCCCCAGCTGCTAGAACACAAATGTGACATAGTACTGTTCGCTGATGATACCTCTCTCATTTTTAAAGTCAACAGGCAACAGGAAGATCAAAGTCACATCAATGAGACTCTAAGAGATGTGCTGAAATGGTTTACTGCAAACAATTTACTATTGAATGCAGCTAAAACGAAATGTATAAAATTTTCGTTGCCTAATGTAAGACAGGTTGACACTACTATCAGATTAAATGGAGAGAAGCTGAACCTCGTGGATGAGACTGTTTTTCTCGGGCTTACCTTAGATCGCAATTTGCAATGGAGCCCACACCTATCTGGTCTTGCTGGTAGATTGAGCTCTGCCGATTATGCTGTACGAAGAATCCGGCAATTCACCAATGTAGAAACGGCGCGGTTAGTTTACTTCAGTTATTTTCACAGCATTATGTCTTATGGCATCCTAATTTGGGGCAAGGCGGCCGACATAGAGACAATCTTTATCCTGCAGAAGAGGGCGGTCCGGTCTATTTACAATCTTGGCTCCCGAGATTCACTTAGAGAACGCTTTAAAGAAATCGACATCCTTACAGTAGCTTCTCAGTATATATATGATGTAATATTGTATACACACAAGAACATCAAATCTTTCAAGAAAGTGTCGGATGTGCATGGTTTCAACACTCGGAATAAGCATAAACTTGCCGTCCCTAAATTTCGTCTACGAAAAGTCAGTAAGTCTTTTTTGGGAAATTGCGTGAGGTTCTACAATAAAGTGCCTGTAGATGCATGGGAATTGCCTCACAATTCATTTAAAAGATACATAAAGACCGCTCTCTTGAAAAAAGCATACTACAAAGTGGATGAATACTTATGTGATGGCACCACCTGGCCAAGGTTGAAAACAGAAGATAATTAGGACATCAATGTGACTTGGCTGCGTCCCGAAGATATTCGTGTATGGTGTCCGGCTCTGTTGCCGTTGTCCGCTGCGTACTAATTGTAAAACAATTGACAAAAATAATGTTTTATTTATTTGACATGATGACATGAAACGTATATTTCATCAATTTTTGTTATTTGACATTTGGAGACCATATACATCTCCAGTTTATGTATATGTATTATTATACTTATTATTTGACCGTGGAGGCGTTTTACACCTCTGCTGATTTTAATTTAGTTTAAATTGACCCTAGAGACTATACATCTCTAAGCCATTTAGATTAAGTATTATATTATAGTATTAATTCTGGGACCCTATACATCCCTTTGTAATTTAAATTTTCACAGATATTTGACCTGGAGACCCTATACATCTCCTGCTCAAATAAAACGTGCCAGTAAAGTAAAGTGTTCTGGTTTTGCTGTTTTAATATTTACTTTTTACACTTGTTTCTAAAATGCGGTATTTTTTTTTTCTCTCTTAATCTTTTAATGACAGAGTGAGGTTTCTTTGTGTAGTTTGTCTGTGGTTGCGTATTGTAAGAGCTAATGTAACTTGTTTTTAGAAAAAATGACTTTGTGCCAAGTTTCTTGCGGCGCATTCTTCTTGGCAATCATGGTCTTTCCGAAAGCGCTGGTAGACTCAAAAAAATGACGTGTAAAAGAGCATTCAACTGCCTATTTGCTGAATAAAATTTTGAATTTTGAATTTTTGAATTTTAAAATCGGTTAGCCCGTTTTTGAAATATTGAACTTTGAAATGACAATGTCAGAGGGTTTTCAACTTTTCTAAGTTGGTTATAGGTTACTAGGTATAGTATAATATCGTTGCTTTTGATTTTCATATTTTTCTAAAATGTTTACAATAACTGAGGCATTGACATTTGACATCGTAAAGAGAAGGTAGGTAGTTAATTATAATGGTAAGATATATTTTTTATTTTTTCAAATTCAAAGTAATCTTTGGTGTATTTTAATTCAGCTGGCATTCTAAAAAAACCTTATTAGCCAACAAATAGCACAGACAGGTGCCTATGTCAAATTCCTGTACCTACTTATTCTTAGGATATTGAAGAACAGGTACATTTCTTGATTTCTTTGTTGATTTTACCCGCCTTACATTTAGTCCCCCCAAAAACAGAAGGATTCAAGTCAAAATGAAGTGTACATTCATCTTCAACTCTGTTGTCATCAAGTCCAGGATTCAATTGGCGTTTGTAGCGTGGGGGTGCTCAAATGGAGAGAACAAATCAAACGAAGCACAAGTCTGAAGGTGCGATTGATAATCTATATTCTTCAACCAGAGTACAACACACACATTTTACTTATATCAGTTAGTTACTAGTTACAGTACAGAGAGAGACCAAAAAACGTAAAATAATCCTCTAAAATAATGATAAATAAATATAATAAAATAAAATGCGTTTATTTCGGACAACAGAAGCTAAAGCCTAAAGTTTTATGGCAGCAGAAATAAGAAGTCGGTGCGGTGCGAGCGGAATATTCTTTGAATGAAGCACCGACTTCGTATTTTTGCTGCTTAGTGCTAGGCCATAAAACTTTAGGCTTTAGCTTCTGTTGTCCGAAATAAACGCATTTCATTTTATTTTATTTATTTATCATTATTTAAGAGGATTATTTTACGTTTTTTTTCTAAGGTTTTTTTTTTAAGGCGGTTTTACTTTTTTGTTAAAAAAAAATTATTTCACAATTTTACGTTGATTTAACATTTTCAGAATTATCCTCCAACTCCTAACTGCTAAGGAGTTATACCTTCCATCATCAGCTCATCATCATGAGATGATGACTATCAGACGCAAATACTTGAATAACCTTAGAAAACATATGAAACATATAGTACGTGCCTGTAAAATTTGAGGGTTGCCCTCGATTTCCCTAGGATCCCATCATCAGATCATGACTTAGTGACAATGGGACCACCTCAGGAGTATACCCTTTCGAATAATGATTTAACATTTTCAGAATTATCCTCCAACTCCTAACCGCTAAGGAGTTGTACCTTCCATCATCAGCTCATCATCATGAGATGATGACTACCAGATGCAAATACTTGAATAACCTTGGAAAACATACGAAACACATAGTACGTGCCTGTAAAATTTGAGGATTGCCCTCGATTTCCCTAGGATCCCATGATCAGATCATGACTTGATGACAATGGGACCACCTCAGGAGTATACCCTTTCGAATAAAAAAAGAATTTTGAAAATCGGTCTACAATTGACGGAGTAATCGATGAACATACATAAAAAAAAACATACAGTGGAACGTAGAACCTCCTCCTTTTTTGAAGTCGGTTAAAAAAATCAGTTCAGTTAAACAGTTACAATCCAATACGAAAAAGTTAGCGTCCCCGTAGACAACAATTCCTCTAGAGTGTGAGGGGGAAGTGGGAAATCACTCTCTGGTATAGCGCGCGGGCGCGCGAACTTCACGAACGCGGCGGGAGCGGGCAACGTATCCGTCACGCTATGGTGTCTTCTAAATAATGTACAGGCTCCTAAATTTACGTAGAAACGAGCAACCTCTATTGTCCATTAATGAAATTACTTACACAGCTTGCTTACTATCAGATTCTGCTTTCTTGCCATAACCAAATTATAACAGTGAAAATACTCAAATATGTTATTATATTAAAGTAAACATTAAATCTTAATAATTAAACATTTTAGTCGAAGATTCAGTAATTTTCTTAAGCAATTTGCGAAGAATAGGTGACATTTTAATAGTAACATTTGCTTACCTAGGCTTACCGTATCGTATCTGTATCTGTCATAGAGCTGCTCTGTGGTATCTGTCATTGCTTTTCTCTACGGTTAAATACAAAATGTCGGCAAAGTCTAAAGCTATTTTTTTACAGGTTTTTCCGACTTTGCCGCTGTCCTATCTTCGATTATTAGTGAATATTTAAAGTGTTTAAGTGCTTCCTTCGTTAACACGTTCGCTGGTGGTAAAGCGGCTATAGCCGTTATAACAATCGAAATTCTATTGTGTCACCATACTCGGAAACAATAAGGGCTACGTTAATGAACTTTTGAAAGTGTACTTATGTGTCTTTTATAAACCGCTGCATAATATTTCTGTAGTTAAAATAGGACAAAACAAGTTTCATTTCTCTGGATAGTGTTGATGCTATTTCAAATACAGCTCAAATATTGTACCTATTTATGTTTTCTTGATTTTTTGTGTCATGGACTTGGTTTTACTTCACTTGTCCAAATATTGTGTAAGTAGATATGCATAAAAGGAAAGTTTTTTGGTTAAAACTATTGTCAAAGTATTTATTTTAACATAAAACTACCGTGAGACTCAATCATAGCAAAATAAACAGATCACTCGCGTATAAAAGTCGAGAGTGTTGTAATTAAGTGTTTATATTGTGTTTTAGTGCACTTTGGTCATGTGTAGTCACGTATAGGGAATGGTCTGACATACTCTTGGCCAAATTTATTTTCAAATTGAATATAACATGAACATTTTGAGTTGTTAAATAAAACGAGCTCAAAACTTTTTATTTGCTTTCCTTTATTTATCATATCCCTTTAAGCGTGGAGAGAACTAAGTAGGATAGGTACCCAGTAATCCATTGAAAAAAGTAAAAAGTGTAACATTAGATAATACGGGTTTTTTAAATAAAATTGCTCTAGTGACTCTTACTTAAATTTCTTTTCATAAAGGTAATTGGCACTAAAGTTGAATCTGTTATTTCCAGTATTGCACATGTATGAATATTTTTTTGGACATGTGCACTATTTAAAATAACAGATTCTATTTTATAGGCATAATATTCATAATCCATTTGTACCTATGTATAGGTAAGTATGTGTGTAATTACGCACACATGCATGCGTACCTATGTGTAGGTAAGTATGTGTGTAAGCACGCACACATGCATATTTGTCGGCAAGAGTTACAACACCATGACAATCAGATGGCGCCTGTTTCCATACATACCAAAACAAGCTCGAAGAGACCCGTCTATCTCATATATACTACTGTAGTCTTTGGTATCCGTCGCCTAAGCAATCACCGGCCGAGCCAATAGATGGCGCTACACGTTCCGTATTTTGTAGGTAGATTTATTTTCTTTAGTGGTTCCTTTTTTATGCGACACTTGCATTGCATCCGATCCTGACAGGTAGACGGACTCATATTACAATGAAGATTACCGACTTGTTAGGGTGATGCTAATATGACTTTATGGGAGGTTGTAGAGATTCAGACAGACTGTGCAGTGCGTATGAATGACTCTACGCACTCTACGGATACGGACTATGGACAGTCAGATTCAGAGTAAAGGTAATAATAATATAAGTATAACGGGGGTAATCATACCGGGGGTAGGGTACCTTACATGTTCAGCAGACCATACGTCTACCCCATAAAGCAGACAGAAGGAGGGCGCCTTTGCCTTATCTGTGCACTACAATTTTTCTGCCACTTTTTGAGGAGGACGAGGAACACACACGTACAGTACACGTCTACGCTCATGTCAAAATTTGTTACGTCCCTACAAATTCACACTAAAACAAAACTCTCACACAAATGCCAAAAACACGCACACAATCAACAGACGCTGATCATTTTGGTCAGACTTAATTTTAGAGTTATGGCAGAGGGAAAATCGCGCGTTAACATCTCCATTCCTTTCCCGCTCTAAGGTCCACCCGTAAATTGAAAATGAATCTACTTAATCCAAAGAAAGTGCTAGCAAAGTTTGGACTTTTCCTAAATTGCTTTTCGACCGCTTGATAATGGTAGCCGGCCTCTTTAAAATAAACAAAGACCGGTATCTTGCTTATCAGCTACGCCAATAGATTAGTGTCGAATTGTCGATAACAATTATAGGGATTTGTCCTCGCAAATCGCGGCCGTTTGTCACCGCTATCTGGATGTTCTCTGTTCTATTGTTTCTATTATTTAGTGATTGATGTAATCCTGTTTTATTTGTTTAGAACTTTATAACTATGCTTCTCGCCTGTGGAGGAATAATAGAGTAGTTCCCTATCCTGAGAGGATTTCGAAAAAAATATTTTCTTATTGTGGTGTGCACCTTTATAATTTCTGGGCATAATGTCTGCCGTAATTCGAGTATTCAAGTCTGTCTGTACCAGAAGGCTTATAAATGAATTATTAAATACTGTTCCAAAGTTATAAAGCCCGCAGTTCGCAACTTGTTTCATTTCTCCATTAAATACAATTTGATATGACCAATAAACTTACTGTTACGAGTATCCAAGACTTTATCGTGTAGAATAACTTATCGGAAAGTTCTCAGCTTCGTTGTAATAAGTATCCCCCGATAGTGGGAAAGTAATGAGAGTGTTTGTCCGTCGTTAATATGAAACTAATGATTCCATTGTTTCATTTTTCCCAGCCTGTAATGGCGTAGACAAAAAGCTCAGAACACTAAGCTTTTAAAATAATGAGTATATCCCTCCCTTTCAAACTTCTAAAGACTCTCGGAGACAGCGCGATCACAATGCACTATTGTTCGGATGCTGCGCTTTTGCTGCAAAGTGAATATAAAAATTTCACGGTCCAATCATCTTAATGTCGAAACATTTTCGTCTCGTTCCCACCCGTCGCTAATGAATCTCCTCTCCCGCTCTGCCTGGAATCCTAGACGCAGCGGTGATATCGACGCAGCCTTATCACTGAGCGTTTGTTAGGGAATATAGAGCGTTGATTCGAGGTTATAAAGTGGGTTTTTGGTTGTGGTTGCCTCGGTTTGCATACCTGAATGGTTGTAGCTGGTAGTGTGGCTGTAGATTCGAGAATGGAGCCGCTCACAATCATACAAAGCGATGTAAAGCAAACCGCCGACTGGTCCGGACCGCCAAGTCAGTCCGTTCTCTTCTCTGTTCACGTTCACGTTCAGTATTCGTCGAGTCTCGCGCGGGGGAGCTCGCGTCACGTGTCAACACGGACTGTATCCGCGTGTTTAAAAATCCCGAGTGTCCAGTGTTTTTCTTGTACATTTTTAATTTTACGAAGTGAAGTTTTACAATGTGCTTCTAGTGTTTTGGATTGTTCCGAAAGGTAAGTCGGTTGTTTCTTAGTCTTAGTTTTTAGTAATAGTAATTAAAGTAAAGCGGATACTGCTCGGTTACCTTTTGGAATGCACCGGACCGGTTGTCGTCGCCGTGGGAAGACGTCCGACGTTTGTAATTTCATCTGGATTGGTTGACAAGTGTTTTTGTCGCGAAATGAATTATTAATAGGTTTCTACGTAAACTCTGTTTCGTATTCTGATCGCGGTTTGCTGAGAATATCGGTGTTGTGTGGTCTGCGAGTGTCAGTCACTCGTAAACACATGTTTTAATTGTGCAATTGGACAATATTGTTTGAGTGTAGGTACTGTTCTATTATTATTGAAGGACCTCTTATCAATTTCAGTGGTCGCGCCTAAGGAGATAAATTGAGTGATTTAGTGACCATAACCATTGCATACCTAAGGTATAGGCGAGGAAATTAATTCCCGACCCACCATGGAACCTTTTCATAGTGAACGTCACAGTGACATTGCATTGCTTGACAAGGTAAATCGTTATGACGTTTAAACTATGAAAACGTTCTATGGTGGGTCAGAAATTAATTTCCTCGACTGTAGGTAGGTACATTATTAAATTATGCATTTGGCATTTGCTTTAGTCGTATTAAGTACCTAGGTACCTAATAATCCTTTAATAGTTTTTGGCGGTAAGTATTTTTTTGTTTAAATTAGAGAAGTCACAAAATATTGCTCAACTTATCCAGTAGGGCTAGCACGAGAGCACGACTGGCCGCGACTTTGTCGAGCGAGATATTATTTGCCTACCTAGTTACCCGTCTCGTTGTTCTCGCGCGAGATAGAAGTCGCACTGTGGCTTGTGCTAGACCACAGATGTACCTACCTACCTATTTGGTGTAGGTAATATTTGTACCTACGTACCTAAGTAGGTCTAACAAATTAATTGAACAAAACAACTTTAAATCACCTACTTATCAATAACTTGCTTATCAGTTCAGATATCAGTTAAATAAATTAATGAAATGGACAGGACTGCATTTAGGTCATATTATTATACCTACCTACCTTACTATCTACTATGAAATAATACATTTGGTTAGTTAGGTAAGTACCTAAGTACTGGACCTAATTCAATACTTGTTTTAATAAAATAAGAAGTTCTTAGTGAAGTGTGTGCTACAGAGGGTCGAGCATGACTTTACGAATCCTGCGTTACGTTACGGTTATCGTATCGAGATCGAGAAACCTCATACTAAATTTTAGTTCCAAATATGCTCACGGGCGGGCGCTGTTCCAAACGCCATACAAACTCGACAATGTTTACTACCTATTCGATTTTACGTGACGCAGCATTCGTAAAGTCGTGCTCGACCCTCAGACGAACCATTACTTAAATAGGTAAGTAGGTACCTACTTACTTAGGTAGGTTAGAACGTTGTCATATAAAAATGTCAAAATAATTGTCCTGCTGGCATTTAGGAATTAATAGTAGTTTAGGTATGCAACCAAAGAGATTTAAAATGTTAAATGTTAAGAGATTTAAAATGTTAAATCTCTTTGTACGCAACTGCTACATAATGAGGGTCCTTAAAACAGGGGCGTGTTTTTATGAAACGAGGCGAAGCCGAGTTTCATAATAGGATCACGCGAATGTTTTAAGGCCTAATTATTTATACATGTCGGACTGAACTCCACTGATATACGTGAGTGATCCGTTTTATTTCACTATGATTGTAAATTACGTTGTTTTCAAACTTGAAACTCTTAACGACATTGAATTCGATGTTGTAATGACTTGCTTTACTGCTTCCGGCGGCTGGCGGCGAGCAGTCGACGACATGCTGAAATGCTGGTCATTTTCTACGGTCTCTGAACGCATTATAGAGGACTTATGATATGTGTGTAGATAAAAAACCTATTACATAATTATTATGATTCGAGCCAAATCATAAAATTGTGTAGGTAGGTAGGTACCTATTTTTAACCTTTCACTTCATACACTTTTACTTCAAGTAGGTAGGTAGGTTCCTAATCGTTATGCTATCTTGATTGGGTACAAGCATCACCTTTTAACAGTTTTAACCTTTCCCACGTCCATTACAATTAACTTTTATTCCACCGGCAAAGGTTTGTATGAAAATTAGGGGTTACCGAAAGTTTATTGTAGCCAAGCCAAGGTAACTCTCCAAATTAATTGTTTTGTTACATAAGTTTTCTTGAAAAAAAAAAACATTTGTAATACCTACAAGGTTTTTATGCCGTTGAAAACACACGCTTATGTTTTATCCGTTTTGGAGCTACTATACCACAGACAGACACACACGTCAAACTTATAACATAACTAGAGAGCGCTCGCGGCTCCGCCCGCGTGGAATATTATGTTATGCAGGTATGATATATTATTAACGTAAGGAATCTCTATAGCAATAGGAATGTGTCCTCTGGGTAAAAATGTAATGTTTCTGATTAGTCCGCCAAACAGATTATCGAAAAAAAATATTGGACACGTATTTTTAAATTTCCATAGACTGCAATGCTTGATAATGAATGGCTTTCTTTTTCCCTGAAAGGCAACACTGGCATAGATAATACATCGCTCGCTTTTGGCTCGAAATTCGATCTTGCGATTGTACCTATTTTGCTTAATATGTTAAAATGCAAAACTCACACACCCAATATCATATTTTCTCAAGTTTTTCGCGATTCCCAAGATCAAAGAGTCGAATTGCTTTAAAAATCCGGAGAAATAATGCGTTGTTTGGGAGAAACGTGTCAAAATGGTGTTGTAAAGCGCCATCTCGCTCTGTCTCGTTTCTTTTATCCCGTTCTGGTTTTTCGACTTTATATAATATACACCTCTCGGGGGTTAACAAAATAGTCAACATAACATAGCCTTCATAATTCAGAATGCATCCTATACTAGTATGAAATAGGAAGTGATGTTAGCCGTAGCTTTTGAATCTCATACTTAATACGAACGAAAACCCAAGCATACCGACAAATTCATTCCTAACAAATATTTGTCATACTTATCGTAGTGAAAAGCCGATTAAATAATGTTTGTGTGTTCACGGTATCGCTTATGTCAGTGTGGGTAGAGATTCGCTGTGTGTCAACAATTAGTACATTGTGTATTTAGGGCGATAAGTTAGGAATTACGAACGAGGCTCCAGCAGAAGCACGAAGTCAAAGACGAAGAAAAAGAGAAAAAAATCATCACAATTACACGTAGCAAGGGTCATAGCTATAAGCTAACTTGGCTGTTATGCCCTAAATAAAACCTTAAATTTTCTCTTGTCATAATGCCCAAGGGCTGTAATGCCACTGCGCGCCACGTTTCCTCGCAAGTGTGATGAAAAAACTTACCTATGCTTCACTCGGCTCAGAATCACACTCATTCAGAACTATACAAAAAGATATTCCATTAAGAACATTACCTACTTGTTATTGACAGACAGCCAACGAAGTGATGCTACAAGGGTTGCGTTTTTTTTCCTTTTGAGTTAAGTACGGAACTCTAAAATGTATGAATATCGCGCAAATTCAAAACAGTGTACGTACAACACATCCCTTTTGACATAAATACAAAATAGTACATTAACCCGTTCACCTGCGCTCGACACAATATCATCACTTGCGGTTGTTACCAGGAAGATGACAGGTAAATGTTATTAATGGTACTGCTGGCCATTATCAAGGAGCTATGGCTGCGAGGCTGCTTAGGTGTTAGATTAGATGCAAATGGATCTAGGTAGGGTGCCAGTATAGACGGCTTTAAAAAGGAAATCAAAGGAGAATCTTTGGAAAGGCACCCTTTCCACCAGAGATGTGCTATGCTACGTTGCTATGGATGCGTTTAATATCCACCAATCGTATTCATTGCACCCGTTTCTACCACTGCTATGCTATGTGGAGCAATGAATATGATTGGTGGATATCAGCGCATCCATAGTAACGTAGCATAGCACATCTCTGGTGGAAAGGCACCCTTAGCATCATATGCCAATGCTATTATTCATAAACGTCACTCAAGCCTCCATTAGTTATTAGAAAAGTTGAAAACCCCCGACATTGTAATTTCAAAGTTCAATATTTCAAAAACGGGTGAACCGATTTTGATGAAACTTAGCTAAGAACCCTGTCGATTAAACTAGCTTACGAACTATTATGTATTCTGTGCTTACGATAAAAAAAAAACCATCCGTTTGGGAGCTATGATGACGCAGACAGATACAAGTTATAACCCTCCTCTTGTAGCGTTGAGGTTAAGAACAGCACACAAATAATATCCAACCCCGAAAAACAATACTTCAGTAACACAGAGAAAACTTTATTAAATCGAAATACGAATCCTGAAATCGCTTTCGTAAATGGGGAGATAGAATTTAATGTAGGTAAGTCAGTGTCTAATTATGAGCTAACTCACGTAATCACTTGGCTCCAGTCCACGAAGCAAAGTTTCAAGCCAAGGTCCCTTGAAAGCCTAACCCTCTACTTCATATCCCTGCAAATTAAATAATCCCAAGTAATTAAAACCTTGAATTAACTAAGATTAATAGCTCAGTTGGAATTCCTTGTTAATATCCTGTCATGTCTGACTTCAGGCTTATCTTGAGGTAAGACTCCAGTTAATCATCTTATTATACAGGCTTTCGGATAATGAACCCTAGATTGGCGTAGACATTGTAAGCAAGACATGAAGACAAGCTAGTACTGTCAAGGAGCATATCATTATGTGAAAAATAATAAAAAAATATTTTTTTTAGGAAAATGGCCAGAACTATTTCTAAAAAGTATGAGGAACTATAGAACTATGCTGCATGCGAAGAGAACTCGGTAAAATTTTTGATATGCTGGGAATTTTACTTGGAAGTTAGCATATCATTATGACAAAAATTAAAAATTAAAAATTTCAAGGAAAATCGCCAGAACTATTTCTAAAAAGTATCAGGAACTATAATAACTATGATGCATGCGAACAGAACTCCTATTTTTTTCTGATATGCTGGCACTTGATATGGTAACTTCACAGAGACCAGGGAATCCAATATGTATGCACCACACCACAGCAGCAGTAAGGTTGATGAAGGTTGAGAAGTAGCTTAAGCAACCGAAGCGGTCACAATGATCTAAACACGGCTCTATTGTTATCGACATAAGAGCTTGTGTAGATCATTGTGGCCGCTTCGGTTGCTTAGCAACTATTGCTGTTGACTGCGTGAATAGGTCCATATTGCTGCGCTTATTGGCTGTACAAAACGAAGTGGACACCACCCCCTTGAAGTATTTTTTATTTCATTAAAAAAAATCTCGCCTTTTGTTGCCTCTCCTGGTTGACAGTACTAATTGACTATTTTTTCACGACTACATTACATTCTGATACTAATAGAGCTACGTTCAAATATTCTTTACACATAGAGTCGATCATTGGCACTGAAGATTGCTCGACTTTCGTGAAATAACGCGTTAGATTGTTTATCTAACTACCCACTTTTTGTTCCAAAAACTCACATATTTTCCAAGCACACTCATAAAAATTGCTACGACAAAGTGAAAGACAAAATCTAGTTCATCGAAGTATGTATATGTATAGGTAAACTTGAAACCACGGAAGTTATTTTGCTAGGAACCCTTAACTTTTGTCTGAAACTGACAAATTGGATAGAATAAGTAAAGTTTCTCACGGCACACCATCGATCACGGTAGCTTTATCAGTTTTCTAGAATAATTTTGTTTTCAGTTTTATACATACTTAATAATATACGCCCTGGTGCTGGACCTGTGGTCTCTTAGGATTCTAGCCTTGGGCTATTTACCAATCGGGCCCTGTGCGGATCGGTAATTCCACACTTATCATTGAAGCCCCTCGAAACTGTGTAGGTATCTTCAAGATGTTTTCGTACACTGAAAAGGTCATGATAAATTACAAATGTAATTTAACACCATCCTGGATGCATTTACCGAGCGATGGGACAGCCCTATGAATGATCTTGAGCCGTTGGGGGCGTATGCATGTGCGCCTCTGGGCTCTAAGTGACATTTTTGTTTTATTTATTTTAGATAATTTGTATTTTGTAAATTTCGTGAACTGTATGGACCTAGTCTGAAAATAAAATTACCATTATTATTATTATAAATTGCGAAAACTAAGAAGTACGAGCATGGGACCAAACCCACGACCCTCTGCTTGGACTATCACGGCTTTTCTAGAATAATCGCAGACTTCCAACCTTAACAATATTCCTAAAAGATATCGAGGCGTTAGGTCTGTTCCGATGTTTTCGCGATTATTATTCGTTGAAATTAAACTGATTTAAATAAGGTTGACGGTCCAATTCGTAAAGTCAATAAACGAGATATCGGTACGCTCAAGTTCGTTTAATAATCTTAATATCAGTCAGCACACACTCGTAGATTCTAAATCGCGAGGAAAACGCAATAACGGCTTGCTCAGCACATAATTCGACCTACATTTGTGAAAGAAATAGTCAGAAACATAACGCAAAGGGAGAAAGTAAAACACATAACCTTACCATACGCAACACTATTCGCCCAGTATTACTGAGAAGGGTCAGACAGAGAGCTAATAAAAGAGGACAGAAGTGGCATTGTCGCGTGAACTTCTCGTCGCGCTTGTGATGCTTAAGACACATTAAGTGCTTAAATTGCGACTCAATATTGTTCATCATTTGCCCAAATTTCAATTGCCATAATTGTATAACTTGCCATAATGTAAATTTGCCCGAATGAGCCTCGCAGTGCAGCAGGGAAGCGCAGCCAAGTGTCTTGGGGACAATGCCCCGAGCTATTTTGGAAGAGGAAGCACCTTTTTAAGACTATTTGTGTTTTTTGTACATTTATATTATATGATCTGAATTTTAAATAAATATTGAAGAAGTAAAGAATACCTAAGACTTTCTTTAAGATAAAATAACTATTTATTCAGAATTTTTATAAAACAAACCTACTTAACCTAACCTATTGGGCTACATACGATAGTATTTAAAAAGTACTTGAAAGGTTTACGGTTTCACAAAAAATGGCTTTCGGACAAATCAATATTTATGGTACGTCATATGGTTAGGTATGGCAATTGAAATTTGGGCATAGTGGAGCGGGAGGTGGCTCGGTTCTAAAATGGTGTTTTGCAGCATTTGCAATTGCGGAATCTCACCCACAGTGTGTAATTACACTAATAATAGTTTGCGTGATTGCGTAGTGCTTTTTGGTGAGTGAAAAAATTGGCGGCATTGGTACTGGGCACTGTTTGAAATCTGTCTGTTGCGTTTTCGCTCTGCCTTCATCATCCGTACGGCTAAGGGGCGGAATTCTCTGCCCGCTACTTCCCAGAACACTAATCTGGCTGTTTTCAAGTCTAGGATGAATGGGCATTTGCTAGGCAAGCGTGCTTCATCATAGACCACATCTTCGCTTACCATCAGGCGTAATTGTGGTCAAACGCAAGCCCATAGCGTGTAAAAAAAAATTACAGACTGAATTTAAATTTCAGCTTGTTAAGGATGATCACTAGACCCACTGGTTTCTACTAGTTTTTCTTTCTCTGTTTTCGAGAGGTATCTTCACAGATATGAGCTGTGAAATCGATACTCTGGTAGGATTTCTATCTTCTCCTTATTAGTTCTATGGTCTCGGCATACTAAATGGTGAGCCGCGACGCCGCCACACTGATTTTCGTGAACCCTCGGATTATGCTGTATCCGGTATTCTAATTTTGTAGTGTTTTGCGGATACGGAGGTCAGTCAAAGTCAATGTTTCTTCATCAAACCAATGTGCTTATAGTGGCAAGGAATGTCAAGAAAATGGGAAGCGCCTTTTACTAGATATGTGTAAGTTTTTTTTTCTTTGTTTAATACTTATATGACATTGACGTCCGAACCAAAAGACCACTAATTTGCAAAAAAGACCACTAATCGAGCGTCAGTCAGTCTTAGTTCGCACGACAGCGCTATGTCCTATATGATGTGCCGTGTTGTACTGGGACTAGGAGACATTTTTCATGAACTTTGTACTAGACCCAAAGTCCATAGGTGTTATAGTAAGTCTATGTTATATGATCTTTATTTTGTCTTGTAAGTTTATTGAACGACACCATACTCATTGAAAACAGTCCCGTTACTGTCCATATAATAATAAATGGCAAATCGGGCGATAAAATGCGACATGTGATATACTGGTTAGGTGTAGTGTAACCTCATTGTGACATATGTAGCCAAAGTGGGCCAATTACCTTTTACACCAGTTTATATGGAGCGCAGTAAAGTTACACAATGTTGACATAAAAGAACACCAAAAAATTTAGTACTGTCACCATATTAATACACCTCAGAATACAGAACAAACCAGAAGAAGCATTCAGTCAACCGCACGTCGCGCACTGTGTCCATTTTTTGTTGATTTCGCTACCTTATAAACCCAACGGCATTATTCTGCATGTAAGAACGAGACGAGAAGGGATTAATTAGTATTGTCATTCGCACAACACGCCACGATACGCTGTGTGCACGGGGATGACTATGTGCAACTACTTTATTTAACTAGTTTTAGTTGCGTCAGTTTTAGGCGCGCTCGCGGGTTCTGGTCTGTTCTGTATTCTGAGTAACATACAAAAGCGGAATATGTGTGTTATATCAAAACAAAACACTCACAAATGCTGAACGCATAATCAACAGAGCTTGCGCGAAATGGACACAGTAATGTAATTTTTTTGGCAGAGGGGAAATCGAGCATTAGCTGTCAAGATAAAATGGTTTTCATACATAGAATTTCACTTAGGTTTTCCTATCTGTCACCTGTTACTTGTCAATCTTAAAATATAAATCCAATTCTCTCGGAAGCTACATCAAGTATTTTATATTAATATCTCCTTTTTGTGTATGCTCTGTGACTTGAACCAATGTTGAATGCCTCTGGCAAAAGCTTTGTGTTCAAATATATTATAGCAACTTATTTCCTTTATCAAGTAAATGAGGACGTTACTTAATTACTACTAGTTACTAGTAGCTCTGTGAGCTGTAGACCTCGTGCCCTAATTTTTGAACAGTTTTTTTTTTCAAAGAAAGTAATCGACAAACAAAATCCTATAGGTATAATTATCGAGTCATCACAAATTTTCACGAGGATGGGAAAGATTTTGATGAAAAAAATCGAATCGATAAAAAAAATCACATACTTAGGTCTGTTGGTGTTGATACAGAGTTACAGACAAGGCGCTCAAGGTAGCTATCTATATCATCTTCTGTTCACCCCGGTGACGATGACGGCCACTGGTAATCATCAAATAAAATCAATAAAAGACTCACAACAAACACATGCCTTGTACATAGTCCGGTATCCGGCGATCTTCACCAGGTCGTCGGTCCATCTCATCTAGTGCCATTATTATGGTGACAATGACAATAATACACAAACTGTTCCTTATTGAATATATTTGCCTTTCTGCCATCTCCATCTATCACGCGCGTACAATGTAAATTGTTATTATTTCGATCATATTTCAAACTGATAGCATCTACATTCATCTACAATCGCCCCGGCGCTCTGCGAACGAAATTGACGATATTAATGGCATCAAATTGGATTTCCAATGGTCTAATGAAAGATTCAATGACTTGAAAGAGATATTTGGTTATGTAGAAAGTTCATTTACATCGGTCGATACGAAACGACCTGATAGTATTATGTTCTTACCTTTTAATATGTATTTTTTGACAGTAAGTAGAGAATATATTGATGGATATTTGATAGCGATGGAAGTTAAATAAACATGTTTGTATAAAAGAGAGGAATTATAAGAATAGGACACAAACAAACATGCAAACACAGGGACAGATAGACGGATACCGAAGTCTTGCGATAAAACATCGTTTTTAGGTACCAGCATTGCTTGGAATCTTAAAAAGTAGGTAAATTAAATAATTTAGAACACGAAATGGTTCTAAAAGAGTACGAGAGAATTAGGTTCACGGATTTGATATGTATATTTAATAAGACGAACATGTTTAAGACACGAACCCAGCAGAATACACGACCAGGTAGCCAGGCAAAAGCTAAATCTAAACGTCTAAAACATGAATTATGTTATGTCGTAGAGGCATGAGATAAACATTACTAAGTATGTATGTAGAGTTGTTAATACCGCCCTCGTGGGTTTAGGAGGCATTATGAATCCCACGTTCAATCTTTTTTATAAGAAATCCTACACGTTTTAAGCATTTACGCTAGCTGTGGGTCGAGCACGACTTTTCGAATCCTGCGCCACGTAAAATCGAATAGTAAACGTTGTCGAGTTTGTATGACGTTTGGAACAGCGTCTGCTTGTGAGCGTATTTGGAACTAAAATTTAGTATGAGGTTTCTCGATCTCCATACGATAACCGTAACATTGCGCAGGATTCGCAGCAGGTGCTCAACCCTCTGCAAAGGCCAACCAAAGTGACCAGCTTGTCGCGCAGTGCGTCCCTTTCATAGTAATGGAATCAGTGAAGGACGCAGTGAGCGACAAGCGACAAAATGGCGCGCGTGCTAGCCCCCCCACTTTAAGACTCTATAAGTTTAACTCTTAGTTTCTTTAGGGTCGTTTTCTTTGTATCTTTTTTTCTGTTTTGTTTATTATGTGGTGTTCAACAAAGAATTCTTGTATAGTATTGTATTGTTTAATAGTTTAAAATAATACACATCCAAATCGGTCTTTTCGTTTAGGAGCTATGATGCCACAGATATCCATACACAGATACACAGGTCAAACTTACAACCCTCTTTTTGTCACCCCGCTTTTAATCCAAAGTGGTTCTTATAGGTAATAGTGAAATAGAACGGATCACTCACGTATATAAGTCGAGTTTAAGTACTTTAAGGAAGACTGTGCTAAATACTGCGTCAACGGTGAGTGTAAACGAGCCTTTACAGAGTGATGTGATCACTGTAGTGTGCTACCCTGCATTTGACAATAATAAAAATGACGATGGAAAAGAGGGTAGTTGTGAGCCGCTGTTAGCTGCGCCTAGTAGTCGCGCGAGCAGAGCCGCGGCGCGCAGTGTGCGTCTCGCTGCCGCTGGGTCGTGCGCTCCCAGAGGAAGGACTAAGAATTAGTCCGAAACATGTCGGGCTAAACTCGACTTGTATGTATACGTGAGTGATCCGTTTTATTTCACTATGTAATGGTTCTTAACTAAGTTTCACGCTTTGAAATGAAATTGTTAGCGGTTTTTCAACTTTTTAAAGTTGGTTAGGTCATTTTAGTTTTGAATTGAGTCGGCGCCGATCTGTTGAGTCATTACACTTCTAGTGAGCGAAGGCCATTCATTCATTCGCCTCCCACGACAATCAAGATTGTATAAACGCGCGTCAACCTCGTCGCGAATGCTGTCCTGCTAACTTAAAAGGCCGTATCTTCATAGGAAACTGAAGGCAGTTACGTCCTTTTATGTTAGCAGGGCAAAATGGCGGTCCTGCGCAAAAACATTACCTGTTTAATATATTTCCTAAGGTTTTGTCAACACCTCGTGTTTACTTTTATCTTTTAAATATCTATTAAGCGACGGCTTTCGCTCTGTTTGTACTGATGTCGGCGAAGCTGTGTAAAAATAGCACTCGAAACAATGATGTTATTTTACAATTTTTACATATAAAAAAGAGGTAGATATGTCATTTTAGCACGCCGAAAATGAAGCGCATAAAAGGCTACAATTGAGGAATTTGAGATCCTATTATATTTTTCGAAAGCTTGATTAAGTTGTGGTGTAAATAAAATGACATTATTTTGACATTAGCCGTCCACCCAATACCCAGTTGTATACATTATTGAAACTTTCTTACCAAATGGTTCACACGATTTGGCATTCTGTTCAGCAAATCGAAAGTGCAGTACAGTGAATAGATTGGTCGCTTTAGAGTTGTTCCGAAGAAAGTTTAATTACCTCTATAGTCTCTTTAAAGTTCGATATTTCAATCTTCAGTTTTAAGCTTGTATTTGAATTTCAAATACCTACCGGTCATTGAGGAATTAAACCTTAGACTATTATGAACTAAAAACAATTACTTTGCTCACCCGCGACCACTAATGACAAATAGTTATATCTGTGCGGCAAATGTATGTTTCTACGCAACACCTCCGCCTCCACTGCTACACGAATCAACACATGCCACACAGACCCAACTAACACCACCACCACTAAACTAAACGCTGACGCGTTTCGGCACTCTCCACGAGGCCATTTACGAAGCACAACAACAACCGCTCAACATGCCACAACTTCCACTACTCAATACTACTATTTTTCTATTATTTAGAAAAACATTTTGATGACTTATCTTTTATCCTTAATCACCTAATTAGGTTGGATAAACGACCTAGTGTTTGACATCTCGAGTCCAATAATTGACACCCTGCCTGTCACGTTTTTGGCTATGAATTATTAAGATTGAAGGTGCCAATAATTGAGGCAGAGTCGGGCACGAGGACTTTTACGTTAGGATTCCTACTTAAGTACCTATCTTCTTCACCCTTGCCATTTCCCATTATTTGGTGTCGGCTCTCCTCGTTCGTGTGCGCCAGGACGGTCTATCCTGGGTTGTCGTTTCAGTGAGTTGGGCTCGTTCCAAGTCGCGGGCTACAGTACCCCACCAAGTGGTCTGAGGTCTTCCTCTGGCTTTCCTAGAATTTGGTAGAGCCAAGGCTAGTCGCACGACGTGGTCTTCGGGGCGTCTCATCACGTGGCCGTACCAACTACTTAAGTACCTATATTCTACTGAATTTAACCAACAAGCCTCTTGCAAAAATATGGGTAGGTACTTTTATAATATAATTAACCTTATTTTGTACGGACTCAAAAGAAAAACTTATTTCTCATTTGCAAACTCAGATAAAACTAACTTAGAAAGAGCTGTAAACTTTAATTACTTAGTCATAATTATCGTTTTTTCAAGTTTTTATTTAGTTCCACTGATCCTGCTGTCCGTCTGTCTGTCAGGGTGTAATATTAACTATGTAATATAATACGTAATATATAGCTTGGATTTAAATTTGATCAACTTTCAGTGGTCGGGTTGACTTGAAATTTGGTATGGATATGTAAATTGGATGACAAAGCGTAAAAAAAGGTTTTTTATTAAAAAAGTGATTTTGAACTAAGTTTAGTTAATTGTTAGCGACTGGCTGGAGATACTGTCTTTGGCTCAGAGGTTCCATATTTGAACCTTGCTCCCGACAGTGCACTGTCTTTTTTTTCTTCAGTTGCGCTGTCAGGCTGGTCCGGAGGTAAGCATTTAGTATTCTTAATATCCTAATAATAATATGTAGTACAATCAGCAGCAGAAGTAGATAAAGCCATTTTTTAATATAAACTGACCGCATTTGAACTCTCAGTCTGGCTGAAACGGACTTCATTCCGACAGCAACCGCAACTACCGCAACTGCCCGCCATTTCAGTTGCAGTAAGTCTGTTGCTCACAAGTGCAAATGTGCAGTGTTGCCTCTATTTAACAGTAACCAAGTTATGTGGAAGCGGTGCTGCTAAGTTTTTATCACGGGTTCTGCGGTATGTAATTGGGGGCGGAAACTCAGTTGCCTGCGGGGCGTCGGAAGCCAACACCGGTGGGGGGCGGATGGCTGTGCTATTCAGTATGCAGTATGCAGTATTATATATAGGTGGGGTACTAAATTGTGGTAAGTACTAGACAACTACGCAGTCAGATACTAAGTACCTCAGAATACAGAACAAACCAAAACCCGCGAGCGCGCCTTAATCCGAAGCCACCAATACTACACTTTATATTATGTAGTGTAGTTTCGCGCAGTTGCCCCTCCCGTGTTGTACGTAATATTATGCCGTCTTGAGTCTGGTGTCGTTCTTACATCCAGAAATGCCGTTGGGCTTATAAATATAGGATTACATTTCAAGTGTAAGCAGTCATTGTTTTCGGACACAGTGCACGGCGTGCGGATATGCGTGGTTTGCTCTGTATTCTGAGCTAACTACATGGAAACATATGTAACTGCGTATAACTAAATCGCCAAGGTCCCACGACCGGCCGGTTTTACTCACGGATTAACAATTCAACGCATAGACTTATATGCAAATTCATGCCAACTCCCATAGTGCCAGTGCCAGTGCTGCATGAGCACGTTAATATACCACATCGGACTTTATTCCCTTGTAGTATGGACGTTTGAAACGCATTTGTATTTAGTGGCGTGGCGTGCCTTCACGTGGGAAGACACTTAATTTTGTATGCGACGTCGTTTTACATCCTTAACAAGAATTTGCGGAGTCTAAATTTAGTTCTACGCACGCGTCATGTGAGGACTTGTTAATATGTTTAATACAATTACTACACGCGTTTGACACACGCGTAGGTTTCATTAATAACTTTGACAGGTGGTAAGATCTTGTGCCAGGTCTACGCGATCGCTACCATCATCTTATGAAACCTGGCGTTAAGGCGAAAACAGCTATCAATGATTTATTGAATCAGGCGTTACTTTGCGGAGGTCCATATTTATGAACTAAAAACAATTACTTTGCTCACCCGCGACCACAAAACGCACGCGAGCAAAGTCGCGAGTCGCGAATTGGTGGTCGCGGGTGAGCAAAGTAATTGTTTTTAGTTCATAGCTATCAATGGCCTTGTGCGTATTGTCGGAGTTCAATGCCCTCTCCCAGAGCAAACCGCATTCGACCCTTTCCCAGTGATTTGTTAAGGGAATGTCGTTGAATTTATAATGTGAAACATCTAGTTTGAATATCAAAGTATTTTCAATGAAAAGAGAAAAAAAGTCGTATTAATTGCACCGTTAATGAGTAGTGGGCAATGAAAGGAAGAAAACGGGCGGCGCCATTATATTATCTGTATATACTACTATATATTACCTTTTAGGTACATGAAATAGGTACATGCAAAGAATTATTGAAGACATAGAGAGATTAACATTATTATAATGTAATTTTTTCGTCAACCTTTTATTATTTAGAATTTATTCCAACCATCACAATTCAAACCTACCAACCTATAAAACAAAGAAACAACGAAAACCCTTACCGATCTGGCTGAATTGAATTAAATTAAAACAATCCTTTGGCCGGTCGTATTTCAGCCACGTCCGCTTCTAGCCAAGTCTGAGATTCTGAGACGTCTTTAAGTGACTGTTTTTATTCTTAAATTACTGCCATTATCTCGTGTGGGATCGCCATGTCCCATTTTAAATTAAATATTGTTCCTATAGATTCACGCGTAACTTTGAGGAGGTCCATATTGCAAGTAATCGATTAAATTGATACACTCCTCCGCGAAGTAGTTAGTAGGTATAGCAAAATAGCCGCATAGTTAGTGGTGGTAGTTTTTCTTGTGGGTTCAGTAACGTTTGCGGTGATTATTTTGTTTCTATTTGCGAAGGAAGGGCGGAGAAATTAATTGCTTGAGAATAAATACTCAGCGCAGACGCGGATATTTTGCATGACTACCTATACCTACTTACTACATTACACTTTGTCGATATGTGTCTTTTTACCAAATGCATCAAAATTCAAAATTTTATTCAGCAAATAGACAGTTGAATGCTCTTTTACAAGTCATTTTTTTTTGAGTCTACCAGCGCTTTCGGAAAGACCATGATTGCCAAGAAGAATGCGCCGCAAGAAACTTGGCACAGTCATTTTTTCTAAAAACTAGTTAAATTAGCTCTTACAATACGTAACCACAGATAAATGACACAAAGAAACCTCACTCCACCATTAAAAAATAAAGAGAGAAAAAAATACCGTATTTTAGAAACAAGTGACAACAAAATTATTAGAACAGCAAAACCAGAACACTTTACTGGCACGTTTTAATTGAGCAGGAGATGTATAGGGTCTCCAGGTCAAATATCTGTGAATCGTATTTTACACCAAAAGCATTTTGACATTTACCTTATTTCTAATAGCTCATCGAAAAACAAAATCATGAAAAACCAATTCGTCTCAGATAAAAAGCCGATTCATTACTGTTCCTGAAATTTATAGCGCAGGATTTGCCTCCGGAATTCCGCGAAACCAAATTTCGACAAAATTTAGGCGTAAAATATTGTGACCGTAAATTTATCGAGGTATAAACCTAAACGGGGTCTAATGCGTTTGCGTAACGACGCCATTTTGAAGCCATGCCATTGGAACTTATCTATTTAATTAGAAATGTTCAGTTTAATAGATATTCCTAATTATTATCAATTGTAGCCGTAGAGATCGGGGATTTTCGGGAACATCGATGGGAACCAAAACTTCAACGTAATCATTACTTTTTACTGACGATTAAGGATACATTGTTCAGGAACAATGAGTAAAACTGACTTTTTTTTAGTCAAGAAACATGGATAGTGTATAAAAATTTTAGAATATCTGAAAGAAAAATATTTTTAGGTAAGTAGGTAATATTTAGTTCAAATAAGTTCGTAAAAGTGCACTGGCAATTTTTAAGTAAAACATTCGGCAAGTGCGGTCAAGTGGAGTCCCAACTAGGGTTGCCAACTATTTCTTGGGCAAATATAGTATTTTCCAGCCCAAGGTATAAAAAATATAGTGCACTGAAAGAAAATATAGTACTTCGAAGAAAAACTTTGTAAATAGTGGCTGCACCCTAACTTGCATGGAGTCAATAGTAAAAACGGCCAACCCAATCTGCATGTAATAAGAAATATAGTGTTTTGCGAACTATATATTTCTTCAACAGTATACATATAGTACACACAGTCAAAATATTGTACAATACTATATATTATAGTACGGTTGGCAACCCTAGTCCCAACATAAAATATAGGCCTCTGCCGAACAGCAGAGAACACATTAATATTTTCTAAAATAATTAAACAACAGACACTTTACTAAGACAGATCAAAGTAGGCCATGGTAACTACTGTACTGATGCTGGTCGTTTCCGAGCAACTTCCGAGTATCCCCTGACATCACTGCCCTTAGTGTAATCAAAAACCACATAACCAACTTAGAAAAGTTGAAAACCCCCCGAACATTATCATTTCAAAGTTCAATAACTGGTTAACCGATTTTAATGAAACTTGGCTAAGAACCATCTCGATTACACTAGCTTTCGATAAAAAAAAACCCGTATCCAAATCGGTCAATCCGCTTGGGAGCTATGATGCCACAGACAGATGCACAGATACACAGACACACAGATACACAGGTCAAACTTATAACGCCCCTCTTTTTCGTCGGGGGTTAAAAATACGTCTCGATCGCGTTTGCGTTAGAGTGTCAAATAGTATGAGAATGGTTAAACGCGAACGCGATCGAGACGTATTTCTTGGCCTGGTCGGCGATTACACTAGGCGCTCAGTTACTAACAACATAACTACCACACAATTTGTACAATAAAGATATTATGTACAATTGCCCTTTGTACCCCAATAAATGCAGCGGCGCAGTAAACGCGTGTTATGTCACTGCTATTTCTATTTTAGTACGACCACATCCGTTTACTGATTGTGTTTAAAATTTACTGCATAATTATTTTGATGAGATTTTTGTATTCTAATAAAAAAATAAGATCGTGGGTTGGAGTCACTGGCGCGGACCTTTGAGGTTTTCAGAATGTATGTGCAAAATTAAATTTGTAATTTATTATGAAATTTTCTGTGTAGGGATTAGGGAAACATAAGGAAACTACACACTTTTAAGGAAATCAGTGGTGTGAGCATGCCAATTCGCACTGGGCCCGGTGAGAAGTATGGTCGAGTCGAAGCCCTCGTATTCTGTGCCCAGCAGTGGGACGTAAATAGACAGGAGTAGATCGTGACTCTATAAAAACGCAGTTTTGTTATATTTTTTTAATTAGCCTACTTTTATAACCCACTGTTGGGCTAAGATAACTCTTGTCTTCCTTTTGATCTTTGCTACTACCGGTCTTGCGCGATGTCAGGTCCATCCTTGCATAAGCATCTGAGTCCTCTCAATAGAAACAACGAAACCACAAATGTGTATAAAAGTTATGAGCGCCTAGTGTAATCAACGACAAAATAAACGTCACGATCGCGTTCGCGTTTACGTCTGAATTACTTTGGGTAAATTGGCAGCCCCACTAGTGTGGCACGTATCGACAGCAAACATTTCTCATGCTTAGCGGGTTCGAGTCGTATTTTTTCGCCGTCGATTACACTAGAGGCTGAGATCTCTTGGAGATCTTCAACTGTTACACTTCTGAAGCTGGCTCTTATGTAGGGCTTAGAGCAGGAGAGGTATAGAGACATTAACGCGCGATTTCCCCTCTGCCAAAACTCTTAACATTGAGTCTGACGAAAATGAGTTTGTAGGAACGTAACAAATTTTGACATGAGCGCAGACGTGTGATGTATGTGTGTGTTCCTCGTCCCCCTCAAAAAGTGGCTGAGAAATTGTAGTGCACAGATAAGCCAAAGGCGCCTCCCGTCTGTCTGCTTTATGATGTAGGGTAATTGCATCAAATGAAATTAATTACTACATAAATAATTAAACACATTGATTGCGCGGGGCCTATTGTTCTTGCCTCACAATGTGCCGTTAAACGTGAATTTGTGCTAAATTATTACATAGGCCAATATATTGGGCAATCAGACGGCGTCTTTGGGGCAAACTAATTATTCTTGCGATTATGTAGTTAATTAGTTACCAGAGTTTGGGGCAAATTGTATCTAAGTACTTAGACATGTGAACGCAGTACCAAGTCTTGTATTATGGGGAGAATTAATGGAGAGAGGTAACATAGTATTGTAGAAAAACGAAATGAATAAAGTGACAAACATTCAGGATACATTGTACAAAGACGATCTCTACATGTCAACGAATAGAAACAGTCAAACGGTTTTATAATGTAGGTATAGGTCGCGCGGCGAATTAAGATCGCTTGTCAAAAGTGGAAGGGGAATGCGCAGAAGTCAATTCTTAGGTCTATTTGGTTGTGCAGAGGGGTGAGGGGAGGGTGCGCGCTGGCGCCGACACGTTATTGGTAGATCAAATCGTTCTTCCCCTCCCTCGCTTCGTTCACGCGTCACGTGTCTCTTGAGTACTGTTGCGCACGGATTGTTTTATTAACCCCCGACGAAAAAGAGGGGTGTTATAAATTTGATTTTACCGTATTAGTAGTAATATAAAGTTTGAACATGGCAAGCCAGAAAAATGGTTTACGACGTGAATTGTTATGTTAAAAAGGAAACTAATTAAATCGTGGGTAATTAAAAGCACGTAAAAAATACTACCAAGATTCTGAATAAACATATTAGCAAAATAAGTCACAAGCAAAAACGAGCGTTATATGTTAGGTGACTAAAGGTACAAAAAATGCGAAATAAGAAAAATATATTTCAAAGAAATACACTCAGAACTTAACAATTTTGTGCGCAATTGTACAGATGCGCCAAATTGCCCCCACCAGTTTCGCCGAGCGATCTTAATCCATCGCGCGGCGTATAGTCAAACGAGCATTAGGTATGGTATAAATGTGTAGATACGTAATTGTTGACACTAATTTATTGGCCCTGACGGAAACTGTAAGTTCTTGAACTTTGGCTCTGTTATCTATATTTAAGTACATGTAGTTTAACAAATTATTATTATACTAGCTTTTGCCCGCGACTTCGTACGCGTAGACAATAACGTAAGTAACTAATACAAATACTGGTTTTTAACGGAGGATGGTGATGTTGCTGTTTTTTTGTCTGTGAACCCAATGGAACTACCTACCTACTTAATTAAATGTTGAAAACTACTATACACCATTAACATTCTACATACAGTTCTTGTCTGACATGACTACCTACTTTTGCAAAAATTCCCCGGGGATAGAAATAAGTAAATTATACATTTAGACCCATTAAAAAATCTTTGCCTAATAGAAAGCTACACTGTTTCTGGTTGACATTAGGCTACTTTATCCCGAAAAAGTGTATAAAGTTCCTGCGGGACAGACCTACATATTTTAAAAATTCTTAAATGTCTGTAGCTTCCTATTAGTGATTTTTTTTAAATCAGTCCCGAAATTGGATTCACTTATTTCTATCCCGCGGGAATTTTGCATTTTAACTCTTTAGATCGATTTAATAAAAAAACTTTCACTAATAGAAAGATACCAGTTCTTGACTGATATTGGCTACCTATTTTTCCTCGGGAAAATGCAAAACTGATAAATATAAGTGAATTTTTCGACCGATCAAAAAAATCTTTTCGCTGATTGATAGTTACCTACACTGTTTATTCTGATTGACATAGGCTACTTCTATCTCGAAGTTGAATTCACTTATTTCTATTCCGCGGGAATTTTGCATTTTCCCGGAGAAAAAGTAGCCTATGTCAATCAGGGATAGTGTAATTTTCTATTGGTGAAAGTTTCAGACCCCTCTGCAAAAAAAGAAAGAAACGAAGTTTAGGTAATTCCCTATTCCGTGGGAATTTCGAAAAATCCCGTCTTAGTACACCTCTAAGATCCTTATGAAATATATCTGTTAAACTTTCAAGTCTCTATATCCGCTAGTCAGTTATTATGAAAATAATACTATTAGGTCTTTATCCCGTGGAAATTTCGGAAAATCATGAAGACTGTTTTAGCTGTTATTGTTACCTGCTTGCATGCCAAAATTGAAATATCTGATAATTATAGTTACGGAGATAGAGTCACTTTGATTCGAAAATATAAATCTCATTTATTCTCTATCCCGTGGGAATTTCGAAAAATCCATCCTTAGTACACCATAGACCTCTATGATACTCTAGGTACATGTATGCCAAATTTCAAGTCTCTAGCACTAGCAGTAAATTTCCTTTATTGAGGATCATAATTCCTAATGCTATATATTGTGTTTAATATTGTATTAAATGTACGTACCAGTTTTCTTTCTAGTGAGACTATAATCATCTTCCAAATCTGAAAGAATGAACTTTCTCTATATTCCATACTCTCTTGAAAAACTTGAAATACGATTTGCATACCACAACTCTCAAATAGTCCGGTTCATTTTCTATACTCAAATGGTTACATTGGTAAAATCACAAGAAAAGAAATCTTCAATCAAAGTAACTAATCAAACAATCAAAGTACGAGTCTAGCAATTGCTATTCTAGCCGTGACAGATATAGATTTTTTCTCAAACATTAAGAGGAAATAAGGAATTTCTAATTATTAATTAACTCTTATAATACAGCGAGCCAAAACTGACATTGTTGTTACATAATTGTGGCATTGTCTTAAATATTATTTATTGCAAAATATTACAATATCTGAGTCATTATTAATATATTTTACTTAATTGAATACTCAATAACTAACTAAATTCATTAATTTCCTTACCCCTATTTTATAATAGTTTCACAACGACTAAAAATTTTCCATTGAAATTTATACTAAGTTTGCTTTAGTTAATAGTTAGTTCTCTTATTTTCATCATGGTGAACTCCAACACAACAAATGATCACGATTTTGTTACTAAAAGCTATTAAATTAATATCATTTACATAGCTATAATAGCTATAAATAAATCGAAACTTAGTGCGTTATTGTTATTTACATAGTCCCGCCGGTTTTTTATTAAAAAGTGTATTTTTCTTTTTAATACTACCAAGCTATTTAAGACATTGATAAAAATGTTAAATTTCGAATAGAACGCCTGCATACAGCCACCGATTTGACTGAATGAGACATGTCACTCAATGTGTCCATGGTCTATAATGAAAAAAAAAACAATGGTGTGACAGCCATGACAGCTGAATCAGCTGTGATGTCTATGGTCAGTTTCAATTATGAAAAAATATGTACTTAAGTAAACTTAAACAATAATTAAGGTAAAAAACATGAAATAAAACGGGATAAAAAGTATCCTATGTATTATTCCAGGTTGTAACGGTTTGTCATAGTAATAATGAGAACATGACTTCTCTTTTTACCGTACTCGGTTAAAAATAACGGGGTACCTGGCGTAGATTAAAAATAAAAATAAAAAGGGTAGTTTGGAATTCATTTCTTTACATATGTCAGTAGTGGAAGTGGTGGCATGTTGAGCGGTTGTTGTTGTGCTTCGTAAATGGCCTCGTGGAGAGTGCCGAAACGCGTCAGCGTTTAGTATAGTGGTGGTGGTGATAGTTGGGTCTGTGTGGCATGTGTTGATTCGTGTAGCAGTGGAGGCGGAGGTGTTGCGTGGAAACATACATTTGCCGCACAGATATAACTATTTGTCATTAGTGGTCGCGGGTGAGCAAAGTAATTGTTTTTTTTTAGTTCATAAAAACAAAACAGTTCGCATCGCATCGCGTTGCATTGCATAACACATGCACTCGGGGGATTCGTTGTGAAATCGTTTAAATTTAAAGCCTTTGTGCTGGCAACATTATATTGGATATTCGCTGGATAGTTTTGAATAAGCATGTTTGACCGCGTCAGGCCAACGCTGTCATGATGTATTATTTAACTTTAATCCAGTGACTATGTATTCAATCGACTCCAATTTAACTGAAGTCAATATTTTCTGTCTCAATAAATTTTCATGACTTGCACATATACGTCTAAACCGATGTTGTGTGAGGTCGTGACAAGATGCCCCAAATTTACAGTTGTAAGAAGAAATTAGTACTTACTCCTAAGTTGCATTAGGTAGGTACATTACGAAACTATGCAGTGAACTAGTCACCAGCCTTTTTACATCCCACTGCTGGGCACAGGCCTCCTCTCAGAATGAGAGGGATTGGGCTTTAATTTTCACGCGGGCCCAGTGCGGATTGTGGACTTGACACACACCATTGAATTAAGTACTTCGTAGGAGTATGCGGATTTTCACACGATTTTTTTATAAATTTTTGATAAATTAAAAGTGTGACTTTCGCACATAAATTCCAAAAAACTCGCTCATAAGCATACCGAGAATGCAATTTTTTCTTATTATTATTATTTTGGAATAGGAAAAAAAGATCAGAAATTTTCTTTTCGGTATCTGGCAACACTAAAATTGATTGGTAGTGAGTGAACTCATAGAACCTGGGGGGCTAGCACGCGTGCCATTTTGTCGCTTATCGCTTAGTGCGTCCTTCACTGATTCCATCACTATGAAAGGGACGCACTGTGCGACAAGCGACAAAATGGCGCGCCGTGCTACATGTGCTGGCTGGATAGAAAAACAACTAGGTATTTCATTGGACAATGCAAGTCGTTAGCCTTAACCAATCGTTCTTCGCCGAGCCGGGAACATATTGCAATCGACAAAGCAATTTATGTCCAATTGATGTCTTTTTTCTACCGTTACGCTCGCGTTGCTTTTTCTACACCCTGTAATTACGGGACCCGTGACAGGGCACATGCAGAGGCAGAAGTGCTTCGAATGACAGTTAAGGTAAAATTCTAGCATTTATAATACATTTAAGAGCTACATAAATTAGTTTTTAGGGTTCCGTACCTCAAAAGGAAAAAACGGAACCCTTTTATAGGATCACTTTGTTGTCGGTCTGTCTGTGTGTCAAGACCCTTTTTCTCTGGAACGTGTGGAGGTAGCATGCTGAAATTAATATCAAATACTCAAGCCTCCGGTCCCTTAAAGCCGTGAAAAAATCAACCTTCTAAGTCAACGCAATCAAAATATACAGTCATTAAAAAATCTATTTCCATACAAATTGCCGAAATCGGAAAACCTACAGGGTACTTCCAGCTGTACTGGAAACTTGAAATTTGGTATGGAGGTAGCTCTTATAGCACACCACTCCAAAAAGTCTTAAAATCTTAAAATTTTGTGTCGGTCTGTAGATTTCACAGACCAATATAAGTTGACCCCACACTGCGTACATTTTGCTTAGGAGCAGGGCTCTGCTAACACTGGACTTCTTAAAACACTGGAAAAACCGTTAAAATCTTTCTACGGAACCCTCGTGCGCGAGTCCGACTCGCACTTGGCCGGTTTTTTATATTAAAGAATGTGTGAAAACCATTTTTAACCCCCTACGAAAACGAGGGGTGTTTTAAGTTTGACTTGTGTATGGGTGTATCTGTGTAGGTACCTACCTGTCTGTGGCATCGTAACGGATTAACGGATTTCGACGCGGTTTATTTTAATCTAAAATTAGTTTAATCGAGATGGTTTCGTAAGAATCGGTTCAGCCATTTGTGACTTAATGAACTTAGAAGTGAAAATGCCGGGGGTTTTCAACTTTTCTAAGTTGGTTATTCGGAGGTTATTCGATTCAGTTACGCATTGGTGAAATATTTAGCTTTAAAGTGCACGTTTTTGTTAAGAGTCTAGTACCCCTCTTCCCTTAAGCGCCGAAACTAAAACAAATAAATTAATAAAAAAATAAACGTGAAAACTATCGGGGTAATTAAAAAAAAAATCAAAATTTTTATTCAGCAAATAGGCAGTTGAATGCTCTTTTTACACGTAATTTTTTCGAGTCGACCAGCGCTTTCGGAAAGACCATGATTGCCAAGAAGAATGCGCCGCAAGAAACTTGGCACAAAGACATTTTTTCTAAAAACAAGTTACATTAGCTCTTACAATGCGTAACCACAGACAAACTACACAAAGAAACCTCACTCTGTCATTAAAAGATTAAGAGAGAAAAAAAAACCGCATTTTAGAAACAAGTGTAAAAAGTAATTATTAGAACAGCAAAACCAGAACACTTTACTGGCAATAAATTGAAATTGAAATTGAATTGAAATTGACGTTTTGATTGAGCAGGAGATGTATAGGGTAGTACTGCATAAATAATGATTTAGTATATTCAATAAATCTATCACAGCTAAGTAGGCTTTAAAATTAGGGCCCTTATTCATAAACGTCACTCAAGCCTCCGTTAGCTAAATAAAATGGGGTCTGTTTTCTTACTTAAAAATGTCAATATGACAAAAAGGGACAAACGAACTTTAACGGCATTTTATTTAAAATGGGTTTATAAATGAATAACTAGCAGGATAGGTATGCATATGCAAGGACTTTTTCTAAATAAAAAACTACGATACGAAAAGGTACACGATATATACGTAGGCACCTACTGGATACGGGTTGTGGAACAAATTTTAAACGAAGCACTTATGAACTAACAGGTAGGTATTTATTTATAAAATACATAAACGCTGTTCAGTATATAAATTAAACATTTAATTCATATGAACACCAGTGAGCTCGGCTTTCTCGCGCCACTGAACTCCACCAGGGAATAAACAGTATTAAACTTTAGTCGCTGCCCGTACAGCACTTTCAATTTGCTCATTGTCTTTTGAAACAGTTGGTTGTTTATGAAACTTCTGCTTTAGCTTTTTATTTGTTAACTATACTTCGTTTATTTTAGCATAAAAAAAAATTAAACAATCTTACCACGTCTTTAAAAATAAGTAACATCAAGTAACAATTAAATAACAATGAGCTTCAATTATATTGTTATGGTTTTATACGTAACGGTTACTTATTTTTAAAAAGCGTCTTTCAGTAAAAAGACACGTGAAGATTGTTTACCTACCTACCTTCTTTCTAATGCTAAAAAACTAAGTAATTTGCGTTGTCCTATAGAAATATATGTTATATATATGTTTTTTATTATTAGCCTGGTAAAGTATCCCACTGCTGAGCAAAGGCCTCCCCCTCCTCTCGCCACTCGTCTCTATCAACGGCAAGTTCCTTCCAATCCGTTTTAAATGCGTCGAAATCATCCCGCCATCTCCTCCTCGGTCGGCCTCTGCATCTCTATATCCGTCCGGCGGAACCCAATGGGTATAGAAATATATTGGGACGTTTAAATAATGTCTCAGGTAAACACGGTTTGACACAAATAATTTCAACAGACGCGTCTAATTCGATTCTATAGCAATAAAGGTGATAATTATTGGTAATATGGTGTCAAATATTGGGCTATTTATATTAGCTGTAATGTTTCTGTATCATAAAACACTAAATAAGAATAATAAAAGTCGCTAATTTAACACTTTACCTGCGAAAAAAATGCGAAATACACAGTACCCCATTCAGCCTTGTTACTCAAAATTGAAGCTTACTATGATAGCAATAATGCCTACTTGTTTCGCACACACAGTTGCGCAAGAGTGTAATCGCGAAACTACAATGCGGGCACTTTCACCCAATTGTAAGTGCAATGACCCCTGTACCTATACGTCACGACTGCGGGTCGAGCACGACTTTACGAATGCTGCGTAACGTTACGGTTATCGTATCGAGATCGAGAAACCTCATACTTACTAAATTTTAGTTCCACATACGCTCACGGGCGGGCGCTGTTCCAAACGTCATACAAACTCGACAACGATTACTATTCGACTTTACGTTACGCAGCATTCGTAAAGTCGTGCTCGACCCTCTGACCTGGCTATATCTATATCTACTCATATGTGTGTATACAAGGGTGTATGGTAAACGTACAAATGCTTGACACGTTAATTGACACACCACCGAATAGCCTAATAATAGTAAGCTAAGCTCGAGGTTCTAGGTTCGCTCCAAGGCGGGGCAAATATTTTTGTGATGATTGAAGGTATTTCTCAATCCGCACTGGGCCCGCGTGGGAACTATAGCCCAAGCCCTCTTATTCTGAGAGGAGGCCTGTGCCCAGCAGTGGGACGTAAAAAAAAAGGCTGGTGATGATGATGATGATGACTGAAGGTGGCAACTATTTTGGCAGTGTCAGGCATTGGATCATTTCTTTCAGTTCTCATTAGTGTTAACGTTTCGGAGCAGAATCAACCGAACAGTCATCAAAAACTGACATTGGCCCAAGCTTTTTGGCCGCCATGAAGGAAAACGGAATAGAATAGAATAGTTCTCATTAACATTGACTGGAAACGAATGTACAGAGTTGCGTTTTTTTGAACTGATTCCGGTTTACGGTTAAAATAGTTATTTGTTATACAAGGTTGCAAAGTTGTATTTTACCCGCGAGTGTGGAATTGAAACACAAGCAAACGAAAGGATTCTATAGTTGAACCACGAGCAAAGCGAGTGGTTCTAAAATAGAATCCTGAGCGTGGCGAGTGTTTCAACACACGAGAAGTAAAATACATTTGCTTTGCACCCGTGTGTAACACAAAACTTTTCACCTCACTGTAGCGAGGAAAGCGCGACATCCAAAAAAACAGCTCATAAAAATAAATCTTCATCAATGGAATCACAATTTTTTTACGACATTATAACATAAAACTCTGGAAGTTGTGTATTTTTACGTGAGTCAGAGTCGGTGAGAAAAATTTCGTTGACGTTGACATTTCCGACGATGCGTTTAGAAATTGTATCGACTCAACTTGTGCGTTCAGAATTATATTCAACATCATTATAAAATTAATGATAATTAATATCGAACGAACCATTATTATGAGCGCTTTACGTTTTGTTATCTGTCAAAAGCTGCTTAAACACGCTCCACTCCAAGGCCAAATTACTTTCCCCACTAGTGGATAAAACGCGTTTTTACCCGCTTGTATTAAAGGATAAAAGACGGCTTTCCGAGGTAGTGAGGGGAAAAAAATATTAATAAGTTTTTCCCCTAAATCCCCCAGACGCTTCAAATGTGAATAAAATTTTATAGAATTTTAGATTTATAGATTTATAAACTGCCAAACTACTTCTTTTCATTATTATTCTGTCTCGTATTTGCAACTCATCTTATTAAGTTTCGAGGCATTGTTGGAATATATAGTTAAGTAAACTGTTTGTACCCCGAACCCGGTTGCCACGTGACAGGCTCAGCCTAGTGTGGAACCAACGGTAATCGCACTGATTGTAATTGTTTTTTTTTATAATAAACCATTTTTTTAATTGTAATTGCTCAACTGTTTTTGAAAGAAAATTGTGAGACTGATGCTGAGAGATACACCTACTCTATAGAGTCTATCGATTCAAAAAACTTATGTGAAAAAATGCTTTTTTTACAAAAGCTTTACAGGTAAGTATGTCATTTGTATTTGACAGTCTAATTAGTGCCCCTGTCATATTAGTTGCTTATTTCTCAAGGTGGGTCCGTAAAGGTCAGTGGATTGTCGAGTATTATGACATTTATAATAAGTCGGAAACTCTGGGTTAAATGTTAAGCACATTCTTGAGATAAATGGAGCATTAAATGCCACCAAAAACCCAAGTTCAGCGAATACGAGCGGTAATAAGAATTACGGCCGGATTATGTGAAACTGCGACGTTGTTTTATTGGTTTTAAAGGTTGCCTTTAATGAAAATAATTTCTTCCATGTTTTATTATCAGAAATTTTGCACATTTCCTTAGAAACTTCACCAAAAACCGACACACTAAGGCGCAAAACCTACTTCATTCAGGCTGGTTCTTTTTTATACCATCGATTTTGACATAGAATGTTCGACACTTTTATTGCTACGAAATAAGATTAAAGCTGACCATTATTGGGACAATGTCAAACACTGGGTCATATTTACCTTTAAAAGCGATCTTGACTGACCTAATAGTTTCATTTAGCAGTCGCGAAAATAACAGAACATTATTACATACTTCTCTTATACTAGAAAAACGTAAATTTAATGTAATTTTATAACACTCAACAACCAAGAACCTTGTTCACCTTGTCCCATGTAAATGAGTATTATAATATAACAGTATATTATGCAACTTCTTTGTTCGCAAACTAATTAATCAACCAGCCCTCCGTGTCAGGTGGTCTGAGCGCGCCTTTATGACCTATACCTTTGTGACCTTATTGGCAGGTGGATCGCTACCCTAACTACATTGCCCTGACACATTAAGTTTGCTCTATAAACTGTAAATAAACACAGGTGTTTACTTATAGGTCTTTGTCTGGCCAGGGATAACTGGTTGACCACCGAAAAGGTCACGGGATGAACATAGAGTAGAGTGGCCAGGCCACAGAAAGGCCAAAATGGAGAAGAATGGAGAGGATTCGGGGAGGCCTTTGCTGCCTGAAAAACGGACACACAAAAAGTGAACAAAAGGGAAAATTTTGAATAATGGAGAAGGAAACCATGTGCGAATGAAGGCTCATTATTGTTATACCTAATAGGTCTTTAGGGCTTGTTATGCAGCTATCTGTGTACCTATTACATCTAGCTGAAACGTATACCGGGAATGTTCTTTGCCACCGAATTATATGTTGACTGGACAGATATGCCACGGCTTCACCGCGTGCGGACAAGCAATTATAGGTGATTAGGTGATTCGGTGACTTAGTACCCCTTGATGTTTGACATTATGTCAGTCTAATGACAGCTAATGAGTGAGGGATGCATTTTGTCAGCGCTGAACAGGTGCGTGGTCTATCTTTAATGTTTTACATCGATGGTTGACTGGAATTATTCGTCAAAATAAAGCTTTCTTATTCCACTGAATATGTACGATAAGATTATTATAAGATTGGTCCGATGCGGCTCAGGATAGGGAGATATGGAAGTCAAGAGGAGAGGTCTTTGGCCAGCAGTGGGACACAATTACAGACTATAAAAAAAAAAAACACAGAAATCTCATTTGTGTCAAGTTGCGCTGGATGACATAGTTTTCTTGCATTATTTCTTTAATCCCTGTCACAGGCCGTTTTCATGAGGGGAAACAGTCTGTTTTAAGGTAGCCTACCTATGGTTTTGTGAAGGAAACAAATTACGAGTTTAATACATTTATTTGAACAAAATCGGTAGGCTAAATTGACAATTAGAATAGAGAATCTACTGAGAAGATACTGGGTTCGATTACACGCTAATGTGGCCTACACTTCCCTCGGGTGTCTGGATCCTCCGGCGACGGCGGAAATAGAGCGCAGGCGTCGTAGAGCAACCAGGAGTGACCAGGGGGCTCGTGTGATGACGTGGTGTTGAGATGGTGTGAAGGGAACCGTAGCGTGCCAACGGCTAGCCTCTGAGTAGGCTGCGAGAGGTCGGCAGGGGTCCGTTAGGAACCAGTAGTGGGTGGAGAGATTTCCACGGGTAGCGTAGTTGCCCTGTAAATAAGCTGGTGTGAGCCAAACGTCCATGGTATGCTCGCACTGCCATATTCCGCTTTCCAGTCCGACCATTCCCGAGGGAGTGGGAACCAGATTGGCAGTGCATGGCAATACGGAGGGTCATACGGATTTACAATTTAGCTAGAGTCAGAGAGTAAGCTTTTGCAGGTTTCTAGTGAGAGTGGATAACAGATTTAAACAAAGTGACCGTTGGAACTTTAAATTCCAACCGTTCTAGGAAGACGTTAGGTTTTAAAATAAGCGCTACGTCTATAACCGTAGAGCAGTGAAATAGGGAAAGATTAAATTATAATTAACTGTCCGGAGCGCTATTAAGGTACAGTAATGCTTCGGACAGAGTAACAGAGTGGAAACCCTATAGAATTAGATAAATTACAATAAAAGACACAAGTAGTGTAACACAATGATAAAGTACAGAAACGATCAGTATTCTTACCAAGTTCTGGGCTGGCTGGTTCCACTCAGGAGTTGTAGAGAAATGTGGGGTCTCCCAGCCGTACAAGCGGTTTTATGGTTGAGTGGGACCGGATACGGACAACCAAAAGATTTTGAATTGGGCGACGCCCATGGGCGTGTCCGTGCTTCTCATTTTGAATACCAACGTATTGTTTCTGTGTAGTGTGTAATGTAGTTTTTTATGTGTTTTATGTTGGCTAAGTGCAAGTAGCGGTTGTTAATTAATTAATTTACAACCGATGCAATTTTAATTCTATTTAAATTAATATTATTCGCCTAAGTGCGGAAAAGCGCCATCTAGCGGATTATGGCGGAACTTTTTAATGTCCAATAGCTTGCGTATTGTGACATCCCCGAAACAAAAACAGGGGTGCTATACGTTTGACCTATATGGATGTATCCGTGTATCTGTCTGTGGCATCGTAGCGTAGCTCCTAGACGGATGAAAGGATTTGGACGCTGCTTTTTTAATCGAAAGCTAGTTTCATCGAGATGGTTCTTAGCTAAGTTTCATAAAAAATATACAGATATTAAACGTTGAAATTAAAGTGTCGGGGATTTACTACTTTTCTAAGTTGGTTAGGTTAAACTAGTAACTCAACACCAATGTTTTGTAATAATTGGAACTAAACTAGCAATTTCAGTGAGCTAGTGTTTTAGTGGCGGCCATTTTAGCTTCTTTAAGTCTACATGTAATCTAATCTGCGTGTGTATAATGTCTGTGCTTGTTAGCTAAATAAACGATTCTTATTCTTATTCAATTTCGTCACATAACAATATTGAATTAGTTTAACTTAAAGGACGATCGTTTGATGTACAATTTAGATCAAGTTTTCCAATACATGAACCAGTCAAGTATAAATAATTGCGGAAATAGAACTTGGAGCACCCTTAAAATATCTCCAAGTTGTCGCGGTTCGCAACTCCGTTTGACTTTCATTGCTGTCTACCTTTGACCCATCACATAGTATACGGAAGTTAAACATCAATGTATGCTGAAACTTGGAAGTTGCCGTGGTTGTAATAGAGTGGCAATTTTGGCTGATAACCGCACCGATTTTCACTTGTTGTTTATATTAGCACGTAACCAATGAAATTGGGAATTCTCGGAAACTATCTTGACTTTTTTACTTATGGACTTACGCTATGATATGACTTGCAAATGTTTAGAAGAAGCTGCTGGTTTTTCTTATTTTTTATTGTACTTACTATCTACTATATTTATAAAGCACAGCCTCTTGACGTTGACAAGTATTTACATATTGGAGCACGCGAAATTTGTAAGAGACAATCCCGAGATGTTCGTCAAACCAGTACAAAACCCAATGTTACGTAGTAGAGATTTGTGTCGTGTTATAGTGCCTTTTTCCAAAACGGCACTTTATAGTAAGAATTGTTTCATAATGTCAGCAAGAATTTACAATAACATCCCATCAGAAATCAGAGCTGTCAGAGCTAAAATATTTGTAGCTAAGCTCCGACTCTGGCTCAAAGATAAATGTTTCTATAGCTTGAAGGAGTATTTTGACATAAATAAGTAATTTGGAATAATGTTGTAATGTATCGATGTATTGCCATTTAATAGTTTATCGTTTTGCTTGTTAAATAATTTAATTCATATTTGACATACTGCAAATAACATTAATTTTATATAATAACTAATTGTACTGTTTCGTGGTCATTTTACTATAGAATGGATAAAAAAAATTTTTTTTTTTGCTTGCCGCTACAGTGGTGAATTGTGTTGTTCTACTTTGTCAATGTTCAACAGCTTATGTACCATGATTCTTGCAAATAAATAAACTTTAAAAGTTAAAGTTAAAAGTTAACTTTATCTGTTGCCTCAAACTTCGTCTGCGTAGGATTCGCCCATCGTTATCCCGTGGGAAGTGCGTTTTTCAGGAACGGAAAATACTTGCCCATAAACTGATCATAATCTATCTGCGAAAATAAAAATCATGTCAATTTGTCATTCCATTAACTTTCTTTTTTTATTGGAATAGGGAGGCAAACACGCAATGACCCATCTGATGGTAAGCGTTCACCATCACCCATGAGAACCAGCAACCCCAAGAGAGTAGCTAGGACATTGCCGGCCTTTAAGGGAACAATACACTTTTTGTTGAAGGCCCCGATGTCATAATTGTTTTTTTTTTATTTGGTCTACAAACTGGATAGTACATCCTAATATAGAAATTTGATCGCTTAGTATCGACATACATCTCGTATATACCCTAAAACAGTCGACACATCATGCACATTATTCAGACATAGTTGGGAACACCGCACGGCTAACTCTGACGAACAACGAACCTTTGCTTTTGAATAAAAAACATACATACAGTGGAACGTAGAACCTCCTCCTTTTTTGAAGTCGGTTAGTTAAAGTAACCTAACCAATAGCGAATGAGCCAAATAAGCGATAAGCACAGTCGAAGAAATTGATTCGCGTACCACCGGGGCACCTTTTCTCTGCAAATGTCACATTGACTTGCCATACGTCTGCCTAAGAAATTATTGTTTGAATTGATTGCGAAATGGTTCAACGGGCTGGTAGCTATCTGTCCCAAAGAATTAGCGTCTCTGTTCAACGCGGGAACGTCTTTTGGGCACCATGCCACGGGGGCTTTACTTGGATTTAGTATAGTTTTTAGGTAATTATAGTTTATATTTTAGTTTTAAATAGTTTTTTAATTGTATATTGTGTGTAATTCATTATTGGGTAGTAATAAAACCTCCGAAAAATAATAACCTAACCTAATACTAAATCGTACTGCCTGTAAATTTTAACATTATAGAGATCGATAAAGTATACAGAGGCTTTGAATACTACTTTCGTTGCAAAATCAATGGTTTCCAAAGGTCGTACATATTAACGAACAAAAAAGGTAACGAATTCAGTAAATTCGCGGAAACGCAAATTGATTCAAAACCTGAGAGAGACAGGATTAATCACTTAAAAGCTTCCGAAAAGATAACCATCTAGAAAAAACATTTATTTTTAAACTAAGCAGTTTCCTTTTCTCCCTTCGAGAATCTAATTTGCGATTCTTTTGTCCGGAAATAGACGGCAATTGTGTCGTCTGTCAGTTCATCTTGTCGTATTAGTCGATTTGAGCTTGAAGTTGAGATTCGTATATGAATAAAGGAGGTAGGTACTATGATATAATAGGGATTTGAATTTCCTTTTTTTTTTACTTCGCCTGTAAATCGTAACAGACATTATATGTCTTTGTCCGTGTCAAAGTTGTATTATGTATGCCAACGCTGTGGTGACAAAAATGAACATAGGCAACCATGGACTTGCTTACACCATGGACTTAGGGTCTACTACAAAATTCACGAAAAATGTATCACAGTACAACATGGCATTTTGCGATGACAGCCATATGTCATAGCGCTGCCGTTCGACCAAACTAAGACTGACTGACGCTCGATTAGTGGTCTTTTTGCAAACTATGGTCTTTTGGTTCGGACGTTTTCAAGCGCTAACCTGAAGTCCATGGTGTTCGTAAGTCAATGTATGCAACGAACACATTTTCCATCATATGTGTGACTACGAAGCTTAAGGTCCCGGGCTCGATCCCCGGTCGGGGCATATGTCTGTATGATGAATACGAACGTCTGTTCTCGAGTCTTGGATGTTTAATATGTATTTATCTATATAAGTATGTTTATCTTTCTTTGTATTGTGTGTTGTTTATATTTAAATTTTACAGCGCACTGGCTTTGCAGTAATGCTGTAAAATTGTTTTGATAATAAATAAATAAATAAATAATCCGTTGTATAGTACCCATAGTACAGGCTTTGCCTAGTTTGGGACTGGGTCAATTAGTGTGAATTGTCCCACGATATTTATATTATTTAGAATAATTAATTCTTAAAATGTTAAACGACTATACTGACTTCAAAATGATAAAGCAATAATATCGGCTGACAAACATACCTACACTGTATAATTATAATACATCTGTTTTTGTACTTTGTAATACACATTTGGAGTGACGTAAGTTTATTTCTGTTCCATTGTTGAGCTCATTTCTGAAAGCCTGGCTCAAGTAACATGCCTATACCATTTTTCTGATCGAATAGAACGCAATTTCACAGATAACTAGGTTTTATTAGGGTTCCGTAATAGGTCAGTGAGAACCATACACAATCGACATAAGTGTTCACGATGTTAATCTCAGCTGCGGCTAGTTGGAGTTTGCGACTCTTTTACTGAAGGTCTGCTTTTACTAATTTAACATCTCACTTTGTGACAAAGCTGCAAAGGTGTCATAGAATAACGTTTATGATTAAGTACTACATTTGCTGGCTTAAGAGTGTGATCGACGGGCGAGCATTACCTCGGTTTTGTGGACGCGTCGGTAAAGCTCGCCCGTGGATCACGGTAATACGCGGTGTTGTGAGAGGGCAGCCAGACTCGCGGTAAAGCTCGCCCGAGGATCACAGTAACACCGCGGTGTTGTGAGAGGGCAGCCAGGCTCGCGGTAAAGCTCGCCCAAGGATCCCGGTAACACCGCGGTGTTGGAAGAGGGCAGCCAGGCTCGCGGTAAAGCTCGCCCGAGGATCACGGTAACACCGCGGTGTTGGAAGAGGGCAGCCAGGCTCGCGGTAAAGCTCGCCCGAGGATCACGGTAACACCGCGGTGTTGTGAGAGGGCAGCCAGGCTCGCGGTAAAGCTCGCCCGAGGATCACGGTAACACCGCGGTGTTGGAAGAGGGCAGCCAGGCTCGCGGTAAAGCTCGCCCGAGGATCACGGTAACACCGCGGTGTTGTGAGAGGGCAGCCAGGCTCACGGTACTATTTACCGTGGTATTACTCGCCCTCGATTCCACGCTTTATCTTTATGAAACCCGATTTATCGATTAATTCTCATTACTTTCGAGCGATTTTTATAAACGGAACCGTTTGCTTTATTTATGTACAGAGCCAGGTGGTTATTAAATTATTTTTACCCTTTTGGGTTTTCAACACAAAATAAAGCGTCTGTTCTCCACAGATACACATCAAAAGTGTCTAGTGATCAGTGAAGCTGAAGCATGAACACTCATGCGCGTTTTACTCAGAGATATTTTTGGGACGATATGAATTTAATTAATTAAAGAAGGTAATTGCGTGATTTAGGTAATAAGTAAGTGAGCTGTGAGGAGCAAAGTTCAAATATGAAACTACTGAGTACTGACCTAAAGACAATACTCTAGCCAGTCGCCAAGATGTCCCCATCGCGAGAATGAGGAAGGCGAGAAACTCATCACGTTCTCGCTTGTCAGGGTTCTCGGCGGTCTTCTCCCCTTGAGTCTGTCCCGGGTGATAGAAGATCGAAAGAAGTATTTTCACAGGTGCGATTTGCAAGATCGAACCCCTGCTAGCTAATAGGCAAAGCTCTCTATTCCTGAGATCTAAAGATATAGGCATATACGCTCCTGCTATTTGGCACTCCAAGAAGTATTGGGCACCAGCTATGCTTAGAATAAACTTAGGGACTACCTTTCTTTCTAAATAATAGATGCGCTGAAAACATCCGCAGTAAACATTTTACTACCTCGCAAGGAACATCGGTTGGACGAAGTTTGACGGAAAGATTAGTGGAACGCGAACATTTTAATGGATTCTGTAAGTACATTAAATTTTCATACGAGCTGCTAAGTGGTGTTTATCTTAGGATTTATCTTACACTTAGCCCGACTTGCACCGATCTGTTTTTAGAGTTCTGAACCTTAAAAACAATAAACGGACGTCATAGGATCACTTTGTTGTCCGTCTGTCTGTCTGTCAAGATCCTTCGCGTGGAGTTAGCAAGCTGCCTGCATCCCTTGAAGCTGTGAAAAAAATCAAACTTCTATGTCAATGAAATCAAAAGATACGGCCATTAAAAAAGGTACTTCTGTTCTGTACAAATTGCCGTAGAATCAAAACCTGTAAGTAAGGTATATTCAGTTGTATTTGGTATGAAGGTGTAGCTCTTAAAAGACAACCATTCAAATAAATTTGAAAATCTTACATTTTTATGTCTGTCTGTTTACATCGGTAACCAATATAAAATGACCCCACACTACGTACATTTTGCTTAGGAGCAGGGCTGCTAATACTGGGAAAATCTTCGAGAGTCGATTCCCGTGATAGCCGAACTATTTACATTCCTACAAATTTGCACGGAAGAAGGTGCGCGAGTCCGACTTGCGCTTGGCCGGTTTTTTCTTCCGAGGATTTTTTCTGTCAGAATTATCGTCTCAGTGTCTTAAGTACTCCAATAAATTTGCCGACTTAATAAAAATAAGTACAACTGGCCAACGTCCTAGTCTTTCTCCCACTTTATGTTACCGTTATGTTAATCCGGCCCTAGGTCCGAGAATGGTTCAAATGGGATTACCTACGGGACTTCAATTGCTTCGGTCCCGCACTTAAATAACTAGGAGCTAGACCCAGTTACCAACAGGTTTTACTGACGCTTGTTTAACGGATTAATACATTTTAACCACCTTGATTTACTTGTGCATTTGTACGTCCCAATGTTTAACATCTTAATTTCAATAATTGACACACTGCTTGACACCGTTAATGAATATTGACATTTACGAGTACTTTATACGTAAAAGATCTATTGGACTTGGAGTAGACTGAGTCGAAATGTTGATTGCTGATAGCGTAGTGGTCGGTGACCTTGACTAAAAATGTGTATTAATTCTATCGTTAATTACTAGGGAAAAAAAAGTTTAATCTTTCTGTCCTGAGTGATTCTGAGTGTGACGTCCGAACGGAACACGCGACGCCACGCCACCAACTGAAATTATGACATGACACTCACTTTGTTCATTATCAGCCAGTAGGGTTAGCACGACTGGCCGCGATTTTGTTTGTCGCGCGAGATTATATTACCCGTCCCGTTGCATTCTGAGTAACAAAAAAGGACGGGCAGTTGTTCTCGCGCGAGATAGAAGTCGCACTGTGAGTTGTGCTAGACCTACAGAAGTTTTAATGTTTTCAAGTTTAAAGTATTTTAAGATTTAGTAACCTAAATGGTCCGAAAATAAATCACCCATAGTAGGTATAAGCTTTGCTTAGTTTGGAACTGGGTCAATATTGGTCTCAATTTTCCCTACTTTGAAAAAAATCTTTGACCATCGAGTATATCTCGAGTGCTGTAAAAACTATCATAGAACAGCTGAAACCGCTCTCATCTTTTTTTTATTTTCAGGTGAGTGATTCGAGAAACTTCGCGATAAGGACGTCGGTAAGAGGCCATTCGTTTGAACGCTACAATAGCTTTAATCGGGAGGCTCCTTAAGACCGTTCGTGCTATTAAGGTGGATAGCTTACGCCGTTAACATTATGGTACCATACTGATTTTTTTTTTCTGTAGGTACGTTTTGTTGCTGCCTGTGCTTTGATTTTAACCGAATTTACATTGTAAACTCATCTGTAACGTTGGTGAATAAGGGCCACCATCTAGGGTATAAGACTGACAATAACCCATTTAAAAGTCACTGCCTGCCAATTTTTTTATTGCCCGAATAGGTATCCTATTTTTTCTCCTGACATTGGAAAAATTACAACAGCCCCGCGAAATAGGGCTGTACCCGAACAAGAAAAACAATCACAAAAAAATGAATGAAATTCATGGCATTGTTAAGTGTTTACAAACAAGCGACCCTCATATTTAGTGCGAAAATGTGGTACTAACTCTTTAAAAATGCAGTTTTTACACTCTTACAGATTTTAATTTACACATTAAACTTTCGATTATAACGAACCAAGGAGAGGTCACCCAAATGTAAATTCACAAACTTGTTTTTTAATAAAACTACTTATTTCAACAACCTTTGCACTACATTTTATCAGCCACTTCTCGAGAGGGGTGAGGTAACACGTACATCACACGTCTAGTACATCTACGCTCATGTTAAAATTGTTTACGTTCCTATACTCGTAAAGTTCATAAAACAAAACCAACCTTGCGCAGTTCATCATCATCATCATGTCAGCCGAAAGACGTCCACTACTGGACATAGGCCTTCCCCAAGGCTCTCCACTCAGACCGGTCTTCTGCTTTCCGCATCCACCGCGGTCCCGCAATCTTTGCCAAGTCGTCGCTCCGTCTTGTTGGAGTCCTACTAACAGCTCGTCTCCCGGTCCGCGGACGCCATTCGAGAACCTCTTGCCCCCTCGGCCATCAGTCCTGCGAGCAATGTGCCCCGCCCACTGCCACAGTTTTGCAATTCTCACAGCACACAATGCAAATGGACAGTTAGTACGTAATTTTTTTGTCATAGAGAAAATCGCGCGTTAACGTCTCCTTTGGTATATGCTCTGTTTCAAAAGAAGAAACAAATGAAACAAGAAAATGAGCTTGGAAGGCACGATAGAAGATAATTAAAAGGGAAGGGGGAAATATTTCAACGAATTTCACTCTGGCTCCTGAAGCACTGTTCCCGGAACGTTCACTTGCAGCTAGCAAACGCTCCTTTTGCGATATCAAGCATTTAACTGGAAATTTTAAATTTATGAACACGTTGTCATCTTTTGATAACGCTTAACTGGTTCTGGAATGGCATTCTTCATTGATTTAAACAACTCTTTTTCGGATGGATGATTTATAAATGTGAATGGATAATTGTTCACAAATACTTATGTTTTGTTAGGAGCGATTAAGTACCCATAAGAATCTTATCAAACTAGCGATTTGCGAGTGACTGCCTCATACAGTGTGACAAGGCTGCTAAAGTGTTTGATCGACGGGCGAGATTTACCGCGGTTTTATTGGCTCGCCGGTAAAGCTCGCTCATGGCTCGTCGTCTTGTGAGATTATCCGTCCCGGACGTCCCTAAGATAAGTCTCCGGCCGCGGCGACGCGACTTGCTGGTGGTGCCGGCTGCGCGCACTGCGTCGCGCAAGAACTCGCCGCTGCCCCGAGCCCTCACACAGCTTAATGCGCTGTTGGCATCAGCACCTGAGCGTGACCTGTTTGTGTGGCGATGGGCTGTAGTGCACGTTGAATGCTTGCGATTTTGTGAGTTAGCGTATGAGAGAATATCGAGTATCCCAATTTAAATTAAAAATTTTGGGTATGTTGAACTTTATTTACATAATAAAAGCAATTTACAATGACATTAAATATAAGCTTAAACTAAATAAACTACATATGTTTGTTTAGATTTAGTTTCTTTATTTTCCTTCCGTTCTTGAGTAAATTTGCTTTGTATATTTACAATGACATTAAATCTAAGCTTAAACTAAATAAACTACAACTTAAAACTAAATTAAATCTAAATAAGGCCCCCGTGGCATAGTGCCCAAAAGGCTGGCAGCGTTGCCTCGCTGAATAGCGATGCTGATTCTTTGAGAGAGAAAACTGCCAGCCCTTTGGTCACAAGTTGCATCAACTAAGCGCTTTTGTAACTCAGAAATAAGCTTGTAAGCGCTGGGACCCCATGGACCCAAAGTTTCAAACCCGACAGGAACAAAATTATAATTCGGACCGAGAGATTGATACTTAGAATTTTTTCTATTTTCAGCCGTTTCTGCCGCCGCACCAGCTTTTTGTGTGGTTCCCTGGAGATGTGAGGGTGCTACTGTATCGACACAGGTCGCATCCCAAACCAGAACCCTACCCATTCTCCAGGGAATCAGAGACATACCGTCCGGCCTTTTGCCATCGTCGCGGGCAATGCCGCTTGGCTCCAAAATGGCCGGCACGTTCGCAGAGGCAAGAGCCCGGCGGATTATGTCATTGAGCGCGGCATGACGGGAGAAACGGCCGGCGCTCTTTTGACAGGAAAGACCATGGTGTCCCGTTTCGTCCACATTGGTGCCACAGAGGCAACGGTGTGGTGAACACAGCGCAACACCCAGTCTTAGCCCGACTGCAATTCTCAGTGTTTCAGGCTCAAGAAAGGTTCCGGTGTTAACGGAAGGATAAGCATGAAGCCAGTCACCGGATTCCTTTCTTGCCACAGCCAAAAGCCTTGCGCGGTCTGGGCCTGAACTGGAACTGAGAATATTAGAATAAGTTAATTTGGATAGTGTGTCATCCCAGCTCCGTTGGAAATTTGGATAAGCGGGAGGATTTTCACCCGGACAAGCCATTAGCCAAGCATTCCTAGCATCGACCAAACCCGTCGTCTCGTAGTTTGAAGGACAATCCTTTAGGATTTTACCTACGAGGGTGGACGTGCTGTGGACAGATGATAGGAACGCTGGTAAAGCAACACTAGAAATTTTGCGGATACCTAGCCCACCATATCTGATAGGAAGGGAAGCCTGGGTCCAAGATTGCCCATTGAATTGTAAGTTAAGTATAGATTCCAAAGAAGTTTTCATAAGGGAATCAATTAAGGGCAGAGAATTTTGATGTTTCCAAAAGGGACAACAACGAAGCAAATAAGTAAATTTTGGCACAAAAAGGCAAAATTTTAGAATAGTGATAGCAGTGTGAGCACTGATTTCCAGCAGCCGGTCTGCAGAATTTTGAAATTTTGAAACAGTTTTTGCGATTAAATCTGGAATGGCATCGTCGAAGATTGGTGACCCTAGGAGGCTTAAGTTTTGCTTATCGACAATTTTGATATTTGGACAAAGTAAATTAAAATGTTGGAAGAGATCGGATCGGATCGCGTTGTTTATGAACAGTTCGCATTTATTAAAGTTTAGATCTAAACCAATGGCCTTAAATTTATTTATAATTTCTGAGAGATCTGAAAGTACCGTAACTGCATCACCTCCTAGGGAACCATCATCAAGATACCATACGTTAAATTTGGACTTTAAATTTTGAATGATGGGGTTAATGGCTAAACTGAAAATGGCTGGTCCGAGGGGATCACCCTGCTGACAGCCGACTTCAGAAGATAATTCGTTGCTTTTGTACATTAATTTAGAAGGTTCATGATAACAGTTAAGTAGGTAATTATAAATTTCCGGAATATTATTCCTAATTTCTGTGAGCAAGGTGTCCCTGTTTACCGAATTAAATGCATTTTTGACGTCAATTTTGAGTAAAACCTCACACTGATCGTTATTAAGGTAGGTGCGCAGGGCATGGACTGCCGCTTCGCACCCACCTTTAGTACCGAAACCTAATTGAATTGGTTCAAACTGAGGTTGCAATTTTGAAACTATGTGACGAACTGAAATTTTAGAAGTTAATCGCCGAAATGTAGAGCCGACCGCAATGGGTCTGACACCTCCGTCTTTTTTAGTGAGCGCAATTAGGTTGGCTCCATAAAGAACGGGAACTATTTCGGGATTAACATTGCCAGACAGCATGAGGTTTATTAATTTTGTTAAAGCGAGGATTAAATGTTTGCCTGCGTCGCCCACACAGTGAGAGGTAAGGTCTTTTAGGTGTTGGGGAGCAAGTCCGTCAAGACCTGCTGCAGAACCGGTTTTAAATGAATAGATTGCATTCACTGTGTCTTTCTCGTGAATGTTTAAACAAACATCGGGCGACGTAGGCGGGTCCAAAAAGTATGCGTTTGTAGGAGCTCGAGGGTGTTTAGTTTGTAAGGCCGAGAGTGTGTCGCTATTATCTGGAGATAGTACGTCACTGGAAAAAAGTAACCGCGCGGCCCCCTTCAGGTCTCCGTCGCTAACTTTAGATTCCACTATGTTTTTAAAATAATTTTGATTGCTATTTTTGCCTGTACTAAAAACTGTAAGGCAAGGCGGTGAATAATTGGAACAATTGTTTTTTATTTTTTGGGTAAGAGAAATCTTAGACGATTTATCGTCTTTAACGTGAAGTGTATTAAATGGGAAAAGTAACAAATTCTGCCAGTCCGCATAGCTATTATTGTCCAAACATTTCGTTATAAGTTGAGCCAAATGAGTAGCGACGGAGATCCGGGCGCCACGGGGAATTCTTTTTACCACCTTAACATTGTTTTTTAAGTGGCTCAAATGCAGATGGAAGGGAATAGTGGGTGGATTAGTAGGAGTACGGTTTGTATTTGGGGAGACAGGATTTATGTACAAGGGGGGGGCATTCTGACTTAAACATTTGTGCAATTTGGATTTGTGAATATTCAAACCTCTACTACTACTAAATGTTCTACTGCATATTGGGCATACATGTGACGTACCATCTACGGGTTGCGTTGCATTCTGCATATGATCTAAGGGCATAAAAACACAACACAACGGAAAACTAAATAGAAAAATAGTCTGACAGCCGCGACAAAACTGCACTGACGGGGCTCCGCCAAGAGCGGCGCGTGCGGGAGTCGCGGGGACTCAGGCCGGCGTGGAAAGAGGTCGAGGTGGCCGGGATGCACATGAAACAAACATTATTATTAGTATTTAATTATTAAAATATTTGGGAGCTTTTTTTTTTTTTTTATATTTAAGTGTAGTTAGTAATTTCGTTTTCATGGTGCATTAGTTTAAGACTGTAATACCATGTAAATATATATATATATATATATATATATTTTTCAACAATAAACAATAAATAATGGATTACGGTAAAACTGCGGTCTTGGGGAGCGTCCATTAATCACGTGAGGCTAGAAAGGGGTTTCGGAAAATATCACGAAATATCACAAGGATTTGTAGTGAGATATCACGTGTCTTTATTTTTTCTTGGTTAAATTAGGTTATTATTAGGTTTTTAAAGAACATGACATTCTGGTTTTTAACCAACTTCAAAAAAAAGGGGGAGGTTGTCAATTCGTCGGAATGTTTTTTTAAGATGCTTTTAAAAAAAATACACGTGATTTTTTCACGTATCCGCAGGACAGCGCGAAGGGGTGTTAAAAAGTTGCTAAAAAAATATCACGTGATTAATGATGTGATTAATGGAGGCCCCTTGTGAGAGAGCAGCCAGGGCTGCGGTAATCTATACCGCGGTAAAGCTCGCTCACTGATCAAACTATGGACTATTCTTCTATCGGACAAGAAAGCGCTTCATCAGTAAAATTATTGTCTAATCAATAAATTCACATAACTGTGCTTGCAGTTTTGAACGCTTATGTCACTTTACGGTACCTAGTGACAACCAGTTAGTCATTCCAACGCTGAAAAAGTGGTCTCTTTAAAGAACAATATCCCTGGTTTGATGACAGTCGCAATGTAGGTACCTAGGGACTTACTTAAATATCGCAAAAATCAATAAAATAAGTAACTAACTTTAAAAAGTTCAAAATCCCAACTGAACCGAGTTTGATGAAACTTAGCCAAGAATCAACCCGATGAAATTAGCTTTTGATTTAAAAGAAGCCGCGTCCAAACAGGTCTATTCGTTTTAGGAGCTCAATGCCACAGACAGATACACAAGGCAAGCTAATAACGCCATGGTCGTGAAGTTGACCGCCCCATTTTGATTGCCCGCATGTCGCATATCTAAATCGTTAGTTCATCGTTAGTTCACGTTTGTTCAGTAGGTTAAATCGTTAGGATCCGATTCCAACATTTTTTTTTAAAATAAAATAATAAAATAACGCCCCTCATTTTGGATCGATGGTTAAAAATAAAAATGTAATATTAATTTCAAGAACATGTGGTGGCAACCCTGGCGAAGACTTGTTCGCGATAGCAGGCTCATGCATTATGGAGTTTATCTATCGTATTTATATTTACTAACGGCCTCAGGAGATAAAAAAGGTGCGTAGAGAAAAATTATAGACAATGTATCTGAAATTATGGTTTTCGGTGACTGACCTGAAAATACCTTAGTTGCTTTTAGCTTTGCAAGTTTCGGAAAACACACACACACACACACACACACACACACACACACACACACACATAGGAATGAAATGAAAACCTATAGGGCACTTCCTATTGACCTAGAGTAACCTAGAGTACGTAACGTAGTAAAAAACGAAAAAAAAAACGTTTGGTACGGAACTCTCGGTGCGCGAGGACGAGTCGCACTTGGCACTTAAAACTAGATTGAAGCGGCAACTTACATTATGAATGTACCTACATGAAGTTCCCAGACGCAAGGTAAATAATAAATACATAGCAACAAGCAATTAGCTGCTAACTCGCTCCCGCTGGATTAACTAAGAAGTTCGTGTAAAGATAGGTAAATGACAGGTTCATCATCATCATCATCATGTCAGCCGAAAGACGTCCACTGCTGGACGGCCGCCTCCCCCACGGCTCTCCACTCAGACCGGCCTTGTGCTTTCCGCATCCACCGCGGTCCCGCGATCTTTAGGTCGTCGCTCCATCTCGTTGGAGGCCTACCGACAGCTCGTCTCCCCCCCCCACACCATGTACAGTCTCCTTAAAACATTGGCGTAGCTAAGAGGCCCGAGTACGAATATTCGAATCCTGCATAACGTAAGTTATCATATCGAAAACGAGAAACTCGCTGTTCCAAACGTCATACAAATTTCTCGATAACGTTGCTACTCGATTACGTTAAGTACGCAGGATTCGAATCTTCGTGCTTAGGCATCTGTAGTCGGGCCCTGTATCAAAATCACTCACTCACTTGTCTCATGCTTTATTTGCCATTATGTTAACTTACATAAAACTGTAATACGACCATAGACATATATAGCGTATGGACGGGCCTTTCGGTACTTCGTTTTTGTTTCCAATTAATTGAGACTACAAAGTAGTGTCAGTGATTATGAGCCCGCACGGGCGCCGCCGGCCGCGCCGCTCCCGCCGCGCCGGCGGGCTCGGCAACACCGTACCTATTTCAAAACGTTCCAAAGGGCATATCCTGATGTTTATTTTAATAAAAACGACAACATTTTTGTTATTGACCCAACGTCGGCTTTGGCTCGAACGAAAAACTTTCCGAAACAAAAACAAAGAGAAAACCGACAGGAACATTCCACGGCTTTGTTTCCACTGCCAACAGAAACCACTATTCTTGCCTCACTGATTCCCCCATTATCTTTTTACCCCCACTGGGGGAAAACTAATATTTTCGTTATTGGTGTAACTTTATTTGCCCGCTGTTAAGAGTGTTAGTTTTCCTTATTATATAACTGCTTAGTCCCTGTCCCTTCCGGTAGGGTATCGATAAAAGTGTTTGTTGGATCTTGGCTGCTTTGCTACAAAAAAAATAGCAGTTTTCATGTATTTTTATGTTCATAGAAGCAGAACGCTTCAACGAAACTAAGATTTTTAAAAGCGTAAAAGTTTTTCTCAATTCCCGTTATAGACGAATTATTACAGCCTATTCTCACTGGCGATTTGCTAGCGAGTCTTGTATTGAGGCGTTCACGCAATGTGTTCGCCGCGAGCGATATTACTACATTATGATTATGCTGCACACGCTCGCAAATCACTCGACTCTTCCGTACCTACAAAGTTGTACGGAATCCTCGGTGCGTGAGTCCGGCTCGCACCGGCCAGTTTTTAACTAACCAGGAATCGTGTTCTCACAGTAGGTACTAACTTAAATAGAATGCACTAAATCGATTTTTGTGGAACACTAAAAAAGTGGCCGGTCCCTCCCAAGTCCCAATATTATTCCGGGTACGTGGCAAGAATTCAGTATACTTAATTGCCTTAGTACACCCTCGTCTAGGCTTAGAGTTTCAAGTCTTTTTATCAGAATGGAGACGACAATGTGGTTATGTTTAAATATTTTATAAGCCATACAGGCAAGCCATGATAGCCTAGTGGTTTGACCTATGGCCTCTCAAGCAGAGGGTCGTGGATTGAAACCCCGGCTCGCAGGGCCCGGCTCGGGGTGCAGTTTTTTGGAATTTGTGTGCGGAGGATTTATCATGAGGTTTTCGGTGAAGGAAAGCCTCGTAAAGAAACCTGCACACTCCTGCAATGTAATTCAATGGTGTGTGTGAAGTTCCCAATCCTCAATGGGCCGCGTGGGACTATAGCCCAAACCCTCTCATTTTCCAGTGGGCCATAAATAGGACGATGATGATTATGATTACGATAGCAGTCATAGCATCTCATCTTTTAGGTTATTTCAGCGCCCCGAAAAAGTCAACGGTAGTGCCATTAGTATTCGTCTCGGGACGACAGAGCGCGTCAGATGTACCTTGCACGTTTTTTATTCTGCCCTGGGAAGGTTTGGGGTTGCCAGGCCCGGTAAAACAAAAAACTAAAAAAAAAAGGTTTGGGGTATTAAATAAAATAAAATAAATAAATAAAAAAAAAGATACTCCATTTGAGATCGTTAAAACTGGCAAAGCAAAAAATGTAGTACTTAACTAGATTTTGCCAGCGACTTCGTACGCGCATAATCCTGTTTTACTGTGGTTAATGAGTGATTGTGGATGGAATGGTCGAAAGCAGAAAGTTTGACTTTGGGACTTTGTTTGGATACTAAAAGTCCCCACCACTCCGAGGTGAGCCCTAGGAGGGGGGGGGGGGGGGGACAAAGAAGGACCCGTTTTTTGTTTTTTGTTTACATCTCGGAAACGATGAGTCATAGAAAATTTTTTCGTACTACATAAAGACAGCTAATAAATTTTTCTACAACTTGGTTGTATATACTTTTTAACTATTCTCAATCGTTGTCTAGATATGAGCTTCGAAGAGCAGTCGTTTTTAAAAAATGTGGTTTTTACCTTACTTAAGCCTCCTTAATGTAAATGGGATGAAGAAAATCTAAAAATCAGCCCGCTACTCCATGTTTGATGCAACTAGCAAGCCAAGTCACCTACAGAACCTTGTCATTTTACTTGGTGGAGGATTCCTCATTCATAAAGTGATTTGGCCAAGAGGAGGCATAGAGGCCACTGTATGTAACACTATCTAAAATTCATAAAGCGGAACTATCCAGGGAAAATGTGTAAAGTTATATTCGATGGATAGATAATTGGATACACAACTTGGCCAAGAGTTCCAAGTCTGATGAATAAGAGCATGGGTATCGACTAAAAGCAGTCTACGGATATAATATCTGATGTATTTGCAGCTGAGTATACTTAAAATAATGGGTTGTGCACTAATTAACTGAAATTTGTAAATTTTCAACCGTAGTTGATAATATTAGTATACTTTAAAAAATGGTAAAAAACGCATTTTTGAAAAACTACTGTTTTCTGGAGCTCATATCTAAGACAACGATTGAGAAATACGTAAAAGGTATATATAACCAAGTTGTAGTAAATTTATCAGCTTTCATTGTGTAGTATAACGAAATTTGTCATGACGCATCGTTTTCGAGAAATTAACAAAAAACGGGACCTACTTTGAGCCCCCCACCCTAGGGCTCACCTCCGAGGAGTGGGGACTTTTAGTATGTTAACCCTCAAACTAGTCTAAACAAAGTCCCGAAGTCAAACTTTCTGCTTTCGACCATTCCCTCCACACCCCCCTTGTGAGCATTAATTTCCCAGGCTATTATTCTCTATCCCGTGAGAATTTCAACAAATCGTCCTCAGCGCTTGTCTACATGTACATGATAAAGGCAACCTCTGTGCAAAATTTCGGCCTTCTAGGGCCAAGTGTTTCGGCCTTCTAGGGCCAAGGGTTTCGGCCTTCTAGGGCCAAGGGTTTCGGCCTTCTAGCGCCAAGTGATTCGGCCTTCTAGGGCCAAGTGTTTCGGCCTTCTAGGGCCAAGGGTTTCGGCCTTCTAGGGCCAAGGGTTTCGGCCTTCTAGGGCCAAGGATTTCGACCTTCTAGGGACAAGGGTTTCGGCCTTTTAGGGCCAAGGGGTTTCGGCCTTCTAGGGCCAAGGGTTTCGGCCTTCTAGGGCCAAGGGTTTCGGCCTTCTAGGGCCAAGGGTTTCGGCCTTCTAGGGCCAAGTGTTTCGGCCTTCTAGGGCCAAGGGTTTCGGCCTTCTAGGGCCAAGGGTTTCGGCCTTCTAGGGCCAAGGGTTTCGGCCTTCTAGGGCCAAGTGTTTCGGCCTTCTAGGGCCAAGGGTTTCGGCCTTCTAGGGCCAAGTGTTTCGGCCTTCTAGGGCCAAGGGTTTCGGCCTTCTAGGGCCAAGGGTTTCGGCCTTCTAGGGCCAAGGGTTTCGGCCTTCTAGCGCCAAGTGATTCGGCCTTCTAGGGCCAAGTGTTTCGGCCTTCTAGGGCCAAGGGTTTCGGCCTTCTAGGGCCAAGGGTTTCGGCCTTCTAGGGCCAAGGATTTCGACCTTCTAGGGACAAGGGTTTCGGCCTTTTAGGGCCAAGGGGTTTCGGCCTTCTAGGGCCAAGGGTTTCGGCCTTCTAGGGCCAAGGGTTTCGGCCTTCTAGGGCCAAGGGTTTCGGCCTTCTAGGGCCAAGTGTTTCGGCCTTCTAGGGCCAAGGGTTTCGGCCTTCTAGGGCCAAGGGTTTCGGCCTTCTAGGGCCAAGGGTTTCGGCCTTCTAGGGCCAAGTGTTTCGGCCTTCTAGGGCCAAGGGTTTCGGCCTTCTAGGGCCAAGGGTTTCGGCCTTCTAGGGCCAAGTGTTTCGGCCTTCTAGGGCCAAGGGTTTCGGCCTTCTAGGGCCAAGTGTTTCGGCCTTCTAGGGCCAAGGGTTTCGGCCTTCTAGGGCCAAGGGTTTCAGCCTTCTAGGGCCAAGTGTTTCGGCCTTCTAGGGCCAAGGGTTTCGGCCTTCTAGGGCCAAGTGTTTCGGCCTTCTAGGGCCAAGGGTTTCGGCCTTCTAGGGCCAAGTGTTTCGGCCTTCTAGGGCCAAGGGTTTCGGCCTTCTAGGGCCAAGGGTTTCAGCCTTCTAGGGCCAAGTGTTTCGGCCTTCTAGGGCCAAGGGTTTCGGCCTTCCTTCGTCCTTTTTCTTTGACTAAACTCCATCTTGACTCCACCTTCAAAATAATAATGCAGTTACTTACTACCCAACCACCATTGCGGGTGGTAGGACCTTGTGCGAGGTCCGTCCGGAACGCTACCACCATCTTACTCGTTGATCCTGCCGCTAAGCAGCAGTGCTTGCACTGTTGTGTTCCGATGTGGAGAGTAAGACAGCCGGTGTAATTACGGGCACAAGAGGCATTTCATCTAAGCCCTCTAGGTTGGCAACGCATCTGCAAACCCTCCGGTGTTGCGGGTGTCTATGGGCAGTGGTGATCACTTACCATCAGGTGACCCACTTGCTCGCTTGCCTTCCTCGTTGTATAAAAAAAAACCTGGAGTTTACTGTGAAACGTTCGCATTTTAAGAACATAGAAAAACACCTACTTCATTTTGCTTACCGTAATTGATAAACTTTCACCTGCATTTTACAGTGTTCAATTATTTCTTTCTACATTTTATTAAGTCTAAATTTACCCTTTTTATTTTCGTAGTGCAGTTAACAGGTCACACAGTAAATCTTCGGGTTTTTCCCGTCATTTTCCTAGCAACACTGTCCAGGGTAGCCGGGAAGGGCCGATTACAGCATAACAGATGGCCGGCCGGGAGAAGAGGGTAGTTAATTTCCCGATTTGCATTTCCAGAGTTTAATTCCAGATCAAAGTAATTTGCGAACGTTTTAACCTAAGACGTGACGGTCCGTTTTTAAGAAGGTATCTTGTCTTGTAGGTACTTGTTAAGTTGGGAATCAGCCGCCGAATTTTACCCACAACATAAAGCATTCGTCACTTTCTAACAAATATGCAAGTGCGAGAGGGACAAATGCTTTATGTCGTGGATAAACGTTAGCATGCTAGGGGTAGCTTCTTAACGTAATCGAGTTGTATACGTTATCGAGAAATTTGTATGACGTTTGGAACAGCGCCCGCCCGTGAGCGTATTTGGAACTAAAATTTAGTATAAAGTTTCTCGGTTTCGGTACGATAACGTTACGTAGCGCAGGATTTGAATATTCGTACTCGGGCCTGGCCTCCTTAGTGTAAATTTCACGTCACAACAAACATTTCTATCGCGTTCGCGTTAACGTGTCAAATACTGAAAATAGTACGTTGCAAATATGTGCCGCTAGAGGCGTTGCCGATTTGCCCATAGTAATTGAGACTTTAACTTGTGTTATGGATACTATAGACAACGTATAAATATAATTAAACACATTTTAAATACACATATTAAACATCCCAGACACAACAGACATTCGTAATTATCACACGGTCAAATATCTGTGCCCTAAGCACGACTTGTCGAATCCTGCGTCACGTAAAATCGAATAGTAAACTATAACGAGTTTGTATGACGTTTGGAACAGCGCCCGCCCGTGAGCGTATTTGGAACTAAAATTTAGTATGAGATTTCTCGATCTCGATACGATAACCGTAACGTAACGCAGGATTCGACAAGTCGTGCTTAGGGCACTGCACCGACCGGGAAACGAACCCTCAATCTTCGTAGTCAAGTTTTCTAACCACTAGGCTATCCATCCGGTCGTCCAAAACTCGTAAATTGCAACCTCTGTTATTGAATTATTTCTTCTTTAACTTCTTTGCGTAATCTGGGTTTACCCCAAAGATGAACATTGTTGTCTATCAGTTGAGACCTGGCCCCTATTTCACCATCTTTACAATTCGAACTACATTTCTTTGACAATATGAAGCGCGCTAAAACGAAAGCTCTTCAAGTCAGCAGTTGACACCGAATTGTCATTGAAAACTGACAATTGTAAAGTTGGTGAAATAGGGGTCGATTTTTTAATCTCACTTGGTGACTAAATTGTCATGCATGACATTGATTAACTATTTGCCAAAAGTTTTATTTTTGAATCATACCTACCCGTCTACTAACATGCAGCTAATTGGCTTTTCTGTCATAGAGACAAGCATTGTCAACAGTAGATTGAGGTTAGCTGTCACTGCCAGTCAGGGCCGGCCTTAATCATCTAGGCGCCCCGAGCGAGTCATGCATTTGGCGCCCTTTTGTAGACAGTGGTGACATTATGCCGGCGCGCGCGGCGCCCTGTGTAGACCCCGGCGCCCCCGGCGGTCGCCCAGGTCGCCCTCCCCCTATGCCGGCCCTGCTGCCAGTGGTCAAGATGCCGGTGATCTCGTTTACGAGTGGGTGGGGGCATACGTTTTTGATATCATAGGCATGAGAATTTTAGTCACCGGTGAGATTCAAAGTACGAACTTTTTAGAAATGAGTGAATTTAGTCATTAGTCACTGGGTGAGATTTAAAAATCGACCTCCTGGAGCATCAATGTATTGGATATTAAAACTACTTTGCCAGTAAACCAGAAGCCAGGACAGCAATTCTAGAGCATTAAAGTTTTAACATCCATTAAAAATCATGGCAGTAGTTTTAAAACATAATAATTGCATCTGCCGCTTTATTACTTCTCTCCAATAGTTATTATGAGAATGTTAAGTCATGAGTACTTACAATAGACGGAGAGGCTTTCCTTTGCCGTTCCACTACTTAACTGTTCGCATAAGAGGAATATTTACAACACAGCAGAGGAATTGTGCTATTATGTATTCTGTGACGTAGAGGTGAAGCTCTCTCTAACTTGGTCGGTAAAGACAGTGAAATGAGCCATCGGAATAAAGTCATAATTTTTTTTATAAAACTTTTTTTATAAAACATAAAATAAACTAATAAAAAAGCAAAACACAATATTTCCGGACCTGCAGCCTTATTGTCTAACTTGCTCGGGATCACAATCGCGTTCATTTTGTATGGGCTGACAATAAAATTGGTATAGTCATTCGGTTTTGGATGTGTCCAATTCATTGTCCTAGTAAACGTTATCGAGAAATTTGTATGACGTTTGGAACAACGCCTGCCCTTGAGCGTATTTGGAAATAAAATTTAGTATGAGGTTTCTCGATTTCGATACGATAACGTAACGTTACACAGGATTCGAAAACTTCGTGCTACAGTTCCCAAATGTAACCTATTCAACGCCAATTCCAAGGCTACCAAATGTAGCCTCTGCATTAGGCTTATTATTTCAAAGAAAGTTGTTTATACCTAAATGAGCTGTATTCCGCTGAGCGCCATTGTGGCCTAGAACGTTTGGTCAAACTATGTCGTAATTAGGCGCATTCAAACGTCCCATTGCAAAAACCAGAACCATTTCCTCACAATAGATTAAAAGTAATGTCCGGCCATACAGGCTGGCTTTATTGTGCAAAAGCCCTTTCACAATTTCCCGTTTAGTACCGACGTTCAACGTTCACTTCCCGCAGAGAAAGTTGTTCAATCTGATCTAGACGGATTCAAGGCGTGTCAAAGCGATATTGCAACTATATTTCTTCCGGTTCTGTGCAATATCTGTAAAGTGCAGGAATGGAATGACGTTTGCATCCTCTTGATCGGCTTCAAATCTCTTTGAAAATCAAGTGAATGACTATCGCGAGTCAAAAATCCGCTAGGATCGCTAAGTGTCGAGTGAGGATTATCTGTGAATTTCCACTAATCATAGGACAGTATAGCCTGTCTCTAGGACAGTACAGCTTGTCTCTCATTGGTGAACAATGACAGAGATAGACCTCACTAGACTCTAGCGATCCTAGCGGTTTTTTTACTAGCTATAGCCCTCATTGAAGACAATGTACTGTCATGTAAAAATGTTCCCTTTCGTGTTCGCCATTACTTGCAAAGAAATAATATATGCTGTAAGTTGCTACGTTTAGTAGTTCTTCTGTACCTTTTATTATTCCATGTACCAACAATATTTCATGCTATAATATACTTCGTGCTTCGCGTGCACTTCATATTTACGTCACTGGCAGCGTTAGAATACTTCTATTGGTTCCGGTTTATGTTTTCTGTGATGGAAGCAGCCAATAGTAATATAGTGGAGCTACATTATTTCTAAATGTTGCTCTGGTCAAAAATATGAGAATACTTGGGAGATGAACTCATTATTTTGTAGAAGTATAGGTTACAATTTACCACAAAAAGCGAAGATTATAGTTTTCGTCAGGTTTAAGTTATAATTTCAAGAGCTTGAAATTTTTGAAACCTTGGGTCCACAAGGGTCCCGGTGCTTACAAGCTTATTTCAGAGTTGCAAAAGCGCTTGGTCGATGCAGCTTGTGACCAAAGGGCTGGCAGTATTCTCTCTCAAAGAATCAGCATCGCTATTCAGTGAGGAAACGCGGCCAGCCTTTTGGTCATCATGCCACGGGGGGCTTATTTAGATTTAATTTAGTTTTATGTTTTAGTTTAAGTATTTAGTTTTACCTTGGATTTAATGTCATTTAAAGAGCTTATATAATTATCGTGCATATTTTCGACGCACTTTAGTACTTACTTATTTTGGCTTACAACCGTTGCGTATAGTGGTTTACAGAATCCGATGGTAAAACTGGAGGTGCCGGGTTCGATCCCCGATCGATCGAGGCAGACATTTGTATAACCAATACGAATGTTTGTTCTCTACTCTTGGGTGTTTAATGTCATTAACATCAAGTATTTATTTGTCTGTTAAGCTTGTTCATCCGTTATCTAATACCTGTATATGGGCTGCCTAGTTTAAGACTATTGTCCATTTTTTTTTATCATATTGTATTTATTTCATCTGATCAATGCTTGCTCGCGACTGAATGTATTTGCTCAATATGCTGACATTCGCATACACCAGTGATTAATTATTTTATATTTATAACATTGACTTTATTGATATCCGAAAAACGGTAGTGTATTGCAACATACATTCCAAAAACAATATAAATTTGAGTGTTAATTTTTGCTGGCGCTGGTGCACGCCGCCGGCTGCTGCGCTGATATTAATAATTCTCTTTGTTGATAGGTACCTATCTACAACAGTGTGTACTAGGCTTGATGAAAACATAACAGACAGATGGTTTTAACAAAATAGCTCATCGAAACTAAATAACAGGTCAATACACGCTTGTCATATTTTTGTATGTTCTCTGTCGCTCTACCTACACCTACAGGCAGATATAAAACGTCTCACATGATTAAAAAGGTGGTATACTTTCATTTGGGCAAAAAAACGTTTGCCAAACTGATGCATTCTATTTTGAGCGAGTTGCCTACAAAGCAAGATGCCTAAGTATTATGCCTACAAAGCAAAATGTCTAAGCGGTTGAATGCCATCTAGGCAAATGGCCTACTTGGTAAAATGACTACCAAGCAAAATGTCTAAGTGCTTGAATGCCATCTAGGCAAATGGCCTACTTGGTAAAATGACTACCAAGCAAAATGTCTAAGTGCTTGAATGACATCTAGGCAAATGGCCTACTTGGTAAAATGACAACCAAGCAAATTGTCTAAGTGCTTGAATGCCGTTTAGGCAAATGGCCTACTTGGTAAAATGACAACCAAGCAAATTGTCTAAGTGCTTGAATGCCGTTTAGGCAAATGGCCTACTTGGTAAAATGACAACCAAGCAAATTGTCTAAGTGCTTGAATGCCGTTTAGGCAAATGGCCTACTTGGTAAAATGACTACGAAGCAAAATGTCTAAGTAGTTCAATGTCTCGAAGGACAAATTGCCTGTTAATTAAAATGCCTGCAAAGCAGGAGGCCTACTTAAGTATTATGCCTACAAAGCAAAATGCCTAAGTGGTTGAATGCCGTCTAGGCAAATGGCCTACCAAGCAAATTCCCAAATCATTCATTTCCCAAAACGCTTTTTTTTTCAGTATTTAACATTTATTCATGAACAATACAATGATTGTGTTTGAATACACTGAATAAACTAAAAATTTCAGGATTTATTTCAGGGCCATCGCGTTGAACCTAGTAGAACGCTATAGGTTAGGTTTGTTCCTGAAATATTTAGCTACAACATAATACAATAAACATTTGGGAAAGGAATCAGTTTGGCAAACAATAGTAAACCTTAAAAATGTACCTATAGGTGCCAAAGTGACAATTTACGTGCCATTTTACACAAATAAAACCTCTCCTCATACTTATCTCGCCAGTATTTCCACCGGGACGTTCACAAAAGGCCAAATCCTGCAAATCGCAGCGTGCAATTAACATTTCCGGAACCTCGAACCCTCCAATTACCCCCAACGAGGTAGGAGGGTTCGTGTCGTGTCGTGTGCGTGTCGTGGTGTGGTCAGCCGGCCCAACGACCGCGTAACGACCGCTCTGTTCCGCCTACGAGTACTTCGGTGCTTAGACAATATGTTTTTAACACCTATTAGGTAAATGCCCGACTCTGCCCGCTGCCCCAATAGTTGACACTTTCAATCTTAATACGCAGCAATAAAGGTGACAAGCAGGGTGTCGATTATTGGAATTACAGTGTCGATCACCGGAATGTTTACCTTAAAAGGGGTTATAGTGCAAACTATAACCAGATTTGGGGATTTCAAAATCATACTTACCTCTACCTTATTTTTAAACCCGGACGAAAAAGAGGGGTGTTATAAGTTTGACCTGTGTATCTGTGTATCTGTGAAGGTACCTGTGGCATCATAGCTTTGAAACGGACGAACCGATTTAGGTGCGGTTTTGTTTAACCGAATAGGAACTATTAGCCCAAGCCCTCTCATACTTAGAGGCTTGTGTCCAGTAGTGGGACATAAAAAAGACTGATGATGATGGTGAGTCGTAATTTAGTGCTGAAAAGTGACACTAGCGTGACAGGCTGCATTAGACAATAACATTACAGTACAATAACCTAACCAACTTAGAAAAGTTGAAAAACCTCCAACATTATCATTTCAAAGTAAGTTCAATATTTCAAAAACGGGTGAACCGATTTTAATAAAACTTAGCGAAGAACCATCTCGATTAAACGAGCTTTCGAATAAAAAAACCGCATCGAAATCGGTCCATCCGTTTGGGAACTATGATGCCAGAGACAGATACACAGGTCACACTTATTATAAAACCCCTCTTTTTCGTCGGGAGTTAAAAATAAATGACGATTAGTTTGATAGTAAGGCCTGCCGAACGTTAAGCCACAGTCGCGGCCACTAAACGCGGCCACTCGAACGCTCGGTTTGCGCCGATGCTATACGTACGAAATGTATGAAAAAACTCGTCCGCAGCTTGTGGTCGCGTCTAGTGGCCGCGACTAGTGTCTCAATGTGAGGCAGGCCTAATGGTTAAAACACGAAATAATCGCCAACTCCAAGCCAAGTTTAATAGACAAAGTATATAGGTTGGCGTCCCAGTTTGGACACTAAAACATTAGTGTCCAAACTTAAGATTTAAGCTGGCTCAAGTGATCCCTCTTCATTGCGAGCCGGTGGCGCGCGACAGACAAAATACGGTAGATTAATGATGTAGGGCTTAAGCTGTCGCTCAAACAGGGCATTTAGGTTTCAAGCCATATTAAAGTTTTGAAATTGTTATGCTTTGGAAGAGTCGTATAATGTGTGCAGTTAGCAATCTGCACTGTTGTGCTGCTGTTGTTCTGTTTATTGTGCTAACGATGGGCCTCTTAAGGAAGCTGAAGGTCGCTCAGAGGGCGATGGAGAGGGCTATGCTCGGGGTTTCTCTGCGGGACAGAATCAGAAATGATGATATCCGCAGTAGAACTAAAGTGACCGACATATCTTGAAGAATTGCGAAACTTAAGTGGCAGTGGGCGGGGCACATTGCTTGCAGGACTAATGATGGCCGATGGGGTCAGAAGATTCTCGAATGGCGTCCACGGACCGGAAGGCGAGCTGTCGGTACGCCTCTAACAAGAGTCTTGGGGGAGGCCTATGTCCAGCAGTGAACGTCTTTCTGCTGATATGATGATGATGATGATGATGACTGTTTTTCACTCGAGCGCTATTGTCACTTGGAGGTTCTAAATGACAACCAATTCGACACTTCAACGCTTAAACGGCAATGAGCCTTGAAATAACACCCCTGGGCCCGCGTAAGCACACGCCAGCTAATTGCCCCCGAGTTGAAACATTGTTAAATATAGTCCTCTTCGACGTGTCCGGTGACAGCGACTCCGTCAAATAATGTTTGAATTGTGAAACGCCTTAATGTGGCTCGCAAGACTGGACTTGGTTCTGAAGATGCGGTTAGAAGATACAAAATGGAGTTGCCAAGCTGAGTTGTAGGATGCGTAGGACGGCTTGGGTCGAGTCTTACAGATATGTCGCCTAGCATCCAGGTCTTCGAGACGCTGCTGTTCAAATTGATCCAGTTTTTTGTGAATACTCGTAGTAGATTTATGCAGCGCAATTTCCTTAAATACTGCTGTGTTAAATACTGCGTCTACTGGTTAGAGTGAACGAGCCTTTACAGAGTGGTGCGCTAAGTACCCTACATTTGACAATAGTAAAATTGACGATGAAAGCGAGGGTGTTGTTAGCTGCTCCTAGTAAGTTCCGCCACCAACTCTACAAATGTCAGTTTTTAATGACAATTCGGTGTCAGTTGCTGACTTGAAGAGCTTTTGTTTTAGCGCGCTTCACATTGGCAAAGAAATCTAGTTCGAATTGTCATTGTAAACTGTCAATTGTATGTTGGTGAAATAGGGCCCAGAGCCTCTTCTAGTCGCGCGCTCCCAGGGGAAGAACTACGAATTAGTCCGAATCCAATTATAGTCTTAGAAATATGAAATGTTGTCAATTCGATATGAAACTTTGTCGAGGGACCGAGAATTTATGAAATGCTCAGCGGGCCGTGTACCGAATTAATAACCGTCCGGTCGAGATCTGACGCTAGCTATGCTCGAAGGGTTTCGATTCCCTTTGACAGTATTCGTATGTATAATGATCAGCGCGGCATGGTTAGTGCTGAATAACTCAGAATACAGAACAAACCAGATGCCGCGTTCAGTTATAACCGCACGCGGCGCACCGTGTCCATTTATTATGAATTTCGCTACTTGTTTACTTACACTTAAAATATAATCCTTTATGAATCGCCATGTGAAGGTTTGAGCTTAGGGGACAAGTAAACAGCAGGACCGTGTTTTATAAAACTACAAGTTACAATTTACAAGCGGAAGTCTCATTCTATCACCTTTTGTTAGAAAGAGACTTCCGCTTGTAAATTACAACTTGTAGCTTTATAAAACACGACCCAGGAGTTGCGAGTAATCAAAAAGCACAAAATACGTCTCGATCGCGTTCGCGTTTAGCAATTATCATACTATTTGACACTTTAACGCAAACACGATCGAGACGTATTTTGTGCTTTTTGATTACACTAAGGGCACAGAAAGGATTAATTAATATTGTCATTCGTACAACACGTCACGATAAGCTGCGTGCACGGAGATGAATACGCGAAACTAGGTTCACTATTTAAGTATTAGTAGTTTTACTGGCTTCAGTTCTAGACACGCTTGCGGGTTCTGGTTTCTTCTGTATTCTGAGCTCAATAAATAGGGAGCCGATTCGGCAGAAGTCTAGCGAGTGACAGGAAATCTATGCGAGATATATTGGCAGGTTATAGTAAGGTTTGGAAATGTTTGTTATGTTTGGGTAATGTTAAGAAAATATTATGTTAAAGGTTCGAAGAGCAGGGAGCTTTCTCGCGCAGCGTTCAGCTTTCAAGTTAAAGTTAAAAAAAAACCGCTTTCAAATCGGTTCAACATTTAAGAGCAACTGTGCTACAGACAGACAGACACAGACACACAGCAGTCAAATTTATTAGACTCCGCTTTTTGTGTCGGGGGTTAAGAAATTACAAGAGGTTTCTTGTCCAACTTGAAGTTACTTACATTAAAGTTGAAGTTGAGTTGGGTTGAAGTTATTAATATTTATAGACTGTGTATATGTATAGTTTGATTGTTGTAACTTGTGTTTTTATCCTGTTTTTTTTTAACGACTGCCCAAAGAAAAAGAGTGTGTTGTTTTCAGGGTTCACGTAAGTATGTACCTACAATAAAGTGTTTACTTACTTACTTACTTTGGTTTGGAATTGTTGGAGTCCATTACATTTCACATGAAACAATACAATTTCGTATGAAACATTGTTTATTTGTCCGTTTTCTATCCTTCCTTGTCAGTATGTACCTATTTGTTATGAATATTGGTGTAAACATGTTCTTGACCCAGTAGGCAGCCTAGCGCGGCGGATCACATGTATCGTGGCTGTAACTACCTGTTTACGCGTTGTGTGCTGGTTTGTCTGTTACACAAAAGGGTGTAAGTTGCTGTTTAATTTAGTGCCACATAAGGCCTTTTGGAATTATGACGATTCAGTGTAATGGGAGCAGAACTGTTCGATACCTACCTAGTGTGTTTGGAAAATATGAGCCGGATATCAATTAGAAATACTTATATTTAAATTTCAAAAACACGTGCTATCAAATTTAACTACTCTTTCACATAAAATAAATAAATAAATATCATGGGACAATTTACACCAATTGACTTAGCCCCAAACTAGGCAAAGCCTGTACTATGGGTACTAGACAACGGATAAACATACTTATACATACTTATACATACATACAAACATCCAAGACCCGAGAACAAACATTCGTATTCATCATACAAACATCTGCCCCGACCGGGGATCGAACCCGGGACCTCAAGCTTCATAGTCAGGGTCTCTAACCACTAGGCTATCCGGTCGTCCTAAAACTTATGAACTTATGAGTATATGAAATTTCACAGTAGGTAATGACACTAAAAACAATTCGTTTGCTGAACTGCGACTACACTTGTAAGATATAGCTACGTCTATGCGAGAACTGGATGTTTCCATTCAACACCTCCGCCTCCACAGCTACACGAATCAACACATGTGACACATGTGTTAGTTGGGTAACTATCACCACCACCACTACACTATACGCTGACGTGATTCGGAACCCTACGACTACGAGCCCATTCACAAGGCACCAAACCACCGTTCCAACACGCTATCAGATATTGTAACTCTTAGAACATCTAGTGTTGGTGACTGGCTGCGGCGCGACCTTTTTATAGTTTTATTTATCTTTTTAATATACCTTTTTACGACTTATGTCAGTTATGTATCTGTCGCTTGATCTGTCGGTCTTAAAATAAAATTGTGTCCTAGTATTATTAAATCTATATCATTTAAACCCGTGTTTCCATCAATACTCATATAGTCTTCTCATACAGTCCAGTACTAGCTATCATCTAGTATGGTTATTATTCTTATTATAATAACATTAGGAAAGTTGTCATTTCAAAGTTCAATATTTCATGAACAGGTGAACCGATTTTACGAAACTTAGCTAAGAACCTTTGCGATTAAACTAGCTTTTGATTTAAAAAAAAACCGCATCGAAATCGGTAAATCCGTTTGGGAGCTATGATGCCGCAGACAGATACACAGGCACACAGAGACAAACTTATAACACCCCTCTTTTTCGCCGGGGGTTAAAACTGCGATATCTCAAACCAAATAAACAAACGAAAGTTACAAAAAAGTTGAATATTTTTGCATTAATCGAACAGCTCAAAACCGCCCATTCCGTAGTTAAGGGCCCTCCCAACGAAATACATTCAATTATCCCCATCTTTCCCCTTCTTATTTATACCCAACAAAGAGCCCTTGGTTCGAGGCCGCATTTTAATAAACATTGTACATTAAACGAGTAACTAGCCCATAGCTTTCATTATCTGGGCCCGCGGGAAAATTGTCAATAAAACCTAATTGGAGCTGAAAGACAGCTGGGGCCAATTAATGAGGGGCTGATACTATGGCTGCAGGAACGGGGCTGGGAAACTCGGGAATCTAACTTGCTGAGTTTTTTTCAGGCAAAGAAGTCGGTCGCCTAATAATAAATGAATATTCTATAGAAGTTAGTAACTAAACCAACAAATATTCCGACGAATGAGAACCTCCCTCTTTTTTTAACCCACGACGAAAAAAAGGAGTATGAGTTTAAGCTGTGTATCTGTGTATAGATCTGTCTGTGGCATCATAGCTCCCAAACGGATGGACCGATGTCGATGCCGTTTATAATATTCGAAAGCTCGTTTCATCGAGATGGTTCTTAGCCAAGTTTCAATGAAATCGGTTCACCCGTTTTTGAAATATTGAACTTTGAAATGACAATGCCGGGGGTTTTTCAAGTTTACGAAGTTGGTTAGGTTATGTAAAAAGTTGAAAAATCCCTGACATTGTCATTTCAAAAAACGCTGAAACCCCAAACGCATAATATATGGCCTCCGTTTCGTCCGGCGTAGGTAAAAAGTAAAAACAGCCGATTTAATCAGTTGATACTTTTTTTACATAACTTTTTTTTTTGAAAATGCTAAATAAATATAATATTTTATCATTCTGTTATTTAAGGCAAAACTGGACCCACCCTTTCTTTATTTTTGTATTCCCGAATTGTGAAGGAACCCCGGAAATCATTATTAAACCGAACAGCATGGATTACAGGAACGCAGAAAAATGAGATAATAAGTTTTGATGGGGCCCTTAAATCTGTAGGAGTTCCAACCACGATATATTAAATATTACATTCGTTATTATAAAATCGGATTTGCCATTTTATGGGAATTGGATCAGGGGAGGTAAAGTTGTAATTTTGGAAGGAAAGGGGAGTTTGTTTTGGGTTGTTTTGAAAGAACAGGACGAATAAGACTAGAACTTTGAAGAGACGTAATTATTAAACAGTTATTTATGCCCTTATTCATAAACGTAACTCAAGTCTCTATTAGCTAAAATAGGTTTATGAATAACAGGGTTAGTAAGTAATAAATTTTAATGTTGTTAAGATTCAGGCGTAACTTTGCGGAAGTCCATGTTACAACTAATGGATTAAACTAAATACCTCCTCCGCGAAGTAGTGCGGTATAGTCATGTAAAATAGCCTTATGGCTTAAAAGCGATCTCTTACAGACAACCAAAATACGGAAACCAAGATGAAGAGGCTAATTTAGGTATGGCAGAAGTTAACAAAAAAAAACCTTAAAGTAACAATAAAATAAAATTAATAAATACATATAAATATACTACTCGTATATGAATTACATTAGTTTATCTTTAGAACAAGAGATTGCGTTGGCATTTTTTTATACGACAAGGAAGGCAAACAAGCAAGTGGGTCGCCTGATGGCAAGTGATCACCACTGCCCATAAGCACCCGCAACCTCGGGGGGTTTGCAGATGCGTTGCCGACCTAGAGTGCTAACATGAAATGCCTCTTGTGCCCGTAATTACACCGGCTGTCTTACCCTATTATTCATAAACCTATTTTAAGTAAAACCGTTAAAGTTCGTTTGTCCCTTTTTGACACATTGACATTTCCGTTAGTAAGAAGAAGACAAAATCTATTTTAGCTAATAGAGGCTTGAGTGACGTTTATGAATAAGGCGCTAGGGGGTCAATAGTCGAGCCCCTAAACTTAAGGGCCCCCCTTAGCAATTAGGTGTTCCTTAAGCGTTGGTGAAACGGAAATTGATCTTAGGTGTCACCTAAAAGAGCTAAGGGATCCCTTAAATTTTAGGAGTCGTTGGTGAAAACGGGCATTACTCCCCACATCGGAACACACAGTGCAAGCACTGCTGCTTAGCGGCATGATTGAGTATATACTGCACCGCAAGACTTTCAGCGCTATCACATATTGAATTTAGTTTATTTGGAAGCAGTGGACAAAGTTGCAGCACGCCGGGAACTTCAAAGTTGTGGCAGCTGCCTCCGCTGGCTAATGCCCGGAACATATTAGGGCGACGATACGTTGGACTCAAACTTGTGTTGCTAAAAGTTTTGATGTTGTTTTTTAACCCGTGACGGATAACCTAACCAACTCAGAAAAGTTGGAAAACCCCCGACATTGTCATTTCGAAGTTCAATATTTCAAAAACGGGTGAACCGATTTTAACGAAACTTAGCTAAGAACCATCTCCAATAACCACAAGCTCAATTTCGATTTTCGATCTTTCGATTAAAAAAAACCGCATCGAAATCGGTCAATCTGTTTGGGAGCTATGATGCCACAGATACACAGACACACAGAAACACATGTCAAACTGTCTTTTTCGTCGGGGGTAAAAAGAGGGGTGTTATAAGTTTGACCTGTATATCTGTGTGTCTGTGCATCTGGGTATCTGTCTGTGGCATCAGCTCCCAAACGGATGGGCCGATTTCGAAGTGGTTTGTTTTATTTGAAAGGTAGATTAACCGAAATGGTTCTTAACTAAGTTTCATTAATATCGGTTGACCCGTTTTTGAAATATTGAACTTTGAAAAGGCTATGTCGGAGGTTTTCAACTTTTCTAAGTTGGTTACGTTATTTAAGTGTACTGAAGATACTGTCTTCTGTGTTGCAAGCTAGTTAGACGAGGGCTACTGCTAGTCTAAAATCCTTTAGGATAGCTAGTGACCAGTGAAGACTAAGTATCTGTCAATTTCCACCAATCATGGGCCAGTAGCTTGTCTCTCATTGGTGGAGAATGACAGATACACCTCAAACCAACTTTTTGCATTTTTATTTTTTCGGTCATCCCGTTAGAAATTATTTCTCAAATTTTAAACTGAGACCTAATTATGTCGGGTTCGAAACCTTGGGTCCATGGGGCCCCAGCGCTTACAAGCTTATTTCAGAGTTGCAAAAGCGCTTAGTTGATGCAACTTGTGACCAAAGGGCTGGCAGTTTTCTCTCTCAAAGAATCAGCATCGCTATTCAGCGAGGCAACGCTGCCAGCCTTTTGAGCACCATGCCACGGGGGCCTTGTTTCGATTTAATTTAGTTTTAAGTTTTAGATACAGAAAGACCAGCAAAATAAATTCTCGAACTGGAATTCGGACCCAGGACCAGGATTTTCAATTGATATTTTTTATCACATCATCTAAGACATACTTCTGTTCGTTTATAACAGAAAATGAGTCCATATTTTGTAGCATTTTTGTATGTAAATCACTCAGTCGCTTTTCCTTTCGCGATCCGCTCGTGCGTCACTTCAAAACGATTGTCAACAACAAAGTTATCAAGACGAGAAATCGAAAAAACTTTTTTGTAAGGCTTCTACTCAGATGCAGAGTCGTGTACCTAAACAAGTAATTAGAAGTAGCCAGGTATACTTATATAAATAATTAAATTAAATCACGATTTAAAAGGGTGACACCAAATTTGAGCTTTACAAATGTTGAACCTACTGTGGGTCGAGCACGACTTTACGAATGCTGCGTAACGTTACGGTTATCGTATCGAGATCGAGAAACCTCATACTAAACTTTAGTTCCAAATACGCTCACGGGCGAGCGCTGTTCCAAACGTCATACAAACTCGACAACGTTTACTATTCCATTTTACGTGACGCAGGATTCGAAAAGTCAGATAGTTGAAGTGGTAGTGATACTAATTTCAGTAACTATTCATTATATACTTAGTAAGGTTGAAGAATCCCGAAAAGATTCATTTCAAAGTTCGATATCTCAAAAACGGCTGACGTGATTTAGATTAAACTTAGCTAAGAACCTCCTCGATTAAACTACTTTTCGATAAAAAAACGCATACAAAACAGTCCATCCGTTTGGGAGCTACGATGCCTAAGACAGAACTTATACTATCTTTTAGCGTCAGGAGTTAAAAATGAAGGACACTCGTTTCTCCAAAAATACTGTTATAAAAATAACCCAACTGTTTAAATAAATAACCCTGCCCGTTTGCCCCTCTTATATATTAGAAAAACCATATAAACATCTGGATATATACCCTTTGGAACGTTTTGAAATAGGAACGGTGTTGCGGAGCCCGCCGGCGGGAGCGGCGCTGCCGGCGGCGCCCGTGCGGACGTTTTGGCGGCTCATATCACTGACACTACTTTGTAGTCCCACTGAATTGGAAACAAAAACAAAGTACCGAAGGACCCGTCCATAGGTACGCTATATGTCTATGAAAAAAACTAATTTCAACTCGCCATCTGAAGGTCTAGTTCGAGCACCTTGCTTTAAGAAAAGCAATTCAGAGGGACAGGTTCCTCGGATAAATTATGTAGGTGATACGTAGCAGACAACAGAGCGATAAACACAAAAGTTTGCGAGTTCAGAAATGGCAAATAAGGGAAACGTACACACACGTAGACACAGGCAGGGGATGAGTTTTGCGACTTTAGAGTTCCTTACAACATCCAAACAATATAAAAGAGTACTAGGTTGTCTGCGACCTCGTATGCGTAGATTGCGGTTATCGCTATACCGCGGGAACTGTACAATTTTCCCGAATACAAAGTAGCCTATATTATTCCTCAATGTTAAAACTATATTCTTGCCAAATTTCATCTAGATTGGTGCAGCTGTTTTTCCGTGTAGATGTGAACAAACAGACAGACAGAGAGACAGAGCTACTTTCGCATTTATAATTATTATTAGTATAAAAGAATCGACACTGGCACATGTGTGCAGTATAAACGAGCTTGCGGTTGTGTGCGTCTCCAGACGCGAGCGGGGGCGAGCGCGGGGCTCGCGGTGTGTGGAAAGCGGGCCGCGGTCAGCTGAGACGCAGTATCTCGGCTAGGGATGCAAGGTTTTGTAAAAATATCGATATGATAATATCGAATTAAGTCGATATTGATATTTCTTCTTTTTTTGAAAGCATTTTTGCATATTTTTTTTTCGAGAATAAATATTTCAGGACTATCGTGTAGTGTTAGGTTAGGTTTCTTTTATAAAAATCCTGATATATTTACAGTTTCAGCTAAAAATACATTAGGACAAACAAAAATTTCGGACGAGTATTTGAGATAGATAACCGTTTATATTGAAAACATTAAGGAACCCTTTCACGTAAACTCCGAAGTATACTTTGCAAAGCCCCCGTGAAGATCCCACTTCACGGTTTGCGAATGAAAAAAGTTTGCCATGATTTATATGGGGCCCATCCGCTTCTGATGCTTTACTGTTTATTCGAGTTATTTTGATAACGTGTTTTCAATTATACTTGAAAACAAATGAATTGATTAATGGTAATATTGGAACTAGTAAATAAATAAATAACATCCCGAACAGTCCCGAACTAGGCAAAGCCTGTACTATGGGTACTAGACAACGGATAAACATACTTATATAGATAAATACATACTTATATACATATTAAACATCCAAGCAAGACTCGAGAACAAACATTCGTGCCATAGTCAGGGTCTCTAACCACTAGGCTATTCGGTCGTCAAAATCGGTCGGTTCGGTCCGTCGGTAAGCTAAATTATCATGACACTCGGGACTTAATCACGTAAAAATATGTTATTTAAATACCTCGATTTTTCGGACGCGACGTTGCGTCCATGGTCTCGAAGGGACTAAACGTCGAGGTATTTATAATACATACTAGCTGTTGCCCGCGACTTCGTCCGTGTCGATCTCGGTTATCGCTATCCCGCTGGAACTATACAATTTTCCCTAATAAAAAAGTAGCCTATGTTATTCTTCAATATTCAAACTATCTTTATACTATTTTTCATCTAGTTGGTGCAGCGGTTTTTCCGTGAAGAGGTAACAAACAGACAGACAGAGAGACAGAATTACTTTCGCATTTATAATATTAGTAAGCATTAGGATTAGTTAGGATTTTTACGTGATTAAGTCCCGAATATCATGTTAATGTGTGAAAATCGCGAAAGTTCAAATCCAGTGTCCGACTCTGGCCCAATAATAGTTAGCATTAGGCATTAGACATAAGAATAAGTAATAACAATGTTATTATTTATTCTTATGACTTAGGTACCTAGTAGTAGTTTTTGTTTTTTTTATACAACGAGGAAGGCAAGCGAGCAAGTGGGTCACCTGATGGTAAGTGATCACCATTGCCCATAGACACCCGCAACTCCGGTAAGGTAATCTCTTCTTAAGTATAGTTTTCTTTTGCCCACCATTAAGTATTTTCATCTACCTAAGTCTAAATTATGTGCAAAAAACTTTGAAGCGCGAAAAAATCCCTCCGAAGCGTAGAAAGATCTCAATTGCCAAATTGTTAAGTCCTAATGTGGCAATTTCTTTCGAATAATTATTATACTATTAACGACTAGGCAAATTGTCTAGTTGGCCAGTAAATAGGCAATGAATGCCACCCGAGGCCGTTAGTGTCGTGTAATGGTGTTCGTTCGCCGCTAATGTCCGCCATTTTGGATTTCATTGACAAAAAGATTCAATCGCTGCGTTCGTCACTTCTTGCGTCAATTTAAATGTAACAATGAGTAATGACATTTAGACCTACTTACTTACCTGTAATATTTTTTAGCATTTTAAGCATTTTTACATTAGGTTAATTCTCTGAACTATAATGTATTGCATGGAATTCTTTAACGCAATAAATGACTGAATACTGAATACCTCAGTTCTCAGTAAACTAAAAAATAAAGTATAGTTAAAGATTAAAGTGAGAAAACCTTTCCCGTGTCAAAATGCTTATGACATTGTCATAAGATTGATTTTTGCCTGGCCGTGGGAAAGATTTTTCTACTAAGTCTATAAGAGTAACGTTGTTGACACAGATTTTGTGCTTTTAATGTAAAAGAAATTGATCACGGAAAGGCGCGCGGTAAACCTTTTGAATAAAGAAATTTTTGAGGAAAATGACGGTAGTGCCGGCAGGGTCATCGTGACATGTCACTATTATTCTACTGTCGCCATTTCTAGTCACCCCTTTGGACTATAAATTTCAAGTACTTACTGTATCACACAGACAACCGGAAAAATAGCCCCGGGGATCAAACCCAGATCCTTGACATTTCGTGTCACGTGCTTACCCATACACTTAAGCTAGTACAGATAGCTATATTCACGTCGGCATTTTTCTGGTTTTCTGTGTTTTTGTTTCAGTTAGTACTTACATAAAATTTAATAAGTAATATAATATTCGTTATCAATTGTTTTTACCAATACGTCACAAACACTTCCTCCAATCAGTTTTAACTGGGGTTTTAACCCCACCGGCCCATTCACCTGCAAAACTAATATGAATAAACTCCTTGTTTCAGGTAAACACGATTGAAATTAAAAAGTTCATCAGCCCGGTGTTGCCAGATGTGCGAATCAAAATAACAGCGTCCATTTTATTCTGGACATTTATTACGTTTGGTAAAACTGGCGTGGCGCCCGGACCTACCGAGAAGTATGTACTCGTAATTATATTGATATCGCTTCTTAACCCCCGACGAAAAAGAGGGGTTATAAGTTTGACACGTGTTTCTGTGCATCTATCTGTGTCATCATAGCTCTTGAAGAGATTTACTGATTACGATGCGGTTTTTTTTGTTCGAAAGCTAGTTTAATGGAGATGGTTCTTAGCCAAGTTTCATTAAAATCGCTTCACCCGTTTTTGAAATATTGTGCTTTGAAATGACAATGTCGGGGGTTTCTCAACTTTTTCTAAATTGGTTAAGTTATTATCGTGATCGTGGTGGATCTGGATACCCGCTTACTTACTAACTAAATAGTTTTCTGCTCAACTCTTGGTCTGTAGTAGCTTAGCGCGTTGACAGCTTTTTATCTATGCACCCAATGATATTGTAAGTAAAGATATGTCATATGCTCACAAGAGGGTTCTGTAGAAAGGTTTTTCCCGCTTTTCCTCAGTGTTTTAAGTTATCCAGTTAGCAGAGCCCTGCTCCTAAGCAAAATGTACGCAGTGTGTGGTCTTTTTTTTGAGTGGTTGTGCTATAAGTAAGAGTTACCTTCATACCAAATTTCAAGTTTCTAGGACACCTGGAAGTACCCTTTAGGTTTTCGCAATACAGTACGGCAATTTGTATGAAGACAACCATTTTAATGACTGCATCTTTTGATTGCGTTGACTTAGAACTTTGATTTTTTCACAGCTTCAAGGGACTGCAGGCTTGAGTAGTTGATACTAATTTCAGCATGCTACCTCCGCGCGTTCCAGAGAAAAAGGGTCTTGACAGACAGACGGACAACAACGTGAACCTGAGTTGCGGAACCCTAAAAAGGTACAAAGAAAATACAAGGTAGCAATGCAACACCCGTTGACATGCTCCGAAATATATCTCAGAAGGAAAACACGTAAAATTTTACATCAGCCGCGTCAATAACACACGGCTCAGATTTCTTGGCATCCGTCCCAGTTGCATGGCGACGTAGCGGACACTCTTTTCTTCACGTAACGTAAGATAAACTGTGACATAGACATAGTATATTATATATTTATGTAGAAGGACTACTTCATAGTTATATATATACAGACTGATCAGTCCAAATGGGTCGGTAGGGAGAATTCGAATCAGAACATATAAGAGAAGAGATAGGGAAATCTGTTCTCAGGAACCATGGTGTCGATTTTAGATCGAATAAAAATAGCATTCAAATCGTAGTTAATGTATATGTTGGGCTAAACTCGACTTATTTACGTGATGAATATGTAGGTACTTGCTTGCCATATTACAGCTTTCTAGCACCAGTAGTCTCAAAACTATGCCGCGGGCATACATACAGACGGACAGACGGACGGACATGGTGAAACTATAAAGGTTCCTTGTTTACTATGGTACCCTAAAATAAGGAGCTACTTCTGCGCTACCTCATGAAAAATGGTAAGAACCGCTGCTCACGTTTATGGATTTGTTAGCTCACCCTTTTTTGATAACGGTACTTTATGGGTAATTTTTATGCCTTATTAAGATCCTGCTTTAACTTGATAGAGATTTAGAGCAGCTTTCGGGATACGGGTAAAGGTGAGTAGTCAACTACAAAACTTGTTATGCTACAGTTTCAAAATTAATCTAGTTTTAAAAATATCGAACCACAACGACTGCCAACATTCAATTTCAATATCTCAATAACCTAACCTAACCAACTTAGAAAAGTTGATGTCATTTCAAAGTTCAATATTTCGAAAACGGGTGAACCGATTTTAATGAAACTCAGCTAAGAACCATCTCCATTAAACTAGCTTTGGAATAAAAAAAACCGCATCGAAATCGGTCCATCCGCTTGCGAGCTGCGATGCCACAGACAGATACACAGACACACAGATACACAGGTCAAACTTATAACACCCCTCTTTTTCGACGGGGGTTAAAAATCGCTGTCACAGACGCAGCTACGATGTCACAGAAAGACAAAGATTCACAAGTTTCTTATTAGCTATTGTGTAAGTAACTTTCACGGAATCCTAAGCACGTATTTCCTTAAATAAATTCCCAGGAAAGCAAACGTCTTCCCCGTTCCCCTTGAAATAGTTCTTAATATCGAAGATTTAAAGGCCAGAGGGTCGAGCACGACTTTACGAATGCTGCGTAACGTTACGGTTATCGTATCGAGATCGAGAAACCTCATACTAAATTTTAATTCCAAATACGCTCACGGGCGTGGGCTGTTCCAAACGTCATACAAACTCGACAACGTTTACTATTCGATTTTACGTGACGCAGGTTTCGAAAAGTCGTGCTCGACCCTCTGTGTGCACACGTTCAATATGACCCTCGACTACATGAGTACCTATATGAGACAAGTAGGAAAATGAAAATTTTCATAACCCCGCAAGAGGCTTCAGCAGACATTTTACTTGCTAGGAAGTGAAAGGAGGATATTTGATTAAACCTGGACTTCCTCAGAATGCTCAGTTGTGAATTTCAATACCTGTTGGGTCAAAGAAGTCACGTAATATTTATGAGGAATGTTCGTTGGTTGATGGAAAATAATCTCGTATAAAACCGAAGTGATATTTTTCAAATACCGAAGCAACTGGTGGCCATGGACATCTGTTAGACATAACCCGGGGTTAACTTGGCGAATTTGTACCATCTGACGTTAAGTTTACTTCGGGTTATATCTAACCCAGATCGGTGCAAGTCATCCAAAAAAAGTAAGAGAGGATTATTATTATTAGTTCTTAACGGAAGGCTAGCTTTTTTTTAAGATGCTTAAGTTGCTTCTGTCCGATAATGTTGCCGCAGTCTGCTATAGGTTCGATATTTAAAAATTCAAAGTATCAAAAAGTCCCAACAATGCACAGCATAGGAAATAATTAATTTGTAATGACTTCGTAAATAGCCCTGAATGCAAACATTATCCACCTAACTACTGCCAATTTTAATGCCTCCCTATACCCTGCGTTCAATGAACTCAATCCACCAGTGAACTCCTTCAAGAGTCAAACTCTTGAATAACATTTATCTCTACTAGCTTTTACCCGCGACTTCGTACGCGCATAAACCCCGTTTATTCCCTATCCCGTGAGAATTTCAACAAACCCGTCCTTCGAGCTTGCCTATACATCATAAAGGCAACCTCTATGCAAAATTTCAACTTTCTAGGGCCCAAGGGTTTCTGATGTGCGTTGTCTGTCAGTCACTCAGTAACGGAAGAGTTTTAAATTTAGGCAGGTACCTATATACCATAAAACTAGCATGACAATATGTCTTTGTGTAATCTGATACTGAATGAAGTGAAACTCGGCACGCCGTACGGAAGTTCTCGAATCTTTAAACATCTTAAAACGACTTGTGGAAGTTAAGGATACGTTACCAAAGAACAAGAATAACATACGGAACTCCAAATTTGTTCTCCTGCGCAGTGGAGCCTATAATCCTCGTTATATTTTGCTTGTGCTCACGGGAACAAGAATTTCCACTTAGGGGGATGTTATTAAGGTCTGTATAAAGTTATTAAAAACGTCGAAACCCACACCGGTGTCGGTGGTTCTCTTGATGCAAGTGGCGGCTTTTTACACGAAGAAAAGTGAGGTATTTTACATTTATGTGGAAAGTAAAGCACATTGTGTAGTTAGAAGCTTCAAAGTATAGAAAAATTACTACTATCTATCGAAGTAAAACTCAGATGACGTAAATATTCTACTCAACATTAGACACGATTATTGACTCGTTTGACACGGAGAAAATTCTAAACGGGGTTTAATAAATACCTTCACTTACCGCACAACCACGTACCCTACGTTCCCTGAATATTATCAAAACTGGTTAAATTTAATCAATGAATCCTTTTAGGTACAGTAAACAATAAAAATAGAGCGGGCGGTTAATGTAATGGTGTCGCTGAGTACATCTTCTTTACCTATAAAACAGTACCGTGACTGACTGACTAACAGACAACGCACAGCCTAAACCACTGGACCTAGAGACTTGAAATTTGGCAAACATATACCTCGTGTATCTTAGAGGTGCACTACGAAGGGATTTTTCGAAATTCCCACGGGATTGGGAACTAGCCCATTTTGTAATATTTCACGGGGACAAAGCTGCGGATCATAAGCATAGTATACACATACATAGAAAAATACGCCCGAAAAAACAAACAAAAGAGGAAAAAATTCAATTAAGTAGGTACTTGAACGCCAATCTAATAAACAAAACAACTGCATTAAGTCTACTTGTCGTATCAGCGAATGTTTTTCAAAATAATCTAGACACTGAAAAGAATCACCTTCTGAAACTTTCTCGACAAATATTCGCTGCATACAAAGCTACAATACAAAAACTTCAGAACGAGTTGTTTTGGAGAGGAATTTGCTTTTTCGTAGATAACGAGACACTGAATTACCGAAGTTTCAAAAGTTAGCCCCGTTGACAGTATTTCTTGCAATTTTTAATGCATTTTGAAAGGTTGACGCGGTAGAAATAATAGGTCGCGCCGTCCGTCACTTCAGAATACTCGTATGCAAGCTATTATTAATATTAAGACTTGAACAAAATAAGGAGAAAAAAAATAAAAGTACACTAAAAATATTTGTTCAAGTAATCCTTCGGTATCCTTCAGTGTTTACTGAGAAAAAATATGTAACCACCGTAGAAAAGTTGAAATCCAAAGCATTATCGTTTTAAAGTTCAATAGTTATCTCAAAAACGGCTAAACCGATTTTGATAATACTTAGCTAAGAAACATCTCGGATGAAGTAGCGTTTGATTCATAAAACCGCCTTAAAAAAAAACCTTAGAAAAAAAACGTAAAATAATCCTCTAAAATAATGATAAATAAATAAAATAAAATAAAATGCGTTTATTTCGGACAACAGAAACTAAATCCTAAAGTTTTATGGCCTAGCACTAAGCAGCAGAAATATGAAGTCGGTGCGGTGCGAGCGGAATATTCTTTGAATGAAGCACCGACTTGTTGTTAAAAGATTTTTATTTCACAATTTTACGTTGATTTCAATTTTCAGAATTATCCTCCAACTCCTAACCGTTAAGGAGTTGTACCTTCCATCATCAGCTCATCAACATAAGATGATGACTACCGGACGCACATACTTGAATAGCCTTAGAAAATATATGAAACACATGATACGTGCCTATAAAATTTGAGGGTTGCCCTCGATTTCCCTGAGATCCCATCATCAGATCATGACTTAGTGACAGTGGGACCACCTCAGGAGTATACCCTTTCGAATAATGATTTAACATTTTCAGAATTATCCTCCAACTCCTAACCGCTAAGGAGTTGTACCTTCCATCATCAGCTCATCATCATGAGATGATGACTACCAGACGCAAATACTTGAATAACCTTAGAAAATATATGAAACACATGTGTTTCATATGTGTTTCAGGCACGTACTATGGTACGTGCCTGTAAAATTTGAGGGTTCCCCTCGATTTCCCTGGGATCCCATCATCAGATCATGACTTGGTGACAATGGGACCACCTCAGGAGTATACCCTATCAAATAAAAAAAAAAATTGAAAATCGGTCTACAATTGACGGAGTAATCGATGAACATACATAAAAAAAAATAAAAAAAAATACATACAGTGGAACGTAGAACCTCCTCCTTTTTTTGAAGTCGCCCCAATCCGTTTAGGAGCTACGTTGCCACAACAGACAAATAATACGTCTGTTTTTGTGATATTTACGATTAGTTAAAGGAAGTGCTTTAAAAATCCTTCAGTGTACTGCAAAAATATTGAATTCTGAGCCGTTATTTTTATAAACTCCCGCCTTCATTCAGCTCCCTCGCGAGGCGACTCGTTCACTGCGCCCAGCTATTGCCAAAGAACACTTGTCCAAAATTGTGAAGACTCTATAGTATAAACAGCTTGTTAAATGAATCTTTACCTAAATTTTACATTATTTTAAATCCAATTACCCGGCTCCAAAGCCTTGACAAGGACACCACACCAAACTATGTGTGCTCAGCATTTGCCGTGTCTCGAAGTTTTCTTTTATCTCTCTCGTTGAAAGCAAGTTGTTTGCAGTTCGTAACGCTGTCTTTGAAGTGACGGGCTTCCAAAAGGTCAATGCCTTGGATGATAAAGTTTTAAAGGTTGGTGAAAACTTGGGGTCTTGAACGTTGAAGGTATAGAGCGCTTCCCGCATGCGTTCTTAGGGAGGTTGTTGAAGTCACAAACGGAAATTTTGAGGAACTAAACGACTAGGAATGCCGAAATTATGAAATTTCTGATCGGTAACTTTTATTTTGGTTTTATATAAGGAGTATACAATAATACAATAAATAAATCATAACCTAACCAACTTACAAAAATTTAAAAACCCCCGACATTGTCATTTCAAAGTTTAATATTTCAAAAACGGGTCAACCGATTTTAATGCAATAAACTATTATTATTATTATATGTACATTAGACATTATATCTCCTATTTAGGAGCTAAAATAATGCACGGGCCTAAGCCAAGTGCTTTTAAATTCATATCAACCCATGAAATTGATAGAAATTTTCGTACTAAGCGGCATGTGTTCAGGATGACAGCTTTCTGCAAGAGTTTGTATGTGGATGGGTGTATATTAAGGGCTCGAAGACTTGTATGGAGTGTTTTTGGGATGACGCCTGTTGTGGAGAGTATGATTGGGATAGTGTTAACCTTATGAACCTGCCATTGTGTTTTTATCTCAATTGAGAGATCCATAAGACCGCCTATTGTCTACCATACACCATACCTGTTTTTCTGTAATCTCCTTGTTCTGTTTTGTGGTTTTCAATAAAGAATATTTGTATTAAAGTACCGTTGTTGTTGAAGCAATTCAATGATGTGTGTGAAGTTCCCAATCCGCACCGGGCCCGCGTGGGAACTATAGCCCAAGCCCTCTCCCTCTGAGAGGAGGCCTGTGCCCAGCAGTGGGACGTAAAAAAAAAGGCTGGTGATGATGATGATGATGATGATCGTTGAATTGTACATGTATTATTTAAGATAACATACTACACTCTAAACGAACAAGTCTATAATGCTTTGTTTAGTATATTTTATTAACACTTCTAAATGTCAGAGCTCACACAATATAAATCATTAGTTAAATTATGTATACTTATATACAAACGAATAATACTACAAAAATGTTGAGCAAAACGGCACACTGGGTTGACGGATAATTTATTTTCATGGCGAGGAAACGTAGTCAAAAGTCTAGGTTGAACCCAAGACCGAACCTCACTCTTCGCTGCCGGTCTATGAGGGTACTGGCGACCAGGCGGACTACTCGGATCTCGTTATGTGGCTCGTGGAACAGGACGTCCTTCTGTAGAGTGAATCCCCCGCAGCGCTGCGAATCGACGAATATTTTCACATCGCACCCGTTCATGTATTTTTTATGAAGCGCGATGCCGACCGTCGTCGGCGCCTTGGAGCTCTCGTTTATGATTGATGCTATCCGTAGGTTCGATGACAACTGCTTGAAGAGACACACTTGGAAGCCGACACGGCTTAGCGTGGACGACAGAGTGAACGTAGGCTTCTCGTACCTCGCGCTCACCGAAACCTCCGGGTTTGGGGGGTAAGCCAGCGGCCGCATGCCCAACTCGGTACCGATGTATACCTCCGGCAGCAACTTGTACACAAACTGCGATACCACCCGAACGGTACTCGGGTCCACGTCTCGCATCGTGCAGGAAACAGAGCCGACTGAGTTCTCATTACTCTTTTCGAGAACGATCTCGTTTTCTGAAGAAATCAAATCTCTTATCTTTGAGACCAGTCGCATCTCGTAACCGCCTTCGATTATTTCGTTGTAGGTGGCCGTCGCCGAGCCCGTCCAGTTGAGCACCAGTCCGTCGTGAGCCGTTTTCGGCTCCATCTCTTTGGCGATCAGATCGATAAAGCATCTGTATGACTCTTTCGGTCTCCCGTAGTTGTACTGCTGGACCAGTTTCACCTTGTCCAGGATTTCCCTCAGCACGATCAGCTTGGTGCCGATGAAACACAGCGGGAAGACACTTTTGGCTTCTGTGTGAACGTCTACCAGTCTTGTCAGTTTCGGTTTTTCGGGTTCGATCACGATGAAGTCTTTCTTTTTGGGCAGTAGCTTGTGTAAACTGGCGACGAAGCTGCTGACTTCATTCTTGAACGTTTGTTTATTGAGGTCCATTTTATTTTGTTGATTTTTGATGTTTTGTGTGACGGGTGGCAGGTTAAACGTCATTGACCTGTCTGCTGGTATTTTTAAATGGTGCGGCGGCGTGTCGCGGGCGGCCAGTCTCAAACTGCAACGAGTATTAATAGCTCGCGAGCTATTGATATCGTTGAAAGTATCGTGGAGGTTTATTTCTGTGCGGTGTTACGTGTGACGTATTGTTGCACTGTTCATTGCTTTTCCTTTTCATTGTTTGTGTTTTGTTGTGTGGGAGAGCGTGTAAAATAAATCGTAGTACGTAGGGGACTGGGCACTTCATAACCCACAACCCGATGTTATTTAAATTTGTCTGTGTGTCGGCGTCTGTAGCGTAATGCGGCCGCCACCTGCGCTGGCCCGAGGGACCAACCCTTTTTTCAAATTGCAATTTATGTTTATCGAGGCCCGAGGAAAAACAAAGCATTACAAGGCACAATTCAATCTCTTAGCTGATCCTGTTTGCCTGGGTTGGAATCGAAATTTACAGTTCACTGAGAAATATAATTTGAATGAAGAGTCTTTTTTGGATTTTTATTCAAATGAGCCCGCTAAGCCGGGAAGGGTCGAATGATTTTAAAGGAAATGCTAAGCTGGCATTCCACGATTAGAAATTTTATTCGGAATTCTTGCTTAACACTTTTTTCCTTTTTAATATGCATTTTTTCTAAGAAATGGCGGCTCAGAATACTCTTTTTAATTAACAAAAAATATATCAATAGGAAAAGCAATATAACAATCGGAAAAGCAATAAGTCGTCAAATAAATTAATATTTTTATGGTCTCAGTTAGAGCCTTTGGCAATAATTTATAATGGACTGAAAATAACTTTGAGCGATGCCGGATTATTGGCCTCTAACGTAGTTAATAGTTCGTTTCAGCACTAGGGTGGTAAAATGAGGGTCAAGGATTTTGGCTTGATCGAGTAATTTAATAAGTTCAATTCCTATAAAATGTCGTAAATCCTACACATCGTTACAATTACATAAGTCACACAGAAAGAGGTATAAAATAGTAATGTTTGCTTGTTCGCGCACGTATTTGTTATTAGTTTATTATGTTGGACCGATGGTCAATTTTAATAGGTTTTTAAATTATTCAACATTTAATTAGTTAAAGAAACACACGAAGACAGTGCTAAAAACAAAACAGTTCAACCATATTTAGCACACATTTTTAACTTCAAGTCCTTATGGTATTCAATAAAATTCGCAGCTAAAAATGGCCGTCAGTTTGCGCCAATAAGATTCAATAATTATTTCCCGATTAACGACAAAGCAATTTAAGTGAAAACAAACGGTTTATACAGTTTATAGGTAATAAACAGTAGAGGGTTAGCAAATGTAAAGAGTGCTCGAGCCGGGTCGTAAAGGGCACATTGTTTCACTTCTCGCATCTGGCTTAACTGTTGTTGCTAAAACCGGTCTTGCCGCCCTAGGGAGTAAAGTTGATATTTACAGTGAATAGAGGGTTTATGTAGGACTTTGCGAAGGTTACTCGTAAAGAGGCAGTTCGCTGGAATTTTATTGCTTTCACTGCTGAATGGCTATCGGATTCGGCTGAGCTGTTATGTATCCTTGATCGAGTCTAAGTGAGATTTTGTTTCTAAATATTTTCAGTAATTTTATTTGCTTGCTCGTAAATTTTTACGGCCTATTTTGTGAGCTTGAAGGTGCCATGGAAATGTACATTTCTAGCCATTGACTTACAACACCATAGACTTTGGGTCTAGTACTAAATTTACGAAAACTATGTTCCAGTACAACACGGCATTTTTCGATGACAGCCACACGTTATACCAAACTAAGATTGGCTGACGCTCGATTAGTGGTATTTTGGTTAGTGATCAAGGTAAGTGATCACCACTGTCCATAGACACCATCAACCCCGGGGGTTTGCCGATGCGTTGCCAACCGAGAGAGCTAAGATGAAATGCATTTCATCTTAGGCTGTCTTACTCTCCACACCGGAAAATAATAGTTCAAGCACTGCTGCTTAGCGATAGGATTAGCGAGTAACTGCAATAACCTTAGCCGTTACCATTAATAACGTCCTGCCGCTAAGAAGCAGTGCTTGCTTTAGCGAGTGCCGATGTGGAGAGTAAGAGAGCCGCCGAAATTATGAGCATAAGGAGCATTTCATCTTTGCCATCTATGTTGGCAACGCATCTGCAAGTATAAGCGCGATATCTCAAAAACGGCTGAACCGATTTGAAGGAAAGTTAGCTATGAAGAGTTGCGATTAAACTAGCTTTCGATTAAGAAAAGCCGTGTCCAAATCCGGTTAGGAGCTACGATGCCACAGACAGATACACAGATACACCTTTTTACGTCGAGGGCTAAAAAGGACCTCTGTAATCCTAACTAATATTATAAATGCGAAAGTAACTCTGTCTCTCTGTCTGTCTGTTTGTAACCTCTTGACGGAAAAACCGTTGCACAAATGTACTTAGATGAAATTTGGTAAGAAGATAGAATATTGAGGAATAACATAGGCTACTTTTTTTTTAGGAAAACTTTATAGTTCCCGCGGGATAGCGATAACCGAAATCTACGCGGACGAACTCTCGGGCAACAGCTAGTAAACTAATAAATGTTTAATCGTTGATGAGCATGTTCCTCATTGATAAATTCTCGTTTGCCATTCACCCGTAGCAGACGCTCATTAAAACGTGCTCGAGTTGGACTGAGCAGTCAAACGTAGATAGGGCACGTCGGGCGCCATTTTGCTCTCCAAGGGCGATTCCCTAAACAGCTTCCATTCGATACATACCAGCCTGAGGACCGAGTACGAATATTCGAAACCTGCGTCACGTAAAATCGACGTAAACGTTATCGAGTTTGTATGACGTTTGGAACAGCGCCCGCCCGTGAGCGTTATTGGAAATGAAATTTATTATGAGGTTTCTCGATCTCGATACGATAACCGTAACTTTACGCAGGATTCGAAAAGTCGTGCTCGACCCTCTGGTCCGTGCCTTGCTTCGTAATACTTTCAGTCCGTAAATAAACAAGTACATGTGAGGGGTATTTCAGTTGATTTTATTTGATCTGAAACTAACCCGAGGGTTTAAGCCAACAAGAATTGGTTGAGCTCAATTTATTGACCGACCTGCTTTCAAATAAAAAAACTGTATTTAAATCGGTTCATATGACCTTTGTATCTTTAGGTACTTATAATATCATTGCTGTGCTGTCAATCTCCCTATCTAACTCCGCGTAATCTCTTTTTAACTAAAACAATAAACCCGCAGCTGATGCTAGTTAATTCAGTCAGTATCGTTTAATTCCCTGATTTATGGCCCCTTAATCTTGTTTAGTCAAAACTGGGTTAAACCGGTGTTTTGGCGGTTTAATTGAATTAATTCAGATTATTCGTAAACCTTGGTACAAGTACAATGCCCACCTGCCATTTTTAATTCGAAGAAAATGAATATTCGTGTACTTCTAGGATTTAAAAAAAATGTGCGCGTTTTGAGCAAGACCACTACGAATATTCGAATCGACTACGTAACGTAATCGAGAAAATTTGTATGACGTGACGTTTGAAATAGCGCCCCCTGTGTGTGTATTTCGTAGGTACTAAATTTTTTCATAAAAATTTTCTCGATGGCATTACGATAACGTCACTACTCGATTACGTTACGTAGGATTCGAATATTCGTGCTCGGGCCTCAGTCATAGGCCAGTCTTAGAAACAGGGTGCCGTTTTCACCTTTCGGGTTCTCAACTGAACCCTAAAGGTGACGTTTTAGGAGCGGCTTTAAAAAAGGACATTTTCTTTTACTTTTTTCGCGCGCCTGTTGAATTTCCCGTGGCGAGTAGAATATTGTGGTTTGTTAGGAATTCACGATTTCGAGGTACTTAGCTGATATTTTGAGTGACTCTATAGCTGAAAGGGAGTTGAGCGTAGTTCGTGTATGGCTCGGTGGCTTCCGTTGGAGAAGAATTTTATATTTCTTAAAGGCGTTCAGATTATTTTTTCCTTTTGAGAATGATTTTTTTTAACTTACGCGACGCTGATTAGTTCTTATAGTATGCGTGAGCACTAAAATTCGTCGAAAATCTATTTCTTTGAAGTCGAACGCAGCATTCTTTTGAAAAGTATATTCTAGGGAAATCGTCCACTATTCACAATAATATAATGTATTATTTAGCTAGACTAGAGCTAGTTTTATGATATTGGATTACAAGATCTCATTGAGTATATTTTTAGCCGACTTCAAAAGAAGGTTTACTCCAATGTTTTATTTTTACGGTTTTCCGTTAAAAAAAAACGGTATTTTAGAAACAAGCGTATAAAATAATTAATAGAACAGCAAAACCGGAACACTTTACTGGTACGATTTAATTGACCAGGAGATGTATAGGGTTTAGGGTCTCCAGGTCTCTCTAAATAAAATAAAGAGACCTAGATTGGGTTCAAGCATAATGACTATTTTCATGAGTTGCTATTGCTACTCTGCCGTTTTTTTTTCCTCTTTTTCTCCTCAAGCACGAATATTTTTCCCGATATATCGACTGTCACTAAGCTCTGCATTCATCGGCGCATACCATTAAAATTCACGAGGCATCATCTAAATGGTCGTTTACAGCGATCATAAAACAAATACCCGGATAACAGCCACTGCCATCATATGCTGCTGTCAGGGTTGTCAGCCCCGTATTTCACCAACTTTACAATTGACAGTTTTCAATGACAATTCGTTGTCAACTGCTGACCCTCTCGCAGAAAATCGGCGTGAAGCAACAGCACCCCTGTTGCGTTTCGCTCGATCAGTGCGTGCCGGAGGCCCGACCCCCCTCCCCCCCCTTTGTCTATCCCATTTCCTCCTTAAAGGCCGGCAACGGACTAGTGACTCTTGGGGTTGCTGGTTCTCATGGTTGGCGTGGCGGTGGTCGCTTACCATCAGGTGACCCACTTATTCGTTTGCCTCCGTCTATCAATAAAAAAAATCTTTGTACAGAACCCTCGGTGCGCAAGTCTTACTCGCACTTGGCCGGCTTTTTAATCCCAGTGACGAATTGACAGCTAAAACCAGCAACCATTTGTGGAAGAAAGACGTTACCCGTTACCTACCTAGGTCATGTCATAATGACCCTAATGTCATTTCACAAATGGTGTGAGTTTTAGCTGTCATTTTCGTCTCTGCGTCTGCGATTAAAAAATTGACTTTATTTTACAAATATCTGGTAACCCTGGATACGGCTGCGACGATTATTTTTCACGTCGACACGTGAAAAATAACAACGTAATCAGTAATCAGTAATCAGTCATTTATTTGCTCAAACATGATACAGAGAAGATGGTTTACATAATGTTTCACTGGCGATATGGATACAGGGTTGCTAAATAGAATAGGAGTATGATTTGATTCACATTTTGCCCGAAGACGTCTAGGTAATTTTATCTTTATTTTGAAGATATCTCGTAGGTATATTAGAATAACAAACAGGGTGTCAGTTTTTTAATTAAGATGCCGAACATTGGAACGATTACCTTATTGTTTTTCCTGTTTCATCCCGGAAATGTTTCAGCTTCCATTACGTTCACAAATCGCTAATGGTACGATCGAGGAAATTAATTCGTGACCCACCATATAATTACATGTACCATATAATGATGTACCACAGTAAACGTCACAGTGACATCGCACAGCTTGACAAGGATAACCTAACCAACCTATAAAAGTTGAAAAACCCCCGACATTGTCATTTCAAAGTTTAATATTTCAAAAACGGGTGAACCTATTTTTAATGAAACTTAGCTAAGAACCATCTCGATTAAGCTAGCTTTCGATTAAAAAAAAAACCGCATCGAAACCGGTCCACCCGTTCGGAAGCTATGATGCCACAGACAGATACACAGAGACACAGACACACAGATACACATATCAAACTTATTATAACACCCCTCTTTTCCGTCGGGGGTTAAAAGTCGTTATGACGTTTACTATGAAAGTGTTCTATGGTGGGTCAGGAATTGATTAATTAATTTAATCGACAATTTTTTTGAAATTACCAAACAACTTTTATGAGACAAATGGAAATAACCAATAAGAAAACCTGTTTTTTTTTACCTTCTCGCTTCGAATGATCACATCACATCACCAGACTTTTTACGTCCCACTGCTGGGCACAGGCCTCCTCTCAGAAAGAGACGGCTTGGGCTAGTTCCCACGTGGGCCCAGTGCGGATTGGGATCCTCACACACACCATTGAATTGCTTCGCTGGAGTGTGCCGGTTTCCTCGCGATGTTTTCCTTCACCGAAACGCTCATGGTAAATTACAAATGTAATTTCGCACATAAATTCTAAAAAACACAGAGGTGCGTGCCGCGGCTCGATCCACGACCCTCTGCTTGAGAGGCCGTAGGTCAAACCACTAGGCTATCACGGCTTCGAATGATCGTTAAAACATTGGTTGCAACATGCCACAAAACTTTCAAAAAGTGCTTACCTCATAATCCTCCATCTTTTTTTATGAAACAAGGTAACCGTCCCGGTTTCCGGTCAGAGCGCATTAATTCCGGTTCCGTGTCATAAAACAACGGTTACCCGACGTGGGGCCGTTAGGTTCTTGAGGAATCACTATTTAGGGTTCCTCACAGCAGTGGCACTCAAGGTTTTGCAATGCCAGGGGTTCGATTTAGAATTTCACTTGGTGACTAAGGGCCTTCTTATTCATAAACGTCACTCAAGCCTCCATTAGCTAAAACAGGTTTTGTCCTCTTCTTACTAACGGAAATGTCAATGTGATAAAAAAGGACAAACGAACTTTAACGGCATTTTAGTTAAAATGGGGTAAATTCTCATCTATGACACCGATATCACTATTTGCCAGAAGCTCTATTTTTGAATGTCATACCCGTCTACTAACGTGCAGCTAATTTGCGTTTCTGTCATAGACAAGCATGTCAACATAGTTGTTTGAGGTTATCTGTCACTGCCAGTGGTCAAGAAGTCTTTCAGTGATCTCGTTCCGAGTGGGTGGGGGCATTCGTATTTGATATCATAGGCATCAGAATTTTAGTCACCCGTGAGATTCAAAAATACGAACTTTTTAGAAATCAATGAATTTAGTCACAGGGTGAGATTCAAAAATCGATCCCCAAACAGACCATAGACAAAATGAGATTTTAATGCGCGATTTCACCGCTGGCATAAATTCTACATCAAGTACTCGGCCCATTTTTGCAAAGGGCGTTACGCATAACGTGTTTGGGATGTGTGTGAGAATTTTGTTTTGGTACGAGTTTGTATCAACCTAAGCAATTTTGCCATGAGCGTAGACGTATTCTGTACTTGTATATCTCATCTCTCTCGAAAAGAGGCATAAAGATACGTTAGGCTAAAGTTATTAATGACGCACTTATGCGACCGAACTTTTTGTATACGGCGTTCTTGATACTTGATACAAGTATTTGGCGGATCTCGGGCTGCGAGATCTTGATACTTACCAACGTGCAATATGGTAAAACCATGCGCAGGGTCTGCAGAATCGCTACCACCGTCTTAATAGATAATGCTGCCGCTAAATAGCAGCGTTAGCAACTGTAGGTCTAGCACAACTCACAGTGCGACTGCTATCTCGCGTGAGAGCAACTGCCCGTCCTTTTCTGTGCCTCAGAATGCAACGGGATGGGTCATATAATCTCTCGCGACAAAGTCGCGGCCAGTCGTGCTAGCCCTATGACGTTTATGAATAATGGCATAAACATAAGTCACTTGCTCGTTTGGCATCTCCCATAGAAAGAGACATTACATCATCTAACAATAACCATAGCCCTTTTTGTCAACTGTTAAACCAAACTTCATTTCATACTTTTTCTATAAAACATTTCTAACCCCCGGGAGTCGAACCCAGATCCTTGTCATTCCGTGCCACGTGCCGTACCGCTACACCACAGTTAGCCTAACTACTAATGCCATTATTCATAAACGTCACTCAAGCCTCCATTAGCTAAAATAGGTTTTGTCCTCTTCTTACTAACGGAAATGTCAATGTGACAAAAAAGGACAAACGAACTTTAACAGCATTTTAGTTAAAATAAAAGTGTTCATGGTGATCTGTTCTGTTCTAGTGTTCTGGTTTTGCTGTTCTAATAATTATTTTTTACCCTTGTTTCTAAAATACGGTATTCTTTTTTTTCTCTTAATTTTTTTAATGATAGAGTGAAGTTTCTTTGTGTAATTTGTCTGTGGTTACGTATTGTAAGAGCTAATGTAACTTGTTTTTAGATAAAATGACTTTGTGCCAAGTTTCTTGCGGCGCATTCTTCTTGGCAATCATGGTCTTTCCGAAAGCGTTGGTAGACTCGAAAAAATGACGTGTAAAAGAGCATTCAACTGCCTATTTGCTGAATAAAATTTTGAATTTGAATTTGAATAGGTTTATGAATAAAAGGGTAAGTAACTAGTTAGTTAAACTTTATTTTACCCTGTGGAGCCCTTAACTGTATTTCCCACGCGAGCTTGACCATCCACTTACCTTTAAAGGGGGCACGGGTCATTTAAGTCAAGGGTCATTTAAGTCAAGGGTCATTTAAGTCAAGGGTCATTTAAGTCAAGGGTCATTTAAGTCAAGGGTCATTTAAGTCAAGGGTCATTTAAGTCAAGGGTCATTTAAGTCAAGGGTCATTTAAGTCAAGGGTCATTTAAGTCAAGGGTCATTTAAGTCAAGGGTCATTTAAGTCAAGGGTCATTTAAGTCAAGTCTGCACTACGGTGATATAAAGGAGGTATTATAGAAATCTACTGGACCATATCACAGTTTTACGGGCGTTTCAGCAGTTCAATCGTTTCTATTTAACTCTCATTGGACGACCGAATGGCCTAGTGGTTAGCGACCCTGACGATGAAGCTTGAGGTCCCGGGTTCGAATCCCGGTCGGGGCAGATGTTTGTATGATGAATACGAATGTTTGTTCTTGGGTCTTGGATGTTTAATATGTATTTAAGTATGTATTTATACATATAAGTATGTTTATCCGTTGTCTAGTACCCGTTACAGGCTTTGCCTAGTGTGGGACTATGGGACTAGGTCAATTGGTGTCAATTTGTCCCATGATATTTATTATTTATTGTTATTTATTTTCTTGGTTAAGATGAAGTAGTAAAATTGTCTGTTTTACGTTTTGGATTGGATTGAAGAACGGGCTGTTGCTACTGGCAAGTAAATTTGGAAAGATGACAACGCCAGGCCCCTGTGTCACCATCTTTACAATTTTCAGTTTTATATGACAATGAAGCCGTGATAGCCTAGTGGTTTGACCTATGCCCTCTCAAGCAGAGGGTCGTGGGTTCAAACCCCGGCTCGCACCTCTGAGTTTTTCGGAATTTATGTGCGAAATTACATTTGTAATTTATCATGAGCGTTTCGGTGAAGGAAAACATCGTGAGGAAACCTGCACACTCCTGCGAAGCAATTCAATGGTATGTGTGAAGTTCCCAATCCGCACTGGGCCCGCGTGGGAACTATAGCCCAAGCTCTCCCATTCTGAGAGGAGGCCTGTGCCCAGCAGTGGGACGTAAATAGGCTGATGATGATATGACAATTCGAACTACATTTCTCTGATAATGTGATAATGTGTATAATGTGATGGTTGTGTGTATGTAATGTTCGGGTTAAATCTTGCAAGTTAAATTTGACCCATTTCAAGTCGCATTCTATCACCTTTTGTTAGAAAGATACTTCCGCTTGTAAATTGTAACCTGTAGCTTTATAAAACACGGCCCTGCCTATCCCAGAAAATATACAAGTCCTACAATTTGATATGCGTAAGTTGAATAACAATATGAGTACCTACAAAAAGTACAGTCAAGGAATTGAAGGAATTTAATTTACTACCCATTTCGTTGAAATGTTGTTTGAAATTCGCAGTACATTAAGGTCGAAAATTCCATTAAGTCGTACTCTAAACTAGCTCTTATGGTGAAAGTTTGCTGTACGATATTGAACCTTAGGTGGGTTGGAAAATAAATTCCTTGACTGTACCTGCACTTTGCAAAAATCTTAAAAATGTTTTTTTCCTCAGTGTCATTATGTGGTCCGGCAAGAAACCAGAGTCAGGAGCCCCCGGGACCCCCACGGCTGAGGAGGAGATCAAGGTGGTGCTGGTCGGAGACACGCAGTGTGGGAAGACCTCGCTGGTGCAGAGGTTCGTCTCGGACACCTTCATCGAGGTAGGTTTTTTTTATACAAGTAAGGCCAATGAGCAAGTACGTCACTGATCCCTATTTACAACTGTCAGTTGCCAACTTTACAATTGTCAGTGTACAATGACAATTCGAACGACATTCATTTGCTAATATGAAGCGCGCTGAAACAAAAGCTCTTCAAGTCAGCAACTGACACCGAATTGTCATTGAAAACTGACACTTGTAACTTTGAAATAGGGGCATAATGGTAAGCGATCACCACTGCCCATAGACACCCGCAACCGTTTGCAAGCATTGCAAGCATTGCTGCTTCGCTTCAGGATTAGCGAGTAAGGTGGTGGTAGCGATCCGGACGGACCTCGCACAAGGTCCTACCACCCGCAAACATGTACGTGCGTACCTACGACCGCATTGTCATTGTGAACTGACTGTTGTCACTAAAAAATGGGAGTCTCATAGTAGGTCTAGCACAAAGTACAACTCACAGTGCGACTTCTATCTCGCGCGAGAACAACTGCCTGTCCTTTTACGGGTAATATAATCTCGCGCGACAAAGTCGCGGCCAATCGTCCCATCCCTACAGAGGGTTGAGCACGAGTTTTCGAATCCTGCGTAACGTTACGGTTATCGTATCGAGATCGAGAAACCTCATACTAAATTTTAGTTCCAAATACGCTCACGGGCGGGCGCTGTTCCAAGCGTCATACTAACTCGATAACGTTTACTATTCGATTTTACGTGACGCAGGTTTCGAATATTCGTACTCGGGCCTCTGTATCCAGCTTGGCTTTTCTTACGGCGTCTTATCCCAGCCATGATTTTATTAGGAAGCGGAAGCGAAACCCATAACAGCTGTCGACGTAAAACCCGAACCGAAATGGCAAAATAGCATAAACAAATGAATATTAATTACAAACTTCGCGTTTGTTAGCATAATAAATGTTAAGAGTGCTTCGTTTACGTACATCAGCTTACGCCGCTTACGTTCTCAATACACCCGAGGCCCTTGAATGTTTTCTCAGCATGTTTACCGCCCTTATCCAAACATTGTTTACTTCACACGTCCCGTAACAACATCCTGTCCTTAGTAGAACGTCCGAGGCAAATATTGTGAGCGAGGAAACAGAACAGGATCAGCCTGTAGCTTATCTATACACATTTATCCTTTCCTTGTCCAGAGGTACACACTTAAGTATACCGCGCGTCTACGCTGATGTTAGTAGTACATTATGTATCAAGGGCTGTAGGTAAGGAATTACGAACCGAGCTCTTAGAAGCCCGAAGTCTGAGCTGAGGTTCGTAACTGTCGCAGAGATAAACTACGATATCATGGCCCGCCCCTCCAAAATTCAAAACGATTCAATGCATTTTTGAAAGTTGGTACTTGTAAAGCACCACCAAGACTCCTGACGTTTGGTAAAGATCGCGGGATCGCGGTGGATGCGGAAAGCAGAAGAGCGGTCTGAGTGGAGAGCCTTGGAAGAGACCGCCGGCCAGCAGTGGACGTCTTTCGGCTGACATTTTGTTTCTTTCAACAAACAGTCTCTAATAGCTATTATGTATTACAATTACATTTTTATAAAACCTAGACTTTCAGTTTTCTAAAGAAAATGATGATGATGGTGACTTCTAATGCATGTTGCATGTCGGGCTGCTAGTGACGATGAAGCTTACAACTACAAACACTCTTTCGTAAGGATGTGGCTAAACACATTGAAATAGTAATTTGGCGGGGCGGGCCATGTTATCGTAGTTTATCTCTACTGCCCGTGAAGCATGTGTTATATATTATGATTTCCTACAGCAACGTGTTTAATTAGTATGCTTTTAAGTATTAAATGTAGACTAATTTGATATATGGTACCTCACTTGTATTTAATTTCATCAAGTTGAGATACGGCCGGAAGTACATCTTTATTAAACATCGAAGTTATGATTCTAAGCAACACTTGTAAATGATATATTGCTATAAATATTAAATGTGTATTTTAAATGGTAATTCATAAATTATTATTGTTGTATTTCATCAGCATATCAAAAGAATGTTCGTTCGAATTTAAACTTGTTTGTCACTAACAGTCTATAAAAGCTGTTCGACGCTCAGTACTCCTTTCCATTCTCGGGCTGAGAGTCGAACAGTGCGGACCTATCTCTGACAAAGTTAAGTACCTAGTTTAAGCTCTTTATTATTTTTATACTTAGATGCTTTAAGATTTAAGATAGTACATTGGTATAAGTGTATAATAAAAGTGATAATTGTTCTCACGGAGCATTTTGAATAATATTGGTTGAAAAATAAAATATTTATTCACCTATTTACCTTTCATACTCATGTTTCATTTTATTATTACCACTTCGTTATTCAGTATATTTTGGTACAATTTATAAGAAGAACTATCCTAACCTAAGTATGTACATCTCAGCATGGTTGGTGGTGTGTAAATCAATAAATCTAGCAGCAATATCTATCAGTCCTTTTACTTTATAAGTTCCTATAAACAATCTAGCAATGGCACTACTACTAACGATTGATAGCTAATTACTTAAATATTTAAAAGTTATTCAATTATACGTACCAATTCTATATACCCAGTACGTACAATCGTCATGTCATGTCATGAATAAGGGTAAGTAATAAATAAATAAATACGATATTATGATGATGTTAATTTACACATAATAAATAGTTAAGTAGGTAGAAGTACGTAGTTACCATTTATTTACATGAATAGATAAGATAACTTAATACATGCAATGTTTTCCATCACACTTGCGAGGAAACGTTGCGCGCAGTTCTGATGGGGCCGCTCGTGTACGCCATTACAGCTCTTGGTCGTTATGAAAATAGAAAAGATGCGAGGGTTTAAATTAGGGCATAACAGACAGGTTAGCTTGCATGTTATGGCCCCTGTCACGTGCAAGTGTGATGAAACATTTGTTACCAGCCTACAAATTCATAAAAGAAACTCACAGAAATGCCAATACAAGTGCACATTCAACGTTACCGTGGCTTAATGGCTACCGTAATATATTAAAATTTTAGGCAGAGTGGAAAGCGCGCGTTACTGCTCCTTTCGTCTATGCTCTGTTTGTGTCAATAAACCATTTTTTTGCCGACCATCAGTGACACGAGTCATTATCTTGCAACATTTAGGGGCTATGACAGTTCCTTAACTGTTTGTTGTAATTATTATTCTGCATATTAGCTCACCCGACTTCAAACAAGGCGTTGATGCTGTATAGATTGACTGATGAGACCAATGTCTTGAGGTTGAATCATACAGACACGTGTTAAATTTAGTAAGTTTTTTGCATTATGGGCTAATATGACAAATTGCACAAAGCCCGTTTTAAGGAAAATTGAAAAAAAAAACAAACAATTGTTCTAACCTATTATTTATGCCTAGATTAACACGTGCGTAAACCGCGGGCCATATAGATCAGTCAGTCATTGTACCCGCTGACTCAGGATGACCTGGGATGACCTAGTCAGTGGTCAACGGATGACGATCTCCAGGGTGTTTTTTTCCTTGTCTGTGGCAATAGGTACACAGTAATCAATTTTATTATGCCAGAAGAAAGAGTTGACTTACCTATTTACATCTGCGTACTTTATAACATGCGTAACGCTATGAAGTCAATTCTGACACATTGCACATCTATTAAGTCTCTGATTATTGACAATGTCAACCTTAGGAGAAAAATTTACAATAATCAGAAACTTTATAGCTGTGCAATATGTCAAAATTTCATAGCGGCGGGGCACTACTGGCACTAGTGTAACTAGGTGTTTTGGTGTTCTTTAACTTTGTAATAAATGTTACTCAGACCCCCTAAAATACTAACGTTTATCGACCACGGCATTCGTCCCTCTGGCACTTGCATATTTATTAGAGAATGACGAATGTTTATGTCGTTTTAAATTTACCATGCTAGGGCGGCAGGTATCTAGTCGTAACTGGAAACGTGATGAATGATTGGCTCTTTAACCGACTTCAAAAAAGGAGGTTGTCACTTTGACCCTTAGACACTCACACCCCCTCATTTGTTACCAACCTTATAAATTCCCTCCGGAGTTGCGGGTGTCTATGGGCAGTGGTGATCACTTACCATCAGGTGACCCACTTGCTCGCTTGTCTTCCTCGTTGTATAAAAAAAAAAATGTTGTTGACAAGAGATGACGTTACTGGCGATAGATCTACGCATACTTTGGTTTATACGTTTTCAACTTTTTATGTCTGTGTGTGTGTCCGTCCATCCACCCGCTTTCCAAGAAATTGTAGGTATCTTGTGAATTGTAAGTTTACACAATGTCAGTAATGTAGTTTGATGTCCTTCCAGTCACCCGTCGGTGACTGGAAGGACATCAAAGAGGTCTGTGCCCATTATGCCCACACAAGAAACGCGTTAATACGAACTATTTGTTAAAAAAGCTGTGTTGTATGCTGTACTGTGCTACAGAATAGCGATGGCCGAGTCGAGTTGTCTGATTCGGATGATCCGAATCAGATGCTATGCGAGTTGATTCGAATCAAGTTCCTTCGCAATCCGAATCAACTCGACTTGCCGGTTCCACTCGGAGATTTGAATCGCGCAACCGCAACGTGCACCCAACTCGGCTTGATACGAATGCGAATGCGAGTTATGCGAGTCGCCAACTCGGCGACTCGTATACGCCAACTCGAATACGCCGAACTCGACTCGACTCGCTGACTCGCGGACTAAGCGAACGCCATCCGGTTGATCCGAGTCGAGTCAACTCGTATTCTGATCCGGATCAACGTTCCGAATCAACTCGAGTGATCAGAGTTGGAAAAGGATTGACTCGTAACATCGCTACTACAGAACCCTTTATTTGTACCGGGACCGGTTTTTTGTTAGCATGTGTGTTGTGTCCCATTGCTGGACAAAGGCCTCTTGATTTCTTGTCAGTATCTTGCAACTATCGCGGGTCAAAAATTCGCTAGAATCGCTGGTGTCGAGCGAGATCTATCTGTCAATTTCCACCAATCATAGGCCAGTAGCTCTCATTGGTGGAGAATGACAGATACACCTCACTATAGTGGATTTTTGACCCGCGACTCATTGCTAAGCTATGTAATAACTTACATAAATCATTAAGCAATTTTCTTTATCTACACACATATCATTAGTCCTCTATAGTGCGTTCAGAAACCGTAGATAATGACCAGCATTTCAGTACGCCGTCGCCTTCTCGCCGACAGCGCCTTTGACTACAAGTGACCCTTAAAAAGTAAATGTAAGCACTTAAAAGAATAATTGTTGCAACCCATTTCATCCTTTAGAGCGAAACCTTGTAACATTGCAGTAATCTAAGTTCAACAACATCATTCAATTCTATCGTTTTATGAAACATAAATTAAGGATTTGCTCGTAAAAGACGTTCTAAGGTTCACCTAGTCGTTACCCTCTGTACGTGGTCTTCATGTAAAACAGCTCTGGTCCGTGCCAATTTTCTTTGAAGAAGTGGTTCGTGGAAATAACATTTTTAACGTGCATTGAACTGGGCGGGCTATGGCAGATAGAAACTATAGTCAAAGGAGCAAAACGTAACTCGGCATCTCATTCTGCTTTTGCGAGCTACTTATTAAGTACATGAATGAAAAAATGAACTAAGAAAGACGCCAAAAAGACACCTGTTCAAAATACCTTCAAAACTCTAAGACATAAAAAAATGCCGGCCTGATTCACCGAAGGTTCTGTATCTGTACTTAACACAAACAGACAGATGGACAACGAAGTGACCGTATAAGGTATTCGTTTGATTTCCTTTTGACGCCATAAAAATAATCTTTGATGTTTTTTAAACACGGCAATTTGGTCCTTTAATATTCGCTGGAGCATAATACTGTATTAGGTTAAATCTCAAAGCACCAGTCTTCGAATGAAATCACAGCTTATGCCTTTATTCATTGCCGCTCGACATCCAAATAAATCTCCATCCATCTTTTACCAACCCACAAAGATTAATAAAAACCCTCTTTAAATCACGAGACGGAGCATCAAATAGACAGCAATTGATAAAAAAACATCCTAATGGCGAAAATATATTAGTCACCTCCCTTTCAACATATTTCCACGACACATTTCCAAATGTATTTTCCTTAAAGCACCATAAACATCTCGGGTTCCGGTAATAATCCTTTGTTCAACATCCAAGGCACGTCCGATATGGACCGAGCAAAGTCAAGCGGGTAACCAAAAGCCAATGGATTGTTAAATAACGGGAAGCGATACCATCGCGATATAAGTAGTTATGCTCACATTGTTTACGAAGGGGAGTATTGCGATATTGTGTGGTTAATTTTCTTTATGATGCAACAATTTTCCTTGCGAAGTAGAATTATTTTAGAGAAATGCTCTGCGATCCCAATTGGAGTTTGTTAAGCCAGTCCTAAATTGAAAGCGCTTTGTGTCACTGAGAACTAGGTACTTTAAGTAAGTAAGTCTGTTAAATATTTCTCCTTTGCTTCTTAAAGTGGGTAAAACTTTATTGCTTTATAACAGCTACAAGTTACCTACCCTTTCTGCAGTGTTAATCGTGCACTAAAATGCTCCTTAATTCCCCAGCCAGTCTAACACAACATTGCGACTTCTGAGAATGCAACGGGACGGGTAATATAATCTCGCACGACAAACAAAGTCGCGGCCAGTCGTGCTGGCCCTACTGGCTTCCTCCTGCAAATTACTAACGTAAACTAGCAGAATCCCAAATGCTTTTTCCTTTTCCTTTCACGAAGGCTAAGAAAACGCAAGAAAACAGATGCCCTATATAAGGAGCTGACCTTCGACTTTGTTGGCGCCCAATGGCAGCTATGATAACTCACGACCTTGTGACCTGCTTGCCCATTTAACCTCTTTCATTTAAAGTCTTGTAGCGGTCAACACTGTTAGAGTTTCAAGCAGCACTCTCCCAACTTTCCCAATTTAGTTTGTTGAGCCAACATAACAATCCAAGTTGGCCAGAACAGAAGAACTGGCAGGAAGGGCCTAGCAAATTGTTCTTAACTTCCTAATTCGCTTTGAGAGACGTTGCAGCTCTGTTTACTCTTTCAACCGTGTTCAGTCAAAGACAATACTTGAGTCACCATTGAAGACAGGAGTAGGAGTGAGAGATTTGTCTATGGTGGCAAAGGACTAGAGGATCAATTGAATCGGATCTTTATTAAGTATATGAATCCTTTACTTAGAACCGATTATTTCACTTGGTTCCCTATTTAGTGCCCCTACTGGGAAATTTATAGATACATTAAAAAGCTTTGTAGTGGTCCTGTACAAGTTCCCTCGAGATACTTACTTCACCGTAAATCTTCATATAAATATTTTTTTTGTGAATTCCGAACATGGGCTTCAAAAACTCATAGGTAAAAACCTAGACTTGAACCCACGGCACACCTCTTGAGAGGCTATTGTCAAACGTCAAACCACAGCTAGCTACCTACTTAGATAGAGTTATGCATAATACATAATATTATGCAATTTATGCAGCTCACTTACGTTAAATACCTTCAAATACTTGCCTTTTTAGGCAACTTTCTTGAGTTAAATTGGGATACAGGCGATACAGTTAACAATTAAGTTGCCGTATTTGTACCATCTGCATCTGAAGTAAAGTTGACTCCTAGTTAGTGAGTTAACTGTATAACACAGGTAGAGAATTTGTTCTCTTGTCCTATCCTAGTATTATTTGTTCTAGAGTTCTTTCCCTACGGTTCGGTTAAGCTAACTAATCGTCCATGATTCCCGGCAGGCTAGTTTCGAAACTGTTTCTTTGCAACAATTAAAGAACTGTAGGTCCTTTGTAACAATTTAAAAGTCGTTTGGAAACAATTAAGCGCTCATTAAACAATTATTTCACGGCAATTCGCAGGCTTGCTTTTTAACCCGCGACAAAAAAGTGGGGTGTTATAAGTTTGATCTGTGTGTCTGTGTATCTGGCTGCGGCATCATAGCTCCCACGTGGATGGACCGATTTCGATGCGGTTTTTTTAAATAGAAAGCTGGTTTAATCGAGATGGTTCTTAGCTGAGTTTCATTAAAATCATTCTACCCATTTTTGATATATTGAAATTTAAAATGACTAATGTCGGGGGTTTTTAACTTTTCTAAGTTGGTCAGGTTATTTAAGTATTTGTTAAGGGCTCTGAAAACGTGGGCATACGCTTTTTTTAAAGTTGGATAATAGGGAATATCACAGCACCAAGCTATACTGTAAACTAATTATTATTATTTACATCTACGAGCTAGTATGAGTACACCAAATTGGTTGAGGAAGGCTTAAGATGATGAGATGATGACATCTACGAGCGACCACGAGACACTGTAACACATACTAACACTACTTAGTGTAAAATATGTATATGATAAGTCCCAATGCGTGACACGTTAATTGCAATAATGCATACCCTACTATGTAGTCAGCTTTACTGCTGTGCCTTGAGATTGAAGATGCCAATTACGGGGTTTATTGGACACTGAGACGTTTACCTTTGAGAATACTTAGTAGTTTTTTTTTTTCAAACAGTGGACGATACGAAATATATATTGGATATTGGATAATTGAATTTTATGTCTCTTAAGTCTTCTTAAGTCTCTCAGTTCAATAACGTCTTAAAGACTTTAATCTAACCTCTGACCAGCGATTACAGAGTTGACATTCTACAGTCACTTGTTTTCGTGGAAGCGGGGTCGATGGCATCCCTAAGATGACAAGGGTATGACCCGATCAAGGGATGGCGAGAAAACATGGGGCAATGACCTTACCATTATTAATGTTTGTTGAACTATTGTTGGTTAGTATAGAGGAATTGGAACAATGTACCTACACAGAAGATGGACGTTATAAAATAAACAATACTGTGTTATGAACAAAAACCGGCCAAGTGCGAGTCGGACTCGCGCACGAGGGTTCCGTAGAAAGATTTTTAACGCTTTTCCCCAGTGTTTTGAGAAGTCCAGTGTTAACAGAGCCCTGGTCCTAAGCAAAATATATGCAGTGCGGGGTCACTTTATATTGGTCAGTGACACATACAGACAAACATAAAAATTCAAGATTTTGAGAATTTTCTGGGTGGTAGTGCTATAAGAGCTACCTTCATGCCAAATTTCAAGTTTCTAGAACAACTGGAAGTACCATTTAGGTTTTCAAAGGACGGCCATTTGTATGGAAACGACTTTTTCGACACTGTATCTTTTGATTGCATTGACTTAGAAGCTTGATTTTTTCACAGCTTTAAGGGACTGCAGGTTTAGGTAGCCACGCGTTATAGAGAAAAAGGGTCTTGACAGACAGACAGACAGACAGACGGACCGACGGACAACAAAGTGATCCTATAAGGATTCCGTTTTTCCCTTTTGAGGTACGTAACCCTAAAAAACATTTAATTTGATCCTTCACGACCTCTGTGGCAGCAAAATTGTTAGGGTTCCGTACCTAAAGGGTAAAAAACGGGACCCTATCACTAAGACTCCGCTGTCCGTCCGTCTGTCTGTCTGTCTGTCTGTCTGTCCGTCTGTCACGAGGCTGTATCTCATGAACTGTGATACTTAGACAGTTGAAATTTTGTTTTTTGGCCGCTATCACAACAAATACTAAAAACAGAATAAAATAAATATTTAAGTGGGGCTCCCATACAAGAGACATGATTTTTTTGCCGTTTTTATTTATAGTTCATATGTTACCTTGCGGAATACCAGATTTAATAAATTCTTTAATACTGTGTTAGGTAGTTTGACATCTATGCATTTTAATGCCCAGTTAAGACTTCCAAGAAAAACCTTGCAAATCGCATTACATTACGGCGGTCGGTCGACGCCATCTATTTCGTTCTATTCACAGCTTCACAATGAACTGCAAAGTGCAAGATTTTTCGTGCAAGCTTAAACTTTTTTTAAAAGAGATACCAGAGGGCTGGCCAATACGTGGCAATGCTGCCAGCCTTCTGGGCACCCTTCCCATTGGCGGCGATCTGGGAGAGATTTTTTATCTTTAGTTTTGGTTTAGTTAGTATTTTAAATTTTATAATGTACCCAATTAATTATTTAATATTTTATGCAATAAAAGACAATATAAAGAGATATTTAGGGCAATAAACATTAAACTGTTAGGTTGTTTGCTATACCCAATGTACAATACAGTACAATATGAGAACTTTTTATTTGTGTTGTGATGACTTAATGCTTCTTTAATATGTCATCACAAAACAAACAAAACAAAAAAAGGTACAAAGAAAAGAGAACTAAAGAGCAATATCTACCAGGCAACCATAACTTGCTAGATATGTATTGCAGAAAGCACTTTCAAATAATATATGTAGTTTCTTCCGACCACATGTAATTTCTCTGTGCATCTTCTCGCAGAAAGTTTTTGTGAAATCTTCTAGACAATATACCTACATATCCCAAGTAACGTAAGTTATATGCTAACGAGCAAACGATGCCGCGGCATGTGGCAAATATAAGATATGATTTATGTGGCACTCGTAGAAGACAGCATATTGGCAGAATTTCCGATACGGACGCATCAGACATAGGGCTGACTTACGTTATATAAGCAGCATAAAGTGACGTACTTAGTGAAACTTAAGCTCAGTTTTTTTACCATTTTAAGAGGAGGCACCCCTATTTCACCATCTTTACAATTGTCAGTTTTATATGACAATTCGAACTACATTTCTTTGACAATAATCTTTATCCTGCAGAAGAGGGCGGTCCGGTCCATTTACGATCTTGGCTCCCGAGATTCACTTAGAGAACGCTTTAAAGAAATCGACATCCTTACAGTGGCATCTCAGTATATATATGATGTAATATTGTATACACATAAGAACATCAAAACTTTTAAGAAAGTGTCGGATGTGCATGGTTTCAACACTCGAAATAAGCATAAACTTGCCGTCCCTAAATTTCGTCTACGAAAAGTCAGCAAGTCGTTTTTGGGAAATTGCGTGAGGTTCTACAATAAAGTGCCTGTAGATGCATGGGAATTCATTTAAAAGCTACATAAAAACCGCTCTCCTGAAAAAAGCATACTACAAAGTGGATGAATACTTATGTAATGATACCACTTGGCCAAGGTCGAAAACAGATGATAATTAGGACAACAATGTGACTTGGCTGCGTCCCGAAGATATTCGTGTATGGTGTCTGGCTCTGTTGCCGTTGTCCGCTGCGTACTAATTATATATAATTGACAAATAATGTTTTATTTATTTAACATGATGACATGAAATGTATATTTCATCAATTTTGTTATTTGACATTTAGAGACCATATACATCTCCAGTTTATGTATATGTGTTATTATACTTATTATTTGACCGTGGAGGCGTTTTACACCTCTGCTGATTTTAAATTTAGTTTAAATTGACCCTAGAGACTATACATCTCTAAGCCATTTAGATTAAGTATCATATTATAGTATTAATTCTGGGACCCTATACATCCCCTTGTTATTCTAAAGATATTTGACCTGGAGACCCTATACATCTCCTGCTCAATTAAAACGTACCAATAGATTAAAGTGTTCTGGTTTTGCTGTTCTAATGTTTTTTTTACACTTTTTTTCTAAAATACGGTATTTTTTTTTTCGTTATGTTTTATTTAATGATAGCGTGAGCTTTCTTTGTGTAATTTATCTGTGGTTACGTATTGTAAGATCTGATGTAACTTGTTTTTAGAAAAAAATACTTTGTGCCAAGTTTCTTGCGGCTCATTCTTCTTGGCAATCATGGTCTTTCTGAAAGCGCTGGTAGACTCGAAAAAATGACGTGTAAAAGAGCATTCAACTGCCTATTTGCTGAATAAAATTTTAAATTTGAATTGAATTTGAATATGTAGCGCGCTAAAACAAAAGCTCTTCAAGTCAGCACTTGACACCGGACTGTCATTGAAAACTGACAATTGTAAAGTTGGTGAAATATAGTCGTCCCACGATAACTCTGCAACGAACTGACAACAGTAGAAATCTAAAGTTTGATTATGGCAACACTGATTTATAGTCAAACCACACGTTTTGAACTTTTGATTAGATTAAACATTAGACAGGTCATCATTCATTCACCATCCACCATTAAAATACCTCTCATATTTCGTTTTCTAGATTTTTATTACCGTACAACGGCAAAACCTACTAAACACTGGCAAAATTGTCCTCCAATGGACAGAGCCATATTAAAAAAAAATAGGGACATTTGATTGCTACTATCATTATTATTTTTAATTAAAGAAATGCCTGAGTGACATAAAAAAAGTATTACCACAGCGTGATTTTTCTGGGTTGCCAATTAATATCTTATGCAGAGTTATCGTGGGACGATTAAAGGGGCCTGTGCCTAGCAGTGGGACAATAAAAAGCTAGTGATGATGTCGATGATGATGATGAACATCTCCAAAGAGTTGAACACCAAAAGCTAATTTACACGCAAACTACGCTATTACCTAACCTATAACAATTAGAGACCCAACAGATCCCAAGCTCCGTATAGAATTAATTAAATTTGTTCGACTTGAACGGTAGCTATAAATTAGTTGTTTATGCTGACTTCCAGTTATGAAGTATGAAATGTTGCTGATTACGAATATTACAATACAAATTAGAATTAGCATAACGGAACAAGATTTTAGATTGTTCCAAAACGTGAGATCACCACCTTCCGCCTTCTAGCAATTTTGAGAGAGGGATTCATTCACACATTCATTTACATTTAAAAAAAAATTGTGAAATGAAATATGTAAATGTAGAAAAAATACTTAATAGCTATTTCAAACTAAGACAAATGCCTCACAGAGCCATTAGTTATTATAACATACAAAACAAACCATACCTGCCTTATATTCAACTTTGTTTATTCGCGCCTACTCAACAGCAAAACTGTCTATGTCAACACAATGTTGCACCAATTAAGTACAAAATACAAGTACCTACCCAGAACTCCCAAAGTGCATCAGCATGCGACCGAGAAAAAAATTCCGGGAATGTCTGTCCCAGAATGCGCTGAAAAAAGAGGCGCCAACTTTAAACATGTGAACAAAAAAACCCTCGAGGTTCGTAAAGCGGCTAGTTGAAACGAACAGCGGGGGTTGTACGGCCTCTTTGTAGTCAAAACCAGCTTTAAATTCTGATTTGAATTAGTAAAAATCTATAATTAAAAAAGTTGTCAATTCCACCATCTTTTGTCTTTTACTGAAGGAAAACTAGGCTTAGTATAGAACAGCATTATTTTCCAGTGCCTAATCTTTTAAATGGTCTAGAATAATCTATAAAAAACGAGTGTCTTTCAAAGTTTTACTTTTAAACTTATTAAATTTGTCTACATTTGAAAATTCGAATGACAATTCTCACCAGCCAGTCTCATTAGTCCGAATTCTATCCACGAAGGTTGACAGTCAGTATAAACAATTTCACACAATAGATTATTAACTATGAATATAACTTATCTGTGGGCGTGAATTAGAGGGAAATGTTTATGAATGGCCGACGGGTCGGGCCCTTCTCGGAATCCTAACACTCGAGCCCTTCAAGGGAATACTCAAATGGTCTCAGCGAGGCCCGAATTCTCGGGTTATTTATCTTAATGGAATAATTAGTGCTAATTAGTTTGTTGTTTCCGACATGGAAGGTGTTGGATAAATTAAAACCGATAAAACGTTTCATTTGACAAGTTTAGATTGTCTATGAAGAGACGAATTAGGAAACCGGCTGACTCTAATTGAAGGCTGTCTGTTATTACAAATATGTATGTATATACTAATTTAAAAGTACAAATTTCGGCAGTTGATTTAATACTTAATACACATTGTTACAAAAAAACGTTGCCATGTTGTTGGTCAAAACCATCACCCAAATTCTAAATAAACCTGAAAAATATTTCTTAAAAGTTTTATCCGTCCAGTTTCACACCCGCTTGTAATAAATTAAACCGCCGGCCGGAACTTATCAAAACCCACGGACGCGTTCCACGTTCAAAAATTAAAAAAATATGCATCTAAATAATTGCTTTTTCCCGCTAAAAATACAAAAGTTCACCCCTAAATCTCGTTTTCATATTCACTCTGTGCGGTGTTGATTGCCTTAACAAACACTGCCACATTTCCGAACCCAAATCAACTCTCTATAGGATCCCTTGTTGCTGATTGTATTTATAGTTCAGCTGCACGATAATGAACCGTATTGGTTTATTAATTACAGTGTTTGCAGCTGTAGTTTTTCTTTTTGTAGAATGCGTGTTTTTTTCTTGTTAGTTGGTTGATGAGTCTTTTTGCTTGCTCCGTGAACGCATTCGAAATGTTGGCGAGGAAAAACTGCGCGCGAAACTTTGCTTTGTTTATGGTTGTTTTGTTCGAATCTAACCTAACTTTTTAAAGTAAGATTTCGTTGAGTTCAAGATGTTCGAACAAAGAGTTGTTCTTAAGGTTCACTCGGGCTGAAATCATCTGTGATAATGAGATCTAAGTGGTCTTGAGCGAGGAATCCTTTGTTCATTTCACACATCCCGGCTCAAACTGATTCAATGATAGGTATCGTGTTTAAAACACGAATGTTGGAATCCGTATTCGTATTTCTTTGTTTCGTTGAATACCTCACAAATATGTTGTAGTGCTCAAATTAATTTTTAATTTTCTAGCGAATATCATGGAAGTAATTTAATTGTAAATACTTGTTTGATCCGTAGAGTTGTAGGTAGTAAATATGTAAGTATACCTAGTACAACTTCCAATAGAAGTATTATTATAATACATGTCGGCGGATGGCCGTCGTCAGTATCGTCGGACATAGCAGATCAATTTAACAGTGGGGGCGTAGAACTGAAACGCTTTTCACCTAAAAGTGAGTGCTGCCGCCTCGCTGTCGCCCCAACGTTCCGTTAGCGCGCGGAACTCAGTGGCGCCATCTGGTCACGCGCACTGATGCCTCAAAGTAGTAGTCATTTGACCTTCTAGTATCTTTGCGCCGACATACATATAAAAAGTCGTTGGAAGTTCTTAATTAAAAAAATTGTACGGATACCGTACTACAACAGCTTCAAATTTTTTTTACATAAAATAATAGTCTAAAAGACAATGAGATGTCCTGGCAGATTTAGGCGTGTGCTTTAAGAGGCTTCCCTGAGGGGATGACCTTGAACTTTTCGCGCCTTCCTCACCCCACCTCACTTCTGCTTAACAACTTCCTTTTAGTGGCGACATCTATGAAATATCGGTCTTACTTCATTTTACAGTGTTATCACAAACACCGCGTCCAGCGAGCGCCCACACAAAAGATCATTGGTAATTACACGCGTGTAATAAAATAGAGAAAAGTGCGTAGCTTATAGACCCTTACTATATCACTTTCGCCATTTTATTGTAATTGGCACCCGACACTTTTGTAACAACAAATTAAAAATAACGCCACACCGTAACCGCCATTTTGCACCCAAGGGCGGTAATAAATAAGTCATACAGTATAAAATATGCATAATATGGGGGGGGGGGGGGGGGGGATGATTTGCGGAGATGAAAATTGCCTGAAACGTGGCTTCTAGATAGGTAACGAGATATAATTAAATACGAATACGGTATGGTATACCATTCGTTACATTATATGTACCTGCTACGTTCTGATAGAATTATTGTACCTACTTAATTTTATTTTTAAACGTTCACCAGCTTCAATTTGGATCGCGGGGTTCGCGGCTTCACTTCAATTCCATAGCAGAACTCCCTATCCTGTGGTAATTTCGCAAAATCCCCCCGTAATTTTAATGTCAATCTAAACCTAAAAAATTGTTAAGTGGGTAAAATGTCTACGATGTAGAAAAAAATATTGTGGTAAAGCAAAGCAAACGCATGTGCTATAGTTCTTAACATACTTAACAACAAATAGCGATAATTATTTCAGTACTTTTTCCCGTTAAAAATATCTTGAGAGTACATACTGTTGTCCTAATTATCGCAGTTAAGCAACCTCCGCGTTGATTAAAAATAAAATTGTTTAAGGAAACTCCCGCGGCGCATGTTATTCTAGTATACTGTAGCCATTATTAAACTATTATAACACCAATAACAGTTTTAAATGATTCGCGGTTAATTGCATTAGACATTGCATTAGGTTATTATAACACCAGCTAGAATATAAATATGTAGTACTTTCCTAATCAAATCATTTTCCAATAAAAAAAAAAGTACCTATCAATTTATCGGTACTTACAACTTACAATCATTGTTATGGTACCTAGAAGGTTTAGTAAAATGACCCTAAATTTCTTCAAAATTGGAACCGTCATGCAGAATGTCATATTCAAAATGCTTCTTAGCACATTTTTTGTACCACATCGATTGCAACAAGTTTCAATTATTCTGCTCTGTCTTTACGATTCTGCAAGCAAAAAACTCAATAAGAACGCTCTCCGTAAACGCCTCGATGCACTTGAAAGCTGTTCAGCCAAGCGCTTTTAGTGCATCAACTGCATTTAGATTCCACCTTTAACGTAGTTCATTGGAGACAAGACCTAATGTAGCAGAGGTAATGGCTGACTGTCACAAGCTGAATTTGCAAACTTAGCTTTTTAATTTTCTTCAAGGAAAGTGCTAATATTTATTTTACGTTAGAAGCGCAAGTCTGCATCTGTTGCGTGTTGTCATTAGGAACCGCTGGGTCCCTTTAGCTTTACGTGCTTGACACTCGTTGCAGCTATAGTGGTACTGGATAAAACTTAAGAAAAATGTAAGCTCTCCAGAATAAACTACAAATAAACAGAAAGATAAAGACTTGAGTAAACTAGCTTTACCGCCATTTTGCAATCGAGTTTTTCATGAAAGTACAAACTTATTCCGAACGTTCCCACGATACATCAGATTGGTTAATCAGTTAAAAACAACGAGATTAAGTTACTTAATTTCCATCAACTTCCTCATCATTTTTTCAGACCTCCAGCGAAGCACACGCACGCTTGCCAACTGACGTCGTTAAAACCCTACGATGTATTTTGAACTTAAAGACTTGCACGCAGAGTTGTATTCATTTGCTACATTAAAGACATTGCATTGTCACAACATTGTATAATTCGCATCTGTGATTTAATTTTACCCACGCGATAGTAAAAAATTGGATTTTAAACTCTTACGTCCGGTTATAATGGGTTATGAGAAGGTCATCCATCGTAGATAACTTGATTTGATTCGATGGGTACGTAATGAGGAAACTAGTATTGTAGGCCAATTGAAGATTGGTCGGTCCAGGGATTAGCTGGATCGAGTGAGTCACCAATTAGAAGGTCCTGGAAAGAGACCAGATGAAGAAAAAATAAAAATCCTATGAACTAAAAAACAATTACTTTGCTCACCCGCGACCACTAATGACAAATAGTTATATCTGTGCGGCAAATGTATGTTTCCATGCAACACCTCCACCTCCACTGCTACACGAATCAACACATGCCACACAGACCCAACTATCACCACCACCACTATACTAAACGCTGACGCGTTTCGGCACTCTCCACGAGGCCATTTACGAAGCACAACAACAACCGCTCAACATGCCACCACTTCCACTACTGACATATGTAAACCATGTACTCAACTTAGTTAATGACAAAACCAACGTACCCACTAATATTTTATAAATTCCAAACTACCCTTTTATGTAAGTCCTAAACTACCCTTTTTTAAGAAATGAATTCCAAACTACCCTTTTTATTTTTATTTTTAATCTACGCCAGGTACCCCGTTATTTTTAACCGAGTACGGTAAAAAGAGAAGTCATGTTCTCATTATTACTATGACACATTATTAAAATTAGAACCAAGTCGTAACAAAGGCGAAGAAACCAAATTAACTTGTTCATTAATAATAGACCCCATGTTGTTGTACCTAATTATTTCCAATTGTTCTAAAACCGATAGCCGCAAACCCTTATCACAATAATGTAAAATTTCGTACGTATCTGAGTCTAACAACGAATGATTCGTTTCTAATAAATGCTTGGCAAAGTTTGATTTCTCTGGATGATCATGCCTATATGACGAGACATGCTCTTTAAATCTAGTATCAAAGCTTCGACCGGTTTGTCCAATGTATACTTGACTACAGTCGCCACAAGTGAGTTTATATACGCCCGACCTGTTCCCTTTATCCACCTTTTCTTTGTTATTACAAAGTCTAGAACGTAAAGAATTAGTAGTCTTAAAGGCAACATTGATGTTATTTGATTTTAAAATATTATAAATCTTGTCAGACAACCGGCCAACATAAGTAATACTAGATCTAAATTTGTTAGTAGGCTGAGATGGCAACGCAGAGTAAAGCATGCTATTCACTATCCGTCCCTGCTTCTTTTGAACCAGACTATTAACCATTGCTGTACTATAACCATTTGTTGTTATTATTGTTATTTGTTATATTGTT